>CM061533.1:77944871-78354889 GCA_030545055.2 Neoaliturus tenellus
TTAAGAACAACATATAAAACACAATCAATTTCACTCGCCGAAATCTCTTGTCAGATTAGTAGAGGCATTTTGGGAGTTTCAGGACAAACGCAAATTCAGCGGTTTTTAATCAGTGGTTACGTATTTGTGACGTGTGATGACGTATGTGTGACGTCATACGGTGACGAGGTGGAGTGTGTGACGTCACGGGTGTGACGTGGTGGTGTGACGTCACTGATTCGTAATCGGACGCCAATGCCACGTTATTCTGAATGAAAACCAATGTTTAGCGTTGACCCCGTCTAGCTAAATTTGACGGCGACTTCAAACATGTCCAAACATGTTCAAGGTCACTCAAACGAAGTTTTAAAAAATATTTTTAATTATAACTTACAAATATTGAACAAAATGTTGAAATTAATTGGACTCGTTAGAAACTCCATATTCACTCTCGGCTGTTATCTTCAAATGCAGCGGAGGATCACGACTCACGAGACGAAACAGTAATCCATGGAAGCTTTCCAAATCAGCCAAGTTTGACAGAACCAGTTGAATTTTTTGTGAAGGATGGGTGGAATCGGACTGACCTAAAGTTTCATTGACAAATTCGAGTGTTATATATAAATCTTGCGGATCATCACCACTTAACAGACGATAAAGTTGTTGATAGCATATTACTGCATCCATAATGTCGAATTCAGAGGCGTCAAGTTGGAACTTCATGTTTCTGTGGAGTATGTTGTTGTAGAGGTTGAGTGGATTTAGCTAGTAAAATACCATGAACCATTAACGTACCCTACCTACGTACTGCACAGAATACGGTGGGAAAGAGTTATAAAATAAAACAAGTTCAAACATGTTCAAGGTCATTCAAAAGAAGTTTTAAAAAACATTTTTAAGTATTAGACACTTTAGTAGTTAGAAATCATTTAATGTTTTTCCAGTTTAACATAACATCACGGAGATACATCATCCCCGGACTTCGAGGACTCTTGCTCTGTCTTCACAGGTAGCTGATCACTCGAAACATATGGTGAAGATGATGCTATCGGAGATCCTGGCGGTGATTGTGATGAATTTGGTTCTTCAACCGTTATATCGTCAAACTCAATTGTAATGTTTAAACGGAGAGGTGGATCACCACTCATCAGACGAAACAGTGTTTCATGAAACATTCCCAAATCCACTTCGTCCAACAGAACTAGATGAAACTTCATGTTGATGTGGTTGTAAAATAGCGGAGTATATGAATGAAGCTTGTAGTCAGTACTACATATACAATCTATAACGTCCCCTACCTACGTACCGTACAGAAGACGTGTATATCCTACGTACCGTACAGAAGACGTGTATATTTTTTGTAAGGTTGCGGTGATGGGCTGATTACTTATGATGAATAAATTTAAGTGGGAGGGGGAGCTATAATGTCTTGAAGAAACTATGTCAAGGTCATTGGTTGGAGTTTTTAAAAAAGATTTATTTACAAATAACAGTAAAACGTAAGACATACATAATATGAGAACTAACAATGCTAAATAATAAAGAATGAAAGAATATTTACAAAGCTATGAACTTAGATCATTTTACAAAGGTGTGTTCAAATGGATCGTAATTTCTGTAGAGTTGTTCCCAGACGGTCCATGGGAAACTATATAAAAAATTCCGGGTTTGATAGAGTCCAGGTCTTCGTTCATGAGCACATTGACAAATCGTCTCGGAAGGTATACTTGGAACTTGGGTTTGTCTCCTTCCTTGTAGGGCGAATCTCCAAGAACAGCGACGACAGCTTCACCAACCGATGTGTCCATTTTTTTCATTGAATGTACTGCATAATGCTTCTTCTCTTGAAGTTCGCTGCATTTCTTTGTTGTTAGAAGGTCAGATTTAGAATGTTGGTTGAATCTGTCCGCAAGAGCTTGCAATGGAGAACTTGAAGCCATAGTGGAGATGATGTTTACTGGATGAGATCCTGTGTTAGAATGATAGTAGGATGGATCTACACCGGTATATAAGGATTTCCCCCTCCACTTGATATAAGTCGACCAATCCTGTATGCTCGCGACAATGCGCAGTTGGAGATTTTGTGTTGAGGATTTTTCACACCGATACAAAGACCATTTAAGTCCGTAGCATAAGTTTTATCCAAACTAACGTTTGTTATATCAGACGTAGTGTACATTCTGATCCAATTAGATTTTTCTTCACCAGCAGTAAAAATTTCGTCATACTGTTGACAATAATGATACATTATGTTATCCAGCTCTTTGTATTGTGTAAATCCTTCGTTCCATGTGATGTGATGAAGGTATTTCGTTAGCCACGAATTTGTTCTAGCACTTTTTCGGTTTAGTTTCTTAAAAGAAAACGGTGGTTTAAAAAGAAAGTAGTTAACGACATTTGTATTTATGTCAAAAAATGCTAGTTCTTTTATGATAAATCTGTCATCGTTGTTTCTGAAAGCTTGGAATTCCACCACACACTTCTTAGACATGGAAACATTATCAACAAAACGAACTGTTCGGTCCATTGTTCGTGAGTAACTAAAGATTACTGAGAGAAAATATTAGGTTGCTTGACTTTTATGATCATGTCAATTCTTAGTTTCAGTTTGTATGTGCTGGTGGTGGGGGAGGGGTGTTTTTAAGATTCCCAATCTTTCCTGTTTTTACAAAACCTTAATACACATTCACAGAATGCTTTAGGGTAGCACATTGAACATGAGCGGGTAAAATCATGTACATTAAACTTGTAACACATGTCCATACAACAGGTGAAGTAGTGTTGAGTCTTGTAGATTTTTAACATCTGCAAAGTTGGGGGTGAGATTGTAAATGATTTGCAATTGCATCTACAGTAACTGAAGCACTCACATATTCTACATGCTATTCCGTCAACTTGTAAATTTGGACATATAAAACATTTTTCGCTGCAGCAATAATTATTCATTTTGCGAGTGTTCTTCAATGTGAATCTTACAATCAACTGCATCCATGTAGCAACATTTGTTTAATATATAGTTGGTGAAAAGAACAATAACATGTGTAAACTGGAGCTGTTTCAAGGTCACGTAATTTTGTTTTTAAAAAAGTATAAGTAATACCTACAATAGCACCTTTGCAAAACTGAGCTTTTTCAAGGTCATATAATTTTGTTTTTAAAAAAGTGTAAGCGCTACAAATATGTGCAAACCTGAACTGTTTCAAGGTCACGTCATTTTGTTTTAAAAAAAGTATAAGTGCTACTAAAGAGGGCACTTTACAACACAATCACTCAAATCATGCTACAAATATGTGCAAACCTGAACAGTTTCAAGGTCACGTCATTTTGTTTTTAAAAAAGTATAAGTGCTACTAATGAGAGCACTTTACGACACAATCACTTAAATCATTTTTACGACTTTTCTTGATTTACAATGTTCTCCTGCTGGTTCTTTGTTGGAGAAACTTTCACTGTGGTTTCTTCACTTCGACGATTATTAAAGAAGAATACAGTTTTCCTGTAGAACGACACCTCTTGAGGTAATCTGTTGTATATAGACTGGTCTATCGGTCCATATAGCAGTGGCACAGCTGGATTTGTGTTCACCGAAGTGTTCAGATAATCAAATATGAGAGGGGAATATGTAGTAAGTTGCTGGATGTACCGGATTATTACAGGTGTTAGGTTTGACAGAGTTTGAAATTCTTCCAAAGTCATGAGGATCTTCTTGTTGTGTTTGGAAAGATCTCTAAACCTCACAAATTGGGTACCTCGAAGTCTTATATTATCGATTTCCAAATTAGAATCTTCGAATCCAATTGCAGTTTTTCTTCCTGTCAAGTTGTTGAATAAATAGGCTTCAATGATAGATACGTATTTAGTAAATTTATCCCATATATCCAACGTGAGAAGCAACGAGGCTTTTCCGCAGTGATTAATAAGTACTGCAGGATTGAAGTTTAACGATTTGAAAACTCCAACGGTGACAGATTTATCCATGTTTTGATTCAACGGGTACATTAAGCGTAAAAATACATCCATCAACACTTCCATATTTTCTTCATCATCATCTTCATTGTCACATCGTTTCCTTTTTCTCTGATCGTTTCCTTCCAATGATAAAAAATCAGACAGTTCTTTCTTAATCTTCTCGGTAGATGTTTTGGAGTTTTCAGTTGGTTGTTCTTCGTTTTTTGCTGGCTTTGTGTTAGTAATCGGTACTTTGTCAACCGGTAATGGAATATGTTCTGATGGATTAGTAGGTAAGTCTTGAACTATTGTTGACGAAGATGGAGATTCTAGTGAGTTTTTGTCAGTTTCAAAAGAAACATCTTCAGTTGTTTTAGTAGAGTTCTCGCTAGTTTGTGAGGATGCTGGTAAATCATGTGCCGATATTTCAGACGCAGATGTCATAGCTGGTGGCGTGGTCTCGAGTGCTTTATATCCTGACGTTGATTCATCGTCAGGAATAGTAGATAGTACACTGTCCATGTTAACCATCAATGTTGACTTGCTGGTGTCAGGATGAATACTAATGTTTTCTCACCGAGCAATCTCTCTTTTATAATCTGTGGTGGGGGTAAATATGTGTAAGAGCTGCATGCTGTCATAAAAAAATCTAAATTATTCTTCTAACCACGCCTGTTAGTGGTGTGTATGTTACAATTGTATCATGTAGTATCAAACAATAAGCTGTAGTTTGGTCAGGAATATTTTCTTCCAACTCAAATTCGATGCGAATGTCTACTGTTGACGACTTTATTGATTCGTTTTGTTTCGAACAATCTATGACTGCTATAGGTGCAATATTCTTGAATGAATCAGGTTGGAGGAGAGGTGAGTTTGTCCTTCCATAGTAAGATGACTGAAATCTTGCATACATATCATATAGAATCCCAAATCTGTCCTTAGAAAACATAACATTGAGGCTGTCATATGGAAAGAACTGTGAATTTAAAAACAGTTTAATGTTTGTAAGTTGACAGTGGTCAAATTTGCTTGCGTTAGCCGTTATGTTAGATCTTTTATTTGTTTGTAGAGCGAAAATAATATATCTTGGTTTTTCTAGGTTACTAGATGTTTTCACAGCCCACGTTTGACGCTGAGTTGTTGGCAAGACTGGCCATTCATGCATTTCCCAGCTTCTAAATGGAACCACAATATCCCTATCAGATTCCAACATCCGCAATAGGCTTACTCGCCTTTCATCGGCCAACCGTACATGAGGTACCCTCCAAACTATTTTATCCAAATTCAATTTCCATTCAAGTTTGTCAGGTGTTGTTTCACTATCGGCTTCTATAACATCTGTATCATAAGACGATCTCAGTAAGACCAATTCTTGTTTGACATTAATGATTATTCTTCTGTAGTCCTCAGCGAATCCTAGTAAAAGCCGCAACGGAATGCAAAAGTCAAAATAGCCACTTGCATTAGGTTTTACTTTGGTTGCACTAGGTAATATCCACCCGGCTGTTTTTAATGCGTTTATTTCATTAGGTGATAAGGATACCAAACCTTTAAGCGTACTGCTCACACCGACTTTTTTAGTCGAATCCACTACAATGCCTGATATTTCATACCGAATTTCTTCAAACAAAAAGGCCATTGCATTGTTAATAAATGGCACTTTAGATGGCGTAGATCCATTTTTTGCCAAAACCCTTCCTTCAATATAAATATAACTTTCAGATGGTAAGGTATAAGCATCTTGATGTTGTATTGGAATTCGTATCTCATCATTATTTCCTAATTTCGATGAAGCGTAGGGGTTGTGTGTGTGAAACTCTTTCTCCCATAGTGTTTCGTCGAAAACCGGTCCATGTTTTATATCCAGTATGTCCATTTTCATTAACTTTAAAACCGAGTCCTTCTAAGAATTTAGTGTTCTCTCTGGTTAACCTCTCCGCGTTAGGAGATATACTGAAACTGTTCGAATGTTGTTTGGTGCTATATCCAAATTCAAGTCCCATCGTTCTTTTATGGTGCTTGTCTAATGTGTAAGCGCAATGTAATAACTTCTCCTCTAAAATCCACAGCGTCACCGTCTTGATCTAGTACGTTCAATACGATGTCTGAAATGTGAGTGGTGTTTAATGGAAGATATATCAGATTATGAGGCTTTTCAACAATCTTAAATCCCGGCGGAACGGTTGGATAGAATGAATGTAAAATATGTTGGTTTGAACCATCTTTGTAGGCCCCTTGAACAATATTACATGTAATATTAATAGTATTAACCTTGATAATGTTTACAGTTTTTGGACTCGTGTGAAACATATTTGGTTCAAGGATTGTGTCTTGGGATGGAAAACCAAGTAAAGGGCCAATCGATGCCGGTTGAGTTAGATCCAAATAAAATTTACATTTTATTTCACACTTTAAATTGTTGTTATTAGCCCTTAGTTCAATTGCATCCTTTCCCAACTTATTTTGGAGCTCTCTGTTTATGTCAGCTATTTCATAAGCACCAGTTTCAATCGCAACAAACTCAGGTAGCTCAGTGAGATCCTTAGCCGTTTTATTTTTTGTATAGTGTAATTTGTTGTTGACACCTTCTATTATGTTTGGAATTGAGTTATAAGTTGTAAAATCCAAAAGTGCAATCTCCCACTGTTTATCTTCTCTTAGGTGTAATGGTGGAAATAGTGAACTCCTCAAAGTTGACGATGTGCCTGTAACTGTTACAGTACAGGAAGACATCTTATAGTTGACTGACGCTTGTGGCTAGAAAGTCCAAACATAAATGTCCGCATACTGATGTTTCTTCTTTTTGTCTTCTATCGTAATTAAAATACACTTTAGGCACTGAACCGAAATATTCGTACAATTCTTTTGGAGGTGGAAGGTTCCCAAAACTGTCAAAATAAAACACAGAATCGGATAATTTCTTGTAACAAACCCAATGGGTACCAGCACCATGAATATCATCAAGATTTACGATTGCGGCTTCATTTTTCCAGATTTTTCTCGGCAACCCGTTCCGCATAAACACACCTCTGAAAAAAGGTATTTTCAAACATGATGCATAGCGTTCAAGCTCCTCGTTGTTCAAGGCTTTATTTGGCAAAATTAATTTGTTGTTATTTAATATGCACGGTATGGTCTTAGGTATAATCCTTTTCCGTTTGACTTTTTTTTAGAACATGTTGAACACCTTTTCCTTTTACGATTTATTTTCTTAGTAGTGCTACTTCTCTTCCTTGTGCCTCCACCGGATGTATTTTTCCTTCGTGTTGTCTTTCTTTTCCTCCTCCTCGACCCTCCTCCAACTGCTGTTTTGGCTTTCATAGCTGCTGTCACTGCTAATGCAGCTGCTCGTTCCCCAACACTTGCGTCACTAGATTTTACTCTCTGCCAAGCTTTCTCAGCAAGAGCTCTATCAGCGATTGATCTTCTTTCCGAATCTGAGTAATTTGAATATGCAATGTCATGCGCTTTGCAGGCTTCGTCCAATTTGTTTATTCCAGGATCTCCACGGGCTAAACGCTTCCGTAATTTCGTACCCGGACCACAGTATTGATAACCTCCAGGTAAATGTAGCTCTATTGGAAGTGCGTCGATAGCTGTATTTATTAGTGCACCTGAAGGTAAAGTCGCAAACGCTTTCTTGAAAAGACCTACTGCTGAACTAGTGAGTCCACCTCCTCTTCTCATGAGTGACGGATCACTACTAAATGGCTTCCTCCTATGCATGATAGTTTTAACGTGTTAGTTCCTTAGTGGTCAGCAATGGTAATGGTTTTTCTAGAACGCTCTTCGTATTATATATTGAATTCACACTGTTTGTAGGGGTTTCACTGCTGCCTCCGCGTGAAAAGGCGAAAGGATTCCTCCCAGACTGTAATTTATCTATTTTTTCATAAATATCTTTCTTTAGTTTGTATATCTCTTCCAAAACAAATATTCTATTTACAACATCAGTATCATTTTCCGCATTCGCCACATTTATAATTTTTTTATATTTGGCATCAAACATTTCTTCACCATTCTTGCAATTTAACGTTAATGTATGAATAACCCCAAGATTTACTGCTTCATCCTTAGAAATGGGATTCGCAATGTTGCACAAACGTTTCCCTCTTAGATCATAGTTTCCATCTCTAGTCAATTGAAAACCTTCACCAGGTGGACCCCTCCAAACCTCTCGGGCCAAAGAGCTTTCATGACGACCGAACTTGTCAACACTCATGTTTAGACTGAACCCTTAAGCTATGTATCCTCTACTTTTTAATTCTTCAGTTAAGGCAATCATTTCGTTATCCAGCCCGTTATGTCCAGCCTGAATAGATTCATATAATAACCGCATTCTGTCAACGAGCTTATTCACATTATTATAATATATGATGTTTGTATCATAGGCAGATTTCATAGACATCCCTTTACCTTTAGCTTTCGAAGGTTTTCCTCTAATATTAGAAAATAGCTTTGCAATTACATCCTTGTACATATCTGATTTATTTCTATGAATAGGTGCATTTGAAGAATAACCTTTTCTATGGGAATTAGTTAACAAACATATATTTTTAAAATTATTTAAATCCCTCTTGGAATATTTATGGGGAGACGACTTAAAGATTAACTCAAACAGTCCAGCGGTGCCTTTAAAAGTTTGATCTTTTACTTTAATATTATCTTTGTCATCCACCTCTATCACACTATCTCCCATTCGAAGACCATCTCTATCCATGCGAGCTCCATATACATGGTATCTTGACGGTTTCCTTGCCCCATGTAGCATTTTTAAAATATATTTTCGTGAAAGAGGTCCTTTGTTCCCAATTTCTTTACTTAAAATGCTGATATTTGTAGGGGAATCTGCTTCTTGTAAACTGCCTACATCTTGAGTTTCTACATCTGATTTACTGCTTGCTTCATCTTCATCTTCATCCTCTTTTTCCAATGAATGCGTTGACCTACTAAATAATTCCGAATCGATCTCTGAGTTGTCGGTTTCTGAAGATGAGTTTGCTTTAATTACTGGTTTTTCTGTTTCTATTTCTTCTTGATCCGTAAACTTAGATTTGTTAATTTTTTCATTTATTTTATTCAGAGGATCTACAATGGGTTTGAATGTTTCCTCTAAATATTTATTTCTAGCCACTAATCCTTCTTTTAGTAACAGGTGTTTCTTCCGTATAGAGTCACTGAGAACTTTTATTTCACTAAGCAACTCCTCCTGATTTGGCATTATTAGTTTCGAGTGTTCTCTACAACGTCACAATAAATACTGAAGATTATACATTTAGATGTTAATGTAATAAGACAAATTTATCGAAACCTAATCTATAACGACCGTTATTCATAGCCCTCTCTTTATCCACAACTAAAAATCCAAACTTTTCTTTCCATGCTCTCCCACACAATTCTCTAAACTTTTCAAATGTCATATCAGCACCAACGTGGTCGTTGTATATGTGTTTGAGATTTTTTTCATCCTGTTTGAAAACTATTAAGAAGTTAACATTGTCCCTAATTAACTGTTTTGGGATTTTACTGTATGTCTGACCAATGTAAATAGAGTCGATATGATTATGCCTTCCCATAGAAAAGTATGTTCTTATTCGGTCATGATTTTCAGAAGAAACATCGTCAAAAATAAAAATTGAATACGGCTCGGCATTGTTGGGCTCTATGATCTCACTACTTGCATCAAATTTATACAATGAGACATCGGGCACATCATTCATAATCTTTTCCAATAACAGATATTTTGGTTGATTGAGAGACTTGGAAAAAATATATACATTGTTAAAACTTAAACCGTTTGGCTTTGTTATTAAATTGAAAACAACGTTGGTTTTCCCACAGTTTGAAGGTCCACTAATAATACATCTCATTGTGTTGGGCAATAAAGTGCCATGCTTACTTACTTCCTTATCAAAGATATCCGGTGTCAAACAATCAATGTCATTGACGTCAAGTCTATCCTTTTGACAGATTACTTCCATGATGTTAGTTATACTTGAGCAGTCTATCCGAATGCTGCGACCTTACTGGTTTTTCCATTTCAAAGTAAGTCCTTTTGATCTATCCAAGTATCTTCGGTCTTATCAAATCCCAACCATCTCACTAAAAGCTTATTACCTCTTTTCCTTAAAATCTTCTCAACCAAATAAACACTACCAGTTTTAGATTTTAACAATTCGTGGCCATAAAATCCCCCCTGCAGTATTTCTCCTTTACTATCCTTTAAAATGTATGTTTCTGGAAAGGTTGGTTGCACTCGATGCACTGTGAAAACTTCATTTGTCCAATTGGGTAGGTATCCTTTGGTGAATATCTGTTTATATTTACTTATTCTCACATGGTCTCCAATGGAAAATTTAAGAGGAGGCTTCTTATCTAACCGCGGCGTAGTATTTTCCTTTATGCGTTTCAAAACTAAAGATTCATTTTTTTTGTTCACCTGATTTGGTTTCATACCTATAGTACGATGTTTTGTATTGTTGTAATCTTTGATTAGAGTTGGAAGAATATCAAACCACACATAACTTCCTCTTTCTGAAAATTTCTTGTACATCAATGTTTTCAATGTGCGATTGAAACGTTCTACAATGGAGGCTTTCTTTTCACTAAAAGTAGAATAGTGATTTATTTTATTTTTCTTCATCAGATCAGAAAAATCTTTGTTAAAAAATTCTTTGCCGTCGTCTGTCTGTAGATGCTTTATACGTTTTCCTATTGCTTGCAGTACCTTTCTCATAGCTTCAGTAACCGAAGGCCCATTTTTATTTTTAAGGGGAATAGCACTGGCAACCTTTGTAAAACAGTCAATAACTGTTAAAATGTATTTGAAACCTTTGTTTATTCTACTGTATGGTTTCATTTCTACAAGGTCAGCTTGATATAAGTCATTAATACCCTTCACGACCGTTGATCTTCTGGGAAAATTTCTTCGAACTGGTTTGTGAAGTTCTTCAACTATAATTTTTCTCTCTTCCATTGGTCTGCTTCATTCTTCGTCCATTATACAACTGAACGATAATTGTAATTTATTCAATTATACTTGTATGAATTTCAAAAGTCAAATTGATATAAAAAAGATGAGTTCAAGGTCATCCAATTCAAGTTTTAAAAAACTTTACAGTTTTAAGTCAAATTGATATAAAAACATGAGTTCAAGGTCATTCAATTTAAGTTTTAAAAAACTTTACAGTTTTACAGTTATTCTTTACAGTACAATACAGATTTTGTGGATGTCCGTTTCTTTTTTGAATGTCTTATTCAATCCATTTCTGTTAATGAATAGTGCCCATAAGGGAGTGTGTGGATCTTATTTTGAAGGATCACACGCTTGTCGTCTCTGGCTGACAATGACTTCTTTTTTACTGTCATACTGTACAAATTATGCTTAAAACTCCGGATGGTGTTGAAAGTTGCATTGTACTCAGCTCCTCTAAATAAACAATTATAGTAATGTTCGAATCTCATGTTCTTCATTATATAATTTTTTTTAATTCCTTTTGCCTTTTTAATGATTCCGGCTTCGTTTTCATCCGCCGTGTCATTTTCTGTTCTGCCTGTAAACATCCTTAGGGCATACATCTTTGACATAAGTGCTACAATTTCTTCTAGGGGCACACCAGAAGTTTCATCTTTAAACTTTCCTATCACCTTTTTGTTCACGCAGTTGTCATAGGTTGAATGGTCAATGGGGTAGTCTGAGAAGTCAAAGGAATTCCTGTGAGGAAACACTCTGAGGTCTTCATACATGTCGAGTGTCTTGATCCAGTAGACGATCCCATCAGTGTCCATGTAGCATATTCCAATTTTATCCCGTCCGTAATAGGAAACCATCTTGTTGTAATGGAAGTCATACATATGGGTCTTTGAAATGTCGAGTATACACATTCCTACATAAAGAGGTCGATCCATGACAACATTGGTTTTGTCCATGCAGACTGCTACAAGATTTTCATTAATTACAATAGAAGTTTTGAAGTTAGGCTTTTGAACTAATTTTAACATTTTCTTTTTGTCAGAGACCAGTTTAAGATTCATGTGATTCCTTTTGTTTTCGAGACATTTTCCATAAACTGCGTTATTCATCAGTTTATAAAATTCTTTATGGAAATTTGATGTTGAAGCAGCTCTTCTTGCAGTATTAGAATCAATATATTGTTTCAACCAAGTCTTTTGTGTAAATTGAAGTACCCGATTAATTCTAACAATTTTTATGCCCAGTTCAATCGCTTGTTGCACAATCCAGTAATGTGCTATGTAGTTAGTTTTATTTTCAAGCGTTGTCATCAACTTGGGATGTTTGCCTCCTGGAGGAATCTCGGTCCGTGGTAGGAGAGGAAGATCATAATGATGGTCGTGAAGATTTTGTGGGTACTCGAAGTCAAAGTCCAAAATGTATCCAATATCATTGAACTTTGGGATGTTTACGATGTCTCCTAATACAGTCGGTTCTACCCAGCAAAAACCACCGTAAGGCAATGGCATAGACATGGCATAACCATATAGGTTATTGGCGTCAAAGTAGCCTAGATATACTGAATCTTCTCTTGGATTATAATTTGGAAGATGTTTGTTATTAGCTTTGACATAACGTGTAACTGATTGTGTTAGCCCTCCTCGAACACCATCTTCAATCATGAGAACCATGTCAATGTCCGTCAAAAGTTGGAGTTCACATTTAGTTTCTTTCATCATTGCCTGCCATGCTAATCCCGGAGAGGTGAAATAATAAAAACAGTCGAGTCCATAAGCTTTCAAACAGGAATTTCTAAACTCCTCCATTACATCACAAAGGAGAGTTACATCAAGTTTCACATAAAAATCACTGTAATCTCCGAGCGTAGACATGTTAAGTTCTGTCCATACCTTAACAGCATGATCATAATCCTCCGGATCTACTGGTGATTCATTGAGTTTACTATAAAACATTTCTGGTGGAGGTAGTTCAGTCTCGTCAAATCGGGCAATGGAGTCTATGTAGTCGTAGGGAAATACTCCTTTCCTTAATACAAGTTCCAACTTATCTTCTGAAACAAGTTTCCTCGTTTCTATCAAGTCTCCTCTTTCCAAATTCTTTGAAAGTGTCATCAAACTGAAAGGCATAAATCTTAATGAATCTATGAACCTTAATTTTATATTTTTTACTTTCTTCGAAAAGCTGATAAATTTTTCTGTAGTTTGTGCCAATACATCTATTTGACCTTGGTCTCGACCGAGCTCAGGGATAATAAAGTGAGCGTCGTATCCACTTAGGTTGTGTAATACAACAGGTACAAAATTTGGGAGTTTGAAATTGATGTTGCAGGCGTTGCAGGCAGCTCCTCTATAAGCGCCTGTCAAATGATCATGGTCATGAACCTTGATGTTATCTTCAGTAAACTCCTTTTTGCACAAGTAACAATTGTTCTCCATTAAATGACACAGTTCTTGAAGTGGGTTCAGGGTTTCCATTGGAACGATGTGGCTATAGAGGGTGGATACCTTTTCAGCAATAATGTACAGATCGTCAACAAATCGTTTTGCAGCTTCCTCTCCCCGGTAAAGTTTTGGCGATGTTGGAATACCATAGTGCTGGAGATGTTCTTCGGAAAGTGTCGATTTTACCAAAAGACAATAGCTGTTTGGTTCATGTCTTTGATATTTTCCACTGTCGGGTGCATCAGGATCTATATTTTCTACTGGTATCAACGAAGATTCAAAATCTGCGTATATGACTATTGGTATTCGATATTGGTGATGTATGTTCTTAAACTTCAGAACGGAATTTCTCGTGGTAGGCAGGATAACCTTTACTGCCGCATGATCTCCACAAAGCTTAGAGTGTTCCGTCAGCCAACGATGACCTCCTCTAATAAAAGGGATATTTTTAAAACAGAAACATCTTTTACAAACTGTTATTTGACTGTTCCTTTTGGTAAGTTGTTTGTGAATCAGTTTATTAAAATCTTTTATATACACATAATGTGAAACATCACCATCTGTTAGTAGCAATAAATCTGTATGATCTGCAAGTTCCCGAGTCACTACTTTCAAAGGGTAGACATTGTTTCTACTGTCGAGTCCAAAAACATTAATAGATACACCTGGATTGCGTTTTTCAAAACGTGCTATCTCGGCCAATGACACTGGGTAGCTTAGCCCATTAAAATTATACCTACAGATTAGTTCTTGATACCTTCTATTTGGTCGTTCCGGATGTTTGGCACCTTCATTCACTAGATGTTTTGCTAACATAGAATATCTGAAGCATTCATTGTCATTGTTTTGAACATTGATGCATGACAAAGTATTTTTTATCTTTGCTGGCAGTGGAATATAACTGCTGCCACGATCTCCGTATCCACGTTTATGAACGCGTAAATCCAGACTGTTAATGTTGAGCAAGGACCATCCAGATCCTCGAGCTTCATGTTCCGTTATTTTGAGTAACAGTTCCTGCAAACATTCCTCAATAATTTCATCAATATTTGAGGTCACCATGATACTGCGGTTTCTAGAGAGAAACCCTCTGTTGGACAGTTCTCCTTCAACGTTATTAAAAGTTGTATCCAATAGCAATCCAAATTTTATGAAATTCAATCGGTGGAGTTCATAATTTAGTTTTTCAACAATGACATCTTTTACAAGAGTCAGGAAATGTTGTAGTTCAAGCGAATTGGTATTGTTTATTCTATAATGTCGGACAACAGCTCTCTCAAATGCTTCCACTAAAACTTCAACTCCCAACGTAGAATCTTGACTCGGAGTTCCTGTAGTCGAAGGTTGAGACGAGTCATCAGCAGAATCCATCACATCTTCCCTTGGGGGTGCAGCTTCACTCGGTGTTCCTGTAGTCGAAGGTTGAGACGATTCATCAATAGGATCCACCACATCTTCTCTTGGGGGTGCATATGCGATGACACTTGGCCTGTTCTGCTCCGTAGAATTTTCGGCAAGGAAGCGCACAAAATCCGGATGGTCTTCACAGTCGGGTGGTGTATTTTCCGTAGCATTATGATAAATTTCACAATGCAATACATACAAATCTTCGTTAGAGAAATCTTCATTACAACGATGGCAGTAATACATCGTAGTTGAATTGCTGTTCCATGCGCTGTATGCAGTTCCAGAAGTAGGAATGAGAACCAATGCTTGAATTTTCTACTTATATATCAAATGCTTACCTCAGCACTAAATTCCTATTGGTTCATTTTTTGCTGACATCAGCACCTTTAATCTCATTGGCTCATCAAATTAACCTGTGAACATGAATGTATTTTAAAATCATTATTGCACGAACCTTTCTAGCGACAACATCGTAATGGAGCAGCCTGTACAGGTCCCTGAAATATCCTCTACTACACCACCTTTTCAAATATTGCCTACGGGGAGGCAAGTCACCGGTGAAAATCAACCCGTACAAGTTCATTCTGTAACAAGCAGAACTAGTATAACATCAAGAGAAGTGATCGCTGCGTTGGAAAGATTAGTGGGAGCAGATTATTTGTCCGATGAAGATGCCAACGCAGAGTAGTTACGCTCCATAAGGGTTTACTGTGTAAAACCTATACAAAACAGCCGTTTTCACGGCTACCAATTTTTCACTCGTTTGTAGCAGCAGCTTGTAGCAAATATAAAATTAAATAAAAATACAAAATAAGTTAGCTCTGCAAAGTCTTTAAACGATTGAGTGTAATGGTGGCCTTTAGAAAGGCCGTTTTGAAGTAGACTAAAAGTCTAACTATCGCTTAAGTATGCGACACCATCATCATCCTCCTCATCGCTGCAACCGTCAAATAGTCTCCGTCTGGCATCAGGAGCATCAGGTAGAACAGGGGTCGTGTCTCCCTCGCCATCTTCGATCGGAAGGAAATATTCAATGCTGTCGGCTTCGGACTCTGTGACATGGTAAGCAACGGTCAAATCAATGAATTCATCAATGTCCGATGCGAAAGATGATGTTTCAGCTTCATCGAAGTTGCTGAAAACTTCCATGTCAACATGAGGATCGTCGTCTGGCATAGCAATTACTTCCTCAACGACCACACCAAACTCTTCATGTAGCACATCTTCCATCGTGTCTTGCAGTCGCTTCCAGGTGGGAGGCATGTCAAGTGGTGCCATGGTGAGTAGGATGAGAATGAAAATGGACCACAACATGTGCTTAAGTGCGACCCAACGTACCGTACAGAATATTCTGGTAGCTTCTTAAATCGCATACCATTTTATTTTGCTGACCTACTCAAATAACTAATGTTTGGTGATAAAATTAAATAAAAATACAAAATAAGTTAGCTCTGCAAAGTCTTTAAACGATTGAGTGTAATGGTGGCCTTTAGAAAGGCCGTTTTGAAGTAGACTAAAAGTCTAACTATCGCTTAAGTATGCGACACCATCATCATCCTCCTCATCGCTGCAACCGTCAAATAGTCTCCGTCTGGCATCAGGAGCATCAGGTAGAACAGGGGTCGTGTCTCCCTCGCCATCTTCGATCGGAAGGAAATTTTCAATGCTGTCGGCCTCGGACTCTGTGACATGGTAAGCAACGGTCAAATCACTGATTTCATCAATGTCCGATGCGAAAGATGATGTTTCAGCTTCATCGAAGTTGCTGAAAACTTCCATGTCAACATGAGGATCGTCGTCTGGCATAGCAATTACTTCCTCAACGACCACACCAAACTCTTCATATAGCACATCTTCCATCGTGTCTTGCAGTCGCTTCCAGGTGGGAGGCATGTCAAGTGGTGCCATGGTGAGTAGGATGAGAATGAAAATGGACCACAACATGCGCTTAAGTGCGACCCAACGTACCGTACAGAATATTCTGGTAGCTTCTTAAATCGCATACCATTTTATTTTGCTGACCTACTCAAATAACTAATGTTTGGTGTGAGCAAATATCTCTCAATAGAACCATACATTAGGAAACAGAACACAGAAACTTAAAAAAGTGGTTATTAATGTTAGTTTGTTTTGAGTTCGTTAAATCTTTTAATTCAATATAATAATGTTTTTTGTTGGTCGAAGACTAAAAGAGGTGGCACTGATAGTGTCAAAACGAGTGAATGTTGGTTTGAGGAAATATTTCTCAATAAAACAATTCATTGGGAAACAGAACACAGAAACTTAAAAAAGAAGTCATGTTAGTTTGTTTTGGGCTCGTTAAATCTTTTAATTTAATATCATAATATACTTTGTTGGTAAAAGACTAAAAGAGGCTGGACTGTTAGTGTCAAAACGAGAAATGGTGGTTATAGTGTCGAAACGACAAATATAAAATTAAATAAAAATACAATATAAGTTAGCTCAGCAAAGTCTTTAAACGATTGAGTGTAATGGTGGCCTTGAAAAAGGCCGTTTGTGTCCGCCCTCAGATGTTGTGTGAGGTGGTGCCGTCGGTCCGCAGACTGTGCCCTTACGGGCATTTGATAATGACGATGACCCGTCCGCCGATCTTAAGTAGGCGCCGAAGGTCTTTCAGCACCGCGGACTTTAGAGGCATGTCATCCTCCAGAGGAGTTGGCGGGACCCACACCCCAGGTTCCAACAGCCGGAGCCGGACTGTCTTCCCGCGGGGGTCGGCCGCGATGCTGTCCAGGTCCTTGGCCACCAGAGCGATGTCCGATCGGTCCCGGACTTCTCTTTGCAGGTTGGCCCGCTGGTTCCATGGCCATTCTGCGATGTGGTGGCTCCTCGCCGTCTGGTGGTGGACGATCTCGTAGGCCATGTTCAGCTCATGCATTTTCATTTGAATGGTACGCTTAAGTGCGACCCAACGTACCGTACAGAATACACTGGTAGCTTCTTAAATCGCATAAGCTATGCTGATTCATCATTTCATTTTGCTGACCTAATCAAACAACTAATATTTGGTTTGGGCAAATATTTCTTAATAAAAAAATCATTGGGAAACAGAACACAGAAAGTTATTTTATAAGTTCCTTAAAAAGAAGTTATAAATGTTAGTTTGTTTGGGAGCTCAATAAATCTTTTAATTTAATATCATAATGTACTTTGTTAGTCAGTCTAAAAGAGGCTGCACTTATAGCTGCAAAACGAGTGAATGAAATGGTGGCCTTGAGAAAGGCCGTTTAGGACCAGCTCCTCCAGCTTAGTCGGACTCCCACATCGGCGTTGCTTTTCGTCCCTCTGTCTTCGGTACATTCTTTTTAAACATTAAATATGACCCAGTCTTGGGTATTGGCATCATGAATTTAGGCAGTCTTACCTTTATAATTTTATGTTCATCTAGAAAGATGACCATTCTATGTTCTTTGGTCTGTTGCAGAAGTTTATACTTCTTCGACACCTTCAGTCTTTCAAATTTTGTACCCTCAGCGAATGGTTCCAAGTCGAAACTTGCTTTGGGTCTTGCCGCTCGGTTGTGTGTGGAGCACAAATCCTCGCCCAGCCTGCAGTACTTGCCACACGCCTCGCCCTTCTTCGCTCCTCTCTTCAACTCGTAGGTACACCGTGGAGCGTTCTTCACCCTGGGCGCCAACCGTATTTTCGGTGTACCGGAGGTCGAACTTCCCGTCGAAAGCTTGGGGTCAGTCCTTCTGATGTAGTCCCTGGTCTCTTCATCTGACGACTCCGAGAGGTCGGGACCAAAGTTCAGCGGACGTGCGATGTACTTCGGGGCGCTCGATGTGGGAGCCTCGTCTGCCGGATCGAAGATGGACTTCTTTGGCAGGATTGCTTGCACAGCTGCAGTAGTCTCTGAAGGGTCCATGTCTCCTGGCTTCAGTGGAATCAAGAGCGAATGGAAAATACCCTAAGGTACAACACCAACGTACCGTATAGGAAACAAGGATAGTTAAGTTGATGAAAGACTTGTAATTTTCTTTACTCAAACCTTAAGCGCATTTAAAATAAACTATGTTGACCGAAAAATTAATGAAATTTACGGTCAAAATACATTACTTTGAGCCGCTATCTACTTGGCGTTGTAATTATTAACACATGAGGTGCTGCATTATAATAGTAACGTAGCTACTGCATGAGTGCACAAACGACTTGAAAATTTGGTGGCCTTTAGAAAGGCCGTTTTGTCCAGGGTGGAAACTAGATCCAGTAGGCGAATCCCTTCGGATAGCGAGGGTCCTGGCCTGGCTCGTCCTTCTTCAGGAACCTCGTAGAAGTGCTGGGCCACTCCATTGATCTCGGCAGCTGGACCCTCAACGTCTGCGTCGAATCCCTCACGAAAACCAGTCGACCTGATGTCTCGGTGTACAGCACTTCGTAGAGGCCTGGATCGAGACGCCACAGCCGGTGAATTGGAGGTGTGGAGGAGCTGAACCGAGCCAGTGGAGCTGCAAACCTCCGTTCCAACCTTGCCAGCTTCTTCTGCGGAGTCGTTGACAGTATTTCGGCCCAGGTGTCTTGGATAGGCGTGACGAGCTCCCACTGTCGAGTCATCTCAGCCAGAATCTCCTCCACGGGCGGCAAGTCTGCCCAAGTTACCCGCTTCTTGTGGACCACGCCGTCAGAATTGTCGCTGGCCCTCTTCAGGATCGGGCGAGGAGCAGAGGTCGTTCCAGTCTGGTCCATCTTGGCTCTTCAGCGGTGCAGGAACAAGTGAAGGGAGCTCGACAAGCTCTCGGGTTTTGTCAACTCGCTCTGGCTTCCTATTGGTGCGCATGAATTACACTTACTCAGCATTTTTTCCGTGGCCTTTAGAAAGGCCGTTTCAAATGTCGGGAGGAACGGGAACCAAATACATTAGCCCAAAAGTTTTAATCGTTTAGGCCAGAACATGTTAAGCCCGATGAAAGTTCTAAAACAGTATTCTGTACGGTACGTAGCTAGGGGAAAGAATCGAGTGATTTTGACCGTGATGTTTAAACTTTTTCCGCCAATCTTTATAGAACATGGTCGGACATTGTTAGGGGAATAAAATAAAGTAGTTTGACCACGACGATTAAATTTTTTCCGCCAAATATTTTGTGTGGATGCGTGGTTGTAGTTAGCGCAGTAGAATAAAGTTATTTTGGTGACAAGGTTTGAAATATCTTGCCAGCTTCATCGAGTTCATTCATTTTGACACAAATAATTTGCTTTGAGTACGGTAAGTAATGGAAATGGCCCTACAGCAGTGAAGTATCCCGCCAAAAGATCTCGTGACCGGTGAAATTTACAAAACCGATTTCTGTACGGTACGTAGTAAGGGGAACAAAATAAAGTTGTTTTGACCGCGAAGTTTAAAAGTTTTCCGCCAAACGTTATTTACTACGGTCGGGCATCGTCAGGGGAGCCAAATAAAGAAGTTTGACCGTGAGGTTTAAAAACTCTCCGCCAAAGGTTAAGGAGACACATCCCTTTGTGTCACTATGATGCATAACAAATTTCGGTACACTTTTGTTGACTGAAATCGGTGGTAGTTAGTTGATAAAAATATAATGTGTTTAGAGCTGAAGACTTAACATTATTAATCCAAAACTTTGTGTTTTAAGTCGGTAGCAATTAGGGGGCCGATAAAGCGGTTTGACCGAGACAATTAAAAGTTCTGGGCGAAAGTAAGTGAGTGAAGTGGCGTAATAAATAAGGAAAAAGAATTGTATTTTATATTCATTTTTGTATAATAATAATAATATATTGCACATCGAATAGTCCATTAGTTTTCGGATACGAATTAGTTCAGCCTTCGACTTGATTGCAAAACGATTAATATTGGTGGCCTTTAGAAAGGCCGTTTTGTGGTATCAATTAAATTAAACTGATATCCACTTAGCGGTGACTCGCTGGCTCAGTTGTCCATCCGTTGGCACCCCAATCTCCAAGTACGTCTTCTTCGGACTCCGATGTGGAAGAGGTACGCCAGTGGGTAATGGCGTTTGCACGACGGTTCTCCCCAGAAGCAGCAAGGCCACTCTCTCTTCCGCATTGAAGTCCAGGAGACAATAAAGCCCGGGCTTGAGCTTCCACAGGCGGTGGGTCTTGACTCCCGGAAACGGTGATTTGGGCCGGCATCGTTCACTGGGCGTGATGGGTGAAATCGGCCTGCCTTCCGTTGTTGGGACGACCCCGGGAGCCGGAGCTGAAGTTGGTCTCGCCTGCAGAACATATTTCTCCGCGTAGTCTCTCTTCCCCCCAAGAATTTCTCGAAGAAGACTTTTGGCTCTCACGGCGTTGGAGGAGATGACAACCCGCTGAGGCAGAACTGGAGTGGGTGACGCCGGCTTGGTCCTCGTTCGATTCCGCACCGGAGATTTGGGGTTTTTAGCGGGCAACTGAGCAACGGGGTCCCTCCGAGGCATAACCATCTTCTTGGGCCGAGTAGGTTTCCTCAGAAGCATCGGTGGAGTCTTCTCTGTGGCTGGCATCCTCGGGATCTGGCTGGAGTGATGAATAATTCCGCAGCGTGGCCGTGGGGTAGTCATAAACTCTAGGTCGCTTCTGATTGGCCCAGCCGCTGAGCCAATGAGAGACGTCGATTTCTCGCTGAGTCAGCGGAAAAGTTGATAAAACCAGGAGCTGCTCTCGCCACAGCATCACTCCGGATCGAGCCGTCACGGGACCATCCAAGAAGCAGCTCCGACCTCTCCGGCCGACTTTTGGGACTCGGCGGACACCATCGGAGACACCGGGCATTCGGCGTTGTCTTCGGAGAAGCGCATCCCTACGTGGTATACCGCCTCGGAGCCAAAGCCAAGCGTGCACCCAAGCAGGTCAACTCGCTTGCGCCGCTCGATGTCTACGGAGGTTGCCGTCGAGTCACCGGGGTTGAGCGCCGCCCCTGTACCGAGGAATGTCGCCGTGCCTGGGAAAGACTACTCCGTACGAGGGCGAGAAGTTTCGGAGCCGCTGTGAGACGTTCCCTGGGCGTCAAGATCAGTTTGATCACGGGACCGTTAGGTCCCTTCCCTCGTTTGCACTTGGCCTCTGCGCTTGCCTTCTTTACTGTCCTTTCTTTGCATGGCTTTTGCGTGGGTTCTTTCTTATATTTTTACTAACTAACACTCAAGGGTACTTAAACTATGTTCCCTTACCTGATTCCTATCACACCCCCCAAAAACAAACATACCCGGGTGGTTCGCGCAGTGCGGTTTCTGCGGTCCCCCACACCTTGGTTCACTCGGTCGGCTGGCCTGCCCAGCTACGATGAACTGCCCCTATACTTGGCTGGTCGGCTGGCATGTCCGCTACAGTCAAGTTCCTTTTTTTTCTAAGTCCCAAATGACCTTGAACATGTTTGAACCTGCCCGGGGTAAAAATATTAGTTAAAGTCCGGGGAAACAAAATAATTATTAGTGGCGGAATAAATAATTTAAAGTGTCGGAGACTTACAGATGAAGCCCGCAGTAAAAATTTTGAGAGAAAGCCGAAACGGCCTTTCTAAAGGCCACGGTAGTAAACAGGATAAATGAAATAATTCAGAGAGAAAAGTGAAATGATGGTGTATAAAAGAATAATGAAAGTGGTCAGAAATAAAAATAGAATATTTGCATCAAATAATAATAATTGTTAAGCGGGGTTTGTAGAGAAATAGAAAGGGGAAGAATGTTATTTATTGACCGGGTAGTTAAAACGGCCTCTGTGATTTGTTGAATTATAAAATCGGTTGAATAATTGTTTAATAATTATACTTGATGAAATAAACTATGTTTTGACAGTAAAGTGTAAGTCATTAACGAAGAAAGAGCATTAAAAAATAACCCTTGTAAAATAATCCAAGTGAACGAATTATGTTGAGATCTAGTCCTATGGCATTAGCAAATACCGCCGTTTGCAAGTTAATGGGCGAAGGAATTAAGGCTTACTAGCCTGATCGGCGCAACAAGCGGGGGGGTTTGGGGGGGCGAAGCCCCCCCAACGAAGGGGGGGGTCTGGGGGGGGCGAAGCCCCCCCCAGCGCGCTTATCTTATCTTATCTAAGATCTAAGATAAGATAAGAGATAAGATAAGATAACAGATAAGATAAGAGATAAGATAACCTCCCAAGAGGGACCACCCACGTCGAAATTATAAAAACTTCGTTTTTGCTCGTTTTTCTTCGTTTTTTTTGCAAAAAATTGTAAATTTATGTATATTATCATTTTAGACAATTATTTAACACTTTTTCATCATAAATAAACGTAAAATAAAATGAAAATTAGGCCTCTCTGGTCTCTGCTTTAAGTTCAATAGCGTATTAGTGACGTCACACCCGTGACGTCACACACTCCACCTCGTCACCGTATGACGTCACACATACGTCATCACACGTCACAAATACGTAACCACTGATTAAAAACCGCTGAATTTGCGTTTGTCCTGAAACTCCCAAAATGCCTCTACTTGAAACCATTTAAAAGGGCTTAAAAAACAAACAATTTGGTATTTTGAATTTTTATCTTAGCATAACTGGTTACGGGGAAAATCCAAAAATGTGTTTTCCAAGTTATTTTTATGGGAAATCAAGAAAACCCTATATCTTGCTTATTTATTGACATAACTTAATCAAATTTGGTATGTACATTATCTAGATAGGGCTTAACTTATAATTGCTTACAAAATCCATATGCCGGCAAACCTACATACTCACCCCCTGGGGGTTTAAGGGGAAAATAAAAAATTGCCAGAGCTTTATGCAACTTTGTGTTTACATTCACCAATTATTGATTAACTTAGATTTTTAAAAAAAACACCCCTCGGCAGCAAACCTACATACTCGATCCTATGGTGTTTTTATGGGGAAAGTAAATTATCTGAAATTCCATTGGAAATTCGCTGAGTACGCAGGTCTGCTGCGACGGGGGTATTTTATTTTTAAGGGTAGTTTACCCCCCAAAACCCAAAAAAACGTGAAAAATCAAAATTTCGCAAAAACGGCTCTGACGATTTTGATTAAAATTTTGTGGTTTATTAAGATTAAAATCCTGAATAAAATGACACCACCCGCATCTCCGGAAAAATTAGCGTTCAAAAGTTATAGAGCAAAATGCGTTAAAAAACTCAATTTTTTGATTTGCAAAAACTCGTGCTGCTCACCTGGTGGCTATCCGACTGAGCCATCAAGACATTAATGTTTTAAGGCTTTTTTTCATATTCTTGGGAGAAAGCATGTGTCAGTTATCTGATACCGTTTATTTTTAGTTCGGCTCCTGCTCCTACAAACCATACCGTCTCGCTTTCTGCTGATGCTTTGCTTTGCTACCATAGATATATACTAATACACCTGGATTGGTAACTCCGTGTTGCGAAAACGAGCCGTTACCCCCACCACTAGCCAGTATTCGTGGTCAGTGTTGCCAACCCTGTGCGAGTAATCATTTACTGTAATTTAAATAAATAGATAAATTAATTAAATAAATTACAGTAATACTGTAACTTTTTAGTCTTTCTTACCTATAAAATGATAAATTTCAGCCTTTAGAATGTGCACTAATACATCCTAAAGCTGCAAGTACAGAACCATCTTTCATCATCATAATTATAATTGAACATTTAAAAGAATGTAAACAAACAAGAATGCAGCTGACGCACCAACAACAATCGTGTCAGCTGATATTCGGCGCGGCGCGGCGGCAATACTGGCTAGTGGTGGGGGGAGCCGGCTCGTTTTTACCGCTATTCCGCCATTTCAGTTATCGATCCAGGTGTGTATATATATATATATATATATATATATATATATATATATATATATATATATATATATATGTTTGCTACCAAGCGAGGGTTGTCACCCGGCTCTTTCTGTAGCAGTTGAATCATCCAATGATGCATCAGAAGGATCTAACCATGAATTCATTCCTAACTTAAAACCGATGTGATCTAGAAGGTGTGAGAGGATAACTTACAAAAGGAACACTCACGTTGGACATGGCACTAGTGATGGGCAAAACGGCTCTTCTTGGTGAATCGATTCGTTTGAATCACTCAATTTCAAAGAATCGAAAATTGAACCGATTCATTTCGTTCGTTTGATTCAGTTGTTTCTCCGTGCTATTTAAACACTACGAAATCGGTTGCAAACGGTTATTGGACGCTCCCCCTCCCCTACAATACGTGTCAGACGTATAATCGATTCGCGAACCGATTGTATTCAAATCAACAGGTTCTCCTTGCTTCCTAAACCCAATATAGAATCGGTTGTAATCGATTATTTGATTCTGTCTTTTCTCTTTAATACATGTCCAGCGTCAATGTTCGATTTGCGAACCGATAGTTCCATATACCTATTGGTTTCGATTCACGAAACAAAATAAGTAAAGACTGTGGTGATATGATGCGCATGCGCAGACGCTAAAACTTCCGCGCGAAGTGAAAGTGAAGAGGAAGGAACGAGCCAATAGAAGAATATGTCGACTGATCAGCTGACGCTTCTGCCCAGCTGTCATGCTTATTGTACCCAAGGTCGTCGAACTTGACCTATTTGCGATTTGTCTCCTTGTTTCTTCCGTCTGTCCCGCTTCCGTCTGTCCCCCTCCTCGCTCCTCACTCCCCAGACCCCGCTGCATTAAATTAATTAATTTACTTTCAACTTGAAACATTGTAAACATTAAATTTTATGAAAACAAAAATTATGTTAAGAAATTTTTTCTGGCTCTGTATGTAGGGTGTATTCACTCTGTTGACATTATATAAACAGCAATTATTAACTGAAAATTACGCCTGTGTAATAACCACTGTTATTTAGAAGCAATATGTTTTGGGTAAAAATAAAATACATTGTCTGTCCTATTTTGAACACTGAACTTCTCCTACTGTAGGCCTACAGCCTCCCCCTCTCACCGATAG
Organism: Neoaliturus tenellus; assembly: GCA_030545055.2. Taxonomy (NCBI): domain Eukaryota; kingdom Metazoa; phylum Arthropoda; class Insecta; order Hemiptera; family Cicadellidae; genus Neoaliturus; species Neoaliturus tenellus. Next base: position 77,970,497 of record CM061533.1, read on the forward strand.
TATTTTTATTTTGCTGTCAATCATACCAGAGTTATATAATTATAAATTATGATAGTTATCAGCATATGTATTGATTCGCGAACCGAACTATAAGTTATATCAATATATCGTCAAAATATGGAACACATTACCGATTCGCGAATCGGTTTTTGCGGTAAATAAGTCGTTTAAAGAAACAGAGAAGGTGACAGATTCGAACAGAACTGTGGGACCTCACCAAAACATCCCGCCCAAACATATAACCAATGAGCGAGCGTCTAGAGCTTCGGCTATCGGCTATTCTCTACTTATCTCTTCCTTCTCCTTCTACTTCAACCATCCCCCCCCCCCCCCCCACTAAACCCACCTAGCACTGTGGCTGTACACAATTGAATCAAGCTCGATTCGCGAACCGATGACAACGACAACACTATGCAGCATTCTCATTTGGTTCGCGAACGAAACGAACCGAACGAACTACCACCAGCAAGCAAGAAACATTCTGTATTTGATTCGCGGGACGAATCGGCTCTTTTAGAAATTGAGTCATGATTCGTTTGATTCACGCGTTGATTCGTTCAATTTGAACGACTCGTTCGCGAATCGCCCATCACTACATGGCACTGAATGATTATAAATACATAAATAGTGGAAGTGAGATGGAAGTTTGGAGAAAATAAAATTTAAAATATTACAATGAAATAAAACAATAAAGGCTTAACTGGACTGTTGTAATAGGTATTAAAAGAGAATTCAGTTTTAAAATTGAGGACATTTAGTCAGTTTAATAATGGTTTAATGGTTTGGCCGCCTGGCATTGCAAATGCAAATAACAAACAACTAGGCCTAAGTGCACTTTGAGGTTGCATGATTCTTTAATACAGCTTGCTGTTGCGAAAAAAAGGACAGATAAAATCATTAAAATCAAACAAAAGAACTAATTAAATAACCTCTTTTAGGCTAAAACCGGCTAGGGCTAACCAACAATACATTAATGTAAGATTGATTGATCGTTTACGCGGTAAGTTATTAATTTGATAATCCAAATTTAGCTATTCTCTCATTGGTCGTAATTACGTACCCTAGATAGGCCAATTTTCTATGTAATTTAACATAGGCTATACATTTTTGATAAGTAGGTTATGTCCATTGTACACGAAAGATAACTGACAGTAGGCCTAGGACTCCTTTTTTCTACTCCTAGGCTATTACTCCAATACTACTAGAGTATTGTATTAGTATTCTCCTTCTCGAGTAGAACACTACACACTTTCCTATTGCTATGTCTCAAAGATTCAAAGATTTTTATTGCCATTCAATACAAATTATGTACAATAGGCATTGTCATACTTAACTTAAATACATACATGTACATTCCATTTCAACAATAATTAAAATTAAAGATACTTCTGCCAGTAGGATAAGAAAAGAGAGCGAGGAAAAAAAATGTTACCTGGTCTCATAAGGCCTCATCCTTTGGGGTCGTTTGCCCAGGGCCCTTGACTTGCTCAAGCTGCAGAATATCCCATAATATGCCAAGAATATGCTGGGTAAACTTGTAAACCTACAAAAAATGTTAGACAAGCTCGTTGACCGCGACAAGAACAGAATTAAGACTTAAATAACAATTTTTCCTCTGTGAAAGATATATTCGGAGCTGTCCCGGTTTCCTCTGTGAATGATTTGGTCACACTATGTTAACCCTTTCGTTGCTGTAAAAGAAGTAGCTCACACTGCTACAAAAATACCGGTACGTTAAGTTACATGTAACTCCCTTAGACTGCTAAGAAAGCTAAGAAGGTGCTGCACTTTCGTATGTGCCTGGTGGAACTATCAAATGAAAATTATCTATCGATATATGATTGAATAAAACCAATAAATATATACAGGGTTGAAGGAAGTTATTGTTTCATATTTTAAGGGGACAAAATATACACTAATGTGATAAAACTGTGTAAAGTTTTTATTCAAAAAATTGTGGCCAATAGAGGTACGGTATTTTTTATAGGCCTATTTTTCAAAATTCTGTATTTTTATTGGAAAATTTTCTTTTTTCCTAATACAGGCTCTTGTTTTGAGAAGCTGATAACATTTTTGGATTCTCCATGAAATTTGCAATAGGCCTAAATATAAAAAGATAAATAATCAGTTAAACTCAGTTTAGCCTATTTGAAAATTACCGTTAAAAGATAACAAAATGAATTTTTATAAAATTCTTAGTAAAAAAAAAAATTAATAGACTGTGCCGATTTAATCTAAGAAGGCATCAGATTTTGTTAAAACTTTTGTTATTTTATAGGCTTCAGATTAATACAAGATTTGATCATAGGCCTAATGTAGGTGAAATAATCAAACTTGGGCTATACTAGGATTAATTAAAACAGGTTTAATCTAAATGATGAGTAATTTGTTACTTTTATTAATAGCCTAAATTACAATTTTATTAACAATGAATAATTTAGTTTTAAGCTTAATGTTGTAAGTACATTTTTATACTCTCCATAACATTTTTCAATGGATAAAGTAATAATAATCAAGCTTAGAACGTATAACTTCGACATTAGGTGTAGAATTCCCAAAAATTTGATGCTTCTTATCTTTATGGTTTTATTGATATTTATGGCTTACTGTATATAAAGTGTAATAAATGCCGTGATATGAAGTTATATTTTGGAATATAACAAGTACGCCTTCTTACATTATCCAGTACTGTATGTATACTCAGGGCTTGTAACAGGTTACTTTTTGTTTTTATTATTATTTTTTTTTTTGCTCTTGTTTATTTTTTTAATTTTTTTAGGGCAATTAGGTTTTTATTGATAGATTTGGATGAAGCTCGTAAAAAGTAAGAAATGGATCGGGAGGGATTTTTTTTCTATTTAAAATTTTTAAATATTATTATTGCTTTAGTAGATGATCACAAACCTAGTTCAAAATTATCCTACATCAATTTTATTTCCTACATATTTTTAATATCCCGATAAAATGCTGGTTTTTGGAATTTTTAGCAACATTTTGGGTTTATTCAAGGCTATTTATTTTTTTTTATTAACCTCAAGAATCCCAGGTTTCACCCTCATCGTCAAACTCTTTAAACTAGGGATGAGCATCGATAGAAAAACATCGATGTTGACCATCGATGTTAACATCGAACCAAAACATCGATGTGTGGAAAACATCGACCTCTAAACATCGATGAATATCGGACCTAAACATCGATGTTTTTATGAAAATCCCGAATTTTGTAAAAAAGGCTATGGGATAAAAACATCAATATTTTAGTTAAAATTCCGTAGTTTCGTTTAAAAGGATACGTAAACCACAATGAGACACAACAAATTTAAATCAAACTTTATTAACCCTCCGAGCGTTCAATATAGCACCCCTGGAGCGTTACACATTTTTTGGAGGTTTTGCATACTTTCAAATAAAAATTAATAAAAAATATATTTTATGACCTAGCACTATAAATGTATATATTGTATGAAAGTAGATAAAATGGACTAGGCCTATCTAAAAATACAAAAATTATTACCCTTACTTATTGTTACCAAAATTAGGCTATAGGTTAAAAATTAAAAAAATACAAAAAAAATATTTTATGTAACTTTGCGCTCCCCTAAAATAATTTTAGAAACACATGATCAAAATTCCAAGATATACATTTTGTTTAGAATTGTATGCTGTTCAAGAAAATATATAATTTATATAGGCTAGAAGTATTTGAAAAAAATGTATGTTGAATAAAACCAAATATGTCCTATGGTATTTACCCTAATCCCATAAGAACACATGTAAAATCAATCTATGAATATTACACTGATTCCTACTCATAATAATGGTTATAAACTCGATAATACATATTAATTTATTCCAATAATGTAAATTAACAGTATTAGTAACACTTTTAATCATTTATAACCTTAAAACAATTGGTAAAATACGTATTTCATTGTTTACAAAGTTAGCAGATGGTAACAGTTTTTTCCCCAGATGTTTCATTGCATATTACAAACAACCAATCACGTTCAGCCATTTGAAATGGGTGTGTTAACGTACCTTGGAATCTCGTGAAAACAGTGGTCGCGTTCACGAGTGCATTTCTGTCATTGACTATAAAGTTACACCTCATTTTCTAATTATCGAAATATCGATGCAAACGCTCGGAGGCCGAAAAGCTGGGCCGAAAAATCGACGAATAACGCTCGGAGGGTTAAAAATATATTTATTTCGTCAGTTTTAATAGTTACAACTTATAGGTCTAACGAATCGATTAACTTATTGCTGCCTACTCTCACTCCCAGCTCCATAGGTTATCGTCTTTTTATTTTGAGAGTGGGGGGTTTATTTTTTTAAACTTGGAAAAATAAAACTAATTTTATTCGTTTTTTACGACCAGGAATATCAAACAGAAAAAAACATCGTGTATTGCAAATTTCGAAAAACATCGATGTAAAACATCGATGTACGATAAACATCGGTAACTCACCATCGATGGCAAAAACATCGAACATCGAAAGGAAAACATCGATGTTTCGAAAACATCGGCCATCGATGCTCATCCCTACTTTAAACCTGACATTGCACCAACTCCCATTATGGTCCTGCATTATGTTGCTTCTACTATTTACATCTTCATATATGACATCTGTGTCTTTTATCTTTTCTCCTACTCCTTTCTTTTTAACTCGTCACCAGTTATTCTATCATTTCAATAAACTATAAGAACATACATTGCATAACCATTTATTGATCTCACACTCATCAAATCCAAACCAATAATAATTTAAATCTAGATTCATTGGTTTAAATGAAAACATTGGAAATTAACAATGATCAGCTGTTCTTATAATCAATATTCCCAGATAATATGACATTTTGCAAGTGCAGAAGTATAAGAAATCTTTATTTTGCTAAGCACATATTGGATACAATTTCACATCATAATTATATATTACAAAATACATATTAAGGTAAACTATATATCCAAAACAAACATATATATTATAATATTACACACTTGTGCCAGGAAAAAATAGGATCACTAGGACTTAGTATAAATAAGTGCAGTAAATAATTAGTATAGGTTCCCGAGTAACCTCCCCTATGCGCCCGATGGAGGGTTAACTGAAGCTTTATTACGATGAAAAACTAGGCCTAACTTATGAAAAAGAAAGTATATAAGAGAATAGACTACAAACAAATTTAAGTAGGCTAGTCTATACTAATTGTTTTTCCTTAAACGGAAGTGCAGCCCAAGAGAGCAAGTGCTGGAGGGAAAAAAAATTAAAAAACTAACTTTCTAACCGAAACAATTGAATTTTATACGGTACCTCTATCGTATAGGGAATAGAAGAATTTAATCATCATTGTGTGGAAATAAAAATCAAGTCTACCAATATCCTCACTAAGGCCACAGTATCGACGGCGGCGGCGGAATAATTATTATATTGTTCCTAGCAGTCTGCAGAAAAAAGTGGAACATTATTGTTCAATACCAGTAAAATTTATGCAGGAAAAATATTTGGAACGATATATTGTTGCGTTAGCCGTGAAAGGGTTAAGACAATGACACTCTGTAGTGTGTATTTCAAGGTGGATATGATTGTAAGGTGGAATGTGGTGGATGTAATGGATCAGATTAAATGTATGGTAGCTATGTTACTGACAAAGACAATTTGATTAATTTGTCAGGATCATTAATTAATAGGCGAATGAACAAAAGCACTCAACTAATTTTTCTTAGGATCAAACCAACACTCTTTGATTTTTTATACATTGAAGTCACTACATAGCCTTTATATACTAGGCCTTTTTTCTTTTTCTTTTTTTTTTTTTTTTTTTTTTTTTTTTTTTTTTTTTTTTTTTTTGGTAGAGAACTCCACCTACAATTCTCAACCAATTTTCAAGTAATTAGTGTCGTATAGGGCTTGGTCTGTAGTTGTTTCTGTCAAAATTTGATGAAAATCCAAATTAAAATAAGGTTGCTATCGACAAATTAAATTTAAAATTTTTCCATTTGAATACTGTACCATTGAGATTGGTTTGAGCATTTTAAACATCTGTTAACTTATAGCTGTAGTTTTTACTGTATTTAGTGATCACTGATATTCACAATGTTGGATTGGTCGAATGTCATTGATTTAGAATGAAATGTAACCTTTGTATGGTATCAAAATAAATTGCCCAGTATCGAGCAGCACGTGCACTAGTCATTTAATTTTGTGAAAAATAAATTTTTTTTTGTTTACGGTAGGCCTACTTAACAATTTAGGAAATCTCAATTGCAGATAATATGATATTTTATGTTATTAGGCCTATATGCGATTCCCTTGCTTTTCCGTACAATTTCATTCATTACCCTTTTGCATTTGAGTAAATTTGTTAATTCCTATAGGTATATTAATTTTGTGTGAATACTAAAAATTCACCAATTTGACCAGAGTCCGGTCCCAATTAGTAGGTCTATAGATAAGAGAACTCTACTGTAAATGTAATGTGGTTCAAGTACTTATTTTGACCCTTTAAGGATATTTTTAAATGCAATCTAAATCTTTATTGCTTTATTTTTAGAGTGCAGTAGTAAGTTTCTTTTTGTCTGTAGTTTCTTTCTTGTTGCAGATAATTCTGGTAAAAATGAGTCGTAAAGAGGCACTTTCTCAATTTATTCAACAGATTCATGGCAGACCTGTTGTAGTGAAGCTAAATAGTGGTGTTGATTACCGAGGTAATTTATTAAAATGAAGAAACAAATAATTAAAATATGATATATCATACTTTTAAAACGTGTTTGTTCTAGTTTTTTTAAGGTTATCTTTAATTTAACCTTAAAAGAAATGCACAAATCAGAAGAAGAGTATTCTAGCACTGGGTAAGAGATAAGGGTAATAAGAGACTGACCTGAAAAACCCTTAAAATATTATTTTAAAATCGTCCAAAAATACACATAGCGACATAGCCTACAAAGTTTTGACATTTCATCTTCCTTACCATACACTTAAGTTATTTACCCAATATTATTGATATTATATAATATCAAATATAATATATAACTTTATATTAATAAATATAATAAATATTATAATATAATATTAATATTATATTTATATTAATATAATATAATTTAACTTTTATATTAATATGTTAAATATTATTGATAAGAAAATTTTTTCCTATCTTCAAAAATTTTTTATGTCTGAACTTAAAGAGCAATTCGTGACTTTCAGAACAAAAACTTTTTTTAAAAATTTAGGTAGAATTTTATGAATAAGCATCATGTTGTTTAGTGAACATGTAACACTGAGCAATTTTTTAAAATCGTTTCATGTTTAAGGTAAATTTTTGGCACGTCTCTTATTACCCTATCCCTTTTTGAAAATTTCAAGGGGTAAGAGAAGCTCATTGTTAAACGTTATGTTTTTATATGAAATGTATATTAGGAGCAATGACAGTATCAGGAAAGAAAAACTGAAATGTCTATACAAAAAAGAAAATAATTATTACAGGTACAAAATAAATTAGGCAAAAAGACTAGCAAATGATAATTTTATTAAGTCATCTTCCAATCAATGTAAAGCTGCCTGGAAAGTAATAAATCAAGAACGTGGAATGAAAAAGAATATTAGTTCAGAAATAGAATCTTCAAAGTTAAATGAATACTTTATCAATGCTCCAGAAAATATAAATGGAAATTTACAGCAAATAGATGTATCGGATGCATTGGCATATGTTGGTAATTTTCTTAAATTGACTCAGGGAAATGAACAAAGAATTGCAATGAATTGGAGTGAAATAACTAGAGGTGAAATAAAAAATACTGTCAAAGGTATGAATAATTCGAATAGTAAGGATTTATATGAGTTTTCTAATTGGGTTATCAAGGAAATAATAGATTTAATATTAGATCCGCTACACTTACTATACAACAGAATTTTAAAAGAAGGCATTTATCCAAATGCATTGAAATTAACCAAAGTCATACCCATTTTTAAGAAGAGTTCAAAAAAAGATCCATCAAGCTATCGTCCTATATCTATTGTCCCTATTTTAAGTAAAATCTTGGAAAAATGTATTCAGAAACAGTTACTCATCTATTTTGAAGGCTTAGGTTTGTTATGTCACGAACAATTTGGTTTTTTACCGGGTATGAATACTAGCAAAGCAATAGAATGTCTGATTACTGAGGTTTTAAACAACTTTGAAAATAAGCTCATAACAAATGCTACCCTTATTGATCTCAAAAAAGCATTTGATTGCATCCCACACCAGATATTATTGTCAAAATTAGATAAATATGGTCTACAGGGTAATGAACTTAAGCTGATTGCATCGTACCTCAAAAATAGGAAACAGATGGTGGCTCAAAATAAAGATGTATCTGAAACCAGAGTAATTAAATACGGCGTACCACAAGGATCAGTATTGGGGCCATTTTTGTTTATCATAGTAGTTAATGACTTTTCAAAAAATATGCCTTGTAAATCAATCCTGTACGCAGATGATACAACTCTGCTTCAGGCTGGTGGAGATGTTGTAAGTGTCTCACTCAATGAAAAACAAGCTATGAATGAAGCAATGAACTGGTTTAAAGCAAACTTTCTAGTAGTTAATGAAAACAAAACAGAAAATATAACTTTCTCATTACAAAAAAATAACAATATTAAAAAAAAATGTAAAATTACTAGGAATATTTTTAGACAGTAAATTGGGATGGGAAGAGCACATACATCAGTTAAGTAAAAAATTAGCTAGAGTAAATTACTTATTAAGAAAACTTAAAGATAATGTAAGCCAAGATATGTTAATAACAGCTTATTATGCTTTCTTTAATGCTCATATGATTTATGGCATTACCTTATGGGGGAATAGTTCATATGCCGCAGAGCAAATTTTTAAATGGCAAAAGAAAGCCTTAAGAACAATTAAAGGTCTAAAAAATAGGGAATCGTGTAAAGAGATATTTAAAGAACTACATATAATGACGTTTCCATGTCTCTACATCCTTAACTGTTTAATTAAAGTAAAAGAAAACTTACATCAGTACAGTGTTCGGTCAGACATTCATAACTATAGCACGAGGCAAAGATATAAATTGGAGCCAAAACAAGTGAGACTTGAAAAGACTAGTAAAAGTATATTGTGCATGGAAATGAAGTTATTTAACAAGCTGCCGGAGATTTCTTGGAATATTGAAATTAGGCAGTTCAAGTCAATTTTGGAGAAATGGCTAAAAGAGAAGGCCCTTTACTCGGTCAAAGAGTTTTTGGATTTGAATAGGCGGGATCTTGAGATAATTTTCATGTGAAATCAGTTCTGGTTGGTTTTGTTTATTCATTTTTATTGATTTTGACAGGTTGTTTGTTTGTTTTGTGCTGTTGCCTTTTATATGGATATTAGACTAGACATTTTCCTCTGTTGATTTTATATCTAACATTGTGATTTTAATGCTTTCTTGTAGATTTTTTATATAGTGTCATTTGTAATTACCAAAAATTAAGGCATTAAAATTTTATTTGAATATCTTTTGGTAGAATGTATCAAATTGTTATGTTGGTTTTATTTATTTAAGAAAACTATAGTTTGTAAGTTGACTATGTGTCATGCATTACTGTATGCCTATAGACAAATAAATATCTTGAATCTTGAATCTTATAATGTCACTATTCATCATTTGGGAGGCCAATTGAACAAATTAGATTGGTTTACAACAAAGTGAAGAGGGATTTTAAATTGTAGTTCTTTAATCACATATTTATCTGAAGCAAACATTATCACTTGAGCTTTCTCTTAAACTTGCATGTTTACACAGTCATGCTAATGTTGCTTGGACACGGTTTTAAATATTCATGTAAATACATTTTTGAGATGAATTTTATGCATTATCCATCTTTAAAGTGATTTTCACATGTTATTTTTTATAATATAACCCATTTATCATCCATAAAGTCTCCATTTAGTTAGGTTAATTTTTAACGAATGTGTTTTTATCCTAATTAGGACAATATCGACAATTTTTACACCAAGATTTGATAGTTTCCTACTAAACGTTTTTAACATCTATGTTTTTGTTTTGGATTGTTATGACAAAGTATAGTATACTGTGTGTATATTCAAAATAACACCAACCCTATCATTTTAAAGCTTTTCTTTAATTTAGTATTAATTTAAGCAAATTTCAAGTTCCGACTTTTACGTTTCATTTTTTGAACCTCAATATCTTGGGAACCAATGTATGTTATTCAAGTGTGACAAAAATTAAAATACTCAGAACTTTCAGGATATGTCTTTATAATTACCCTCTCGTATTTCACATAAGGTCAATATGGGAAGGAAGAACCTTGTCTCTTGATACCCCGGCAGGGTAAAAAAAAGACACTTAAGGAGTTAAGGAAAATACTCCCGTCGCAGCAGACCTGCGTACTCAGCGAATTTCCAAAGAATTATTGTTTCATCATCAAAGAACTTTGTAGCTATCTTATATAATTAATAATCTTTACAAGGAAATATAATATATTTAATGGCATTATTTCTGAGTAAATTTTTTTTTTCAACAATTTATATATTAATATTTATATTGCAATAAATGACTTTTTTAACAGTAATAAAAGTGCATATCCAAAGCTTCCATGCAAAAGGAATGATTTGTTTACAAATAACAAAACATAAACATTTCAAATTTGACAAATATGCAGAAGACAGCTGATCAGCGGATAGTATTCCCTATTACAAAAATTATCTCCATCTCTCTTACTCCCATTATACATTTATTTTCCATGAGAATACCATAGGATTTAGCATATAGTTTTGCTGCCATGTGGGTTTTTGATCTAATCTTAATTACTCACCATCTAGTTAAGGTTCAAAAAAAATTTTTATTAAGATATGTTTATAAATAAGCGATATATAACTTTTTAAAGATTTACCTATAAGAATAACATGGGAAACTTGATTTGAATTTTCTCTATAACCAGTTAAGCTATTTTAAAGATTCAAAATACTAAATTGTTTGTTTTTTAAGCTCTTTTAAATGATTTTAGTTAAAATTGAAGAGTTTTAAAAATTTAGGTCCAAAAATGCGAAAAGCCCATTTTTGACCCCTTTGAAACCCCATAAAACCCTGTTCCCATAACTCGACAATGCTGGTTCGCGAACTCATAAAAATAGACCTGGTCTTACACCTTCATACCAAATTTCATCAAAATCTGAAGTCCCCTTCAAAAGTTATCAGTACCACGGACACATATATAGATATATATATAGATATATATATATAGATATATACATATATATGAAAACAAACGAATGGTGTTTTTGGCTTCTAGGGACCTCAAAATGAAAAAGTAAAGTGGTCCCGGGCTTAGGTCTTACCATGGCTACTACCATAATAGCGTATTCCCTATAGGGAAATTCGCTAAAATTCAATAAATTTTTTGTATGGAAACTTTATTAAATATTTTTTAAAATACCAGAATTTTTTTTCTTTTTTTAGTACAACAACAAATAAAAATTTTTAATCAATCAATCAGTTAAAACCTGAAGTACAATTTATTTTAGTCTCTTTCTACCCCTTCCACTTGTTATTATCGTAACCCGGCTTCACTATGAACACCATAGGAAAATTCTGTGTTGAATGGTTTTTGTGTTGTGATTTCCAAAAGCAACATGTCTGTGAGTATCTTTGTAAATGCATTTCTTCTCGCGGTTGGGATATCGGCCGGGTTACTATGTTTTGGTTAAGTACGGCATTGCTAAATTCGTTTAAAGCCTACTTTAATTAATTTAAAATGAAAAAAAAAACACTTGCGCCACATAGAAAATTAACTGCGACTTTTCTTCTGACCTCGGTCAAATATACCAGAATTTGTTTCCGAAAGTTTCTGCATCCATCAGGATATAAGCAGTGTAGCCATCTTGATTCTCTCTCTCTTGTATTAGACTTGATGGTGATTGGTCAACATTGATTTCCGTTGTAACATTTTATATTCACTGCCTTACATTATAAGTGTTCGTTTATTGAGTACGGTTATAAGGTATTTTATTATTTAAACTAACAAAGTAGTTGAAATAATAAAGTTCCCCATCAATAAAGCATAATGCTGACCTTGATCTGCATTCTTGAAGTTATTTGAAATTAGTTTGTAACTATATTTAACTAAGAGCAAATCTAAGAATCTATAACAAATGGTTAATTAAGATGAATTCTTATGATGAACACTCTTTATGGGTCAGAGTTAAGGTTGTGCAGACAAAAATCTTTAAATATATATATTTTTGTTTGTTTTTGCCTTAAAATACCTCTTATGTTGTAACTATGATATATAATTTTTATTTTGTATTACTTAAGTGGAAGTTTAGAAGTACTTAAATCTGGATATATTGGTCCAATTCTCACAAAAAACCTATTTCGTCCACAATACTGGAATTTTATTAGTGTATGGGATTAATTTATCTAAAAACCTAGCCTGGATTTAAATAACAAATATTAACTGGAAAATTATCTTTGATCTGCTTGGACATAATTCAATTCATTTTGAAATTATGTCATTTTAAAGACCAAGAGACAGAAAATAAAATCCCACAAAATGTCATATTTTGTGACAACTGGCTGCTGATGAAAAACATCATATTTAAAGCTCTTGACATTTTGTTTAATTAGTGTTTATGTTTTGTGGTTCTGAAATAAAATGATGTACTCTAAAATGCAACTTTGCGCAACATCTAAGTTGATTTGATTTCTGTAAAATTGGTTTTTTTTCAATCACAAATATGTTGAATTACTAATCATAAAACTTCTTTTTGCAGGAGTTTTGGCTTGTCTGGACGGGTACATGAACATTGCCTTGGAGCAGACAGAAGAATATGTTAACGGTCAACTAAAAAATAAATATGGAGATGCTTTCATTAGAGGAAACAATGTACTGTATATAAGTACACAGAAGAGGAGAGGAGCCTAATTTTGCCACAAACTATTTTATGTGTTTCATAAACCATTGATGGTTTTTCCTTAGGTGTATTTTTTTAATAAAACATATTTTGTTCGGTTATTCAGAGTCTTATTAATTTCTCAACATCATTTATGTATATATTGAAATTCGGCATATTGAAAGCAATGTCAGATAGACCTGAAATAACCTTTCCTTATTTAAATTTTAATGAAACCGGAAACCTTACTGTGCCAATAAATGGCGAAGGATGAAATGATCTCTCAAATTGAGGATACATAGTAAACCATCATAGATAGGTGTAGCATGTAAAGGGGAAGGAAGACATGTGCCACCCTAACTTTTCAAAAAGTTCTATAAGATAATATAAAACTTCAGTACTGATTGCCCCAAAGCAGAATGCTTTTGGTCTTTCTGCGGACCCAAAACATCTCAAAATCCTTCTGTGGGAATTTTGAATAGTAAATAGTAAATTAAATGTATTTACTATTTACTATTCACTATTTATACCTACATTTAATTACTCAAAACACAAGAATAGGCCTACCTTAATTAATTTAAAAAGAAAAATTATTGTAGCCAGTTACTAATTTATTAAATGGTATTATAACAAAAATAATTGATCAAATTATAATCGACAGTACCATTTTTTACCATACAGTACATACCTTTATATTATGGTTGTTAAGTACTGATTTTAAGTTATAACAGACAAGCAGAATTGTCATTTCAAATATTGGCGGTAGGCAGAGCGAGAGAGAGAAAGAGAGAGCGATAGAGCGTAATCGCTGAGAGAACTGGTGAACACGTCCGGAACGGAAAATTATTGATTCCTGGCCTCTGGTTGGTTGACGACCCATAAACCACTTAGGTTCCGTTTTGCCTGTCGGTAGTTCCTAACCTCATAGGCCGCTCATTGGCTGCCGACTCATAAACCACTTGGATTCCGTTTTGCTTGCCAGCAGTTCTCTTCACCTCCCATGACGCTCACCATTCTGGTTCTGTTCGTCTTTCCGCAGACTAGTCTCAAGTGCTTTTTCGGTTTTTCATTTCCCAGGCACGCTGTAACTTTTTTGAGCGTGACCTTAGTCTCGCCCATGGTGGCTCCAGTACTCTTATTTATTTAAATATTTTGTAAAGTAGTTTTGTTTTGTTCATTAAACTATTGTCCCTGTTCACTAACATAAATTGCAGTGAACCTACAGTGTGTGTCAAAGTGCGTGTCGGGCAACTCGGTCTCCCGCGTATATGAACATTGACTGTACGAGAGCTCTTATCATTAATAATTGTGCGTACGTGCGAATTCGCAGCAAGAAAGAAGATTCCCTGGACCAAATCGGAGAGACTTTCCTGGCCCAGCAGTCCCCGTGCTCTGGTGGTGGTGGCGTCCAGTCGGCCATCTTGGCGTCCCTTCCAGCTCCGCCATAAGGATTTTCATGTCAGTGAGTTTAAACTTTTCTCTTGATTATTTTATGAACAGTTTTGTAGGCATTTATTCATCTCTGGTAATTTTACCTGGTCCTTCGAACATTTTGATTTTGAACCCAACTCGTAAATTTCAGGAAATTGACTTTTCACATTTTGCAATATTTTTCAAAATTTTTCAATAAATTAATTTTGCCCTTTCTCAATCATTTTTTGGTCCTTCGAGCCGGATTTATAAGTGATTCAGTCCTTTAGAATATTGTCCAGTGCAAAAATTTCATTCTTGAACAATCTTCCCGCCTGGGAACATTATAAAATTCAATCTTCCCGCCTGGGAACATTATAATACTCAATCTTCCCGCCTGGGAACATTATAATGTTCAATCTTCCCGCCTGGGAACATTATAATATTCAATCTTCCCGCCTGGGAACATTATAATGTTTAATCTTCCCGCCTGGGAACATTATAATATTCAATCTTCCCGCCTGGGAACATTATAAAATACAATCTTCCCGCCTGTGAATATTATAATATTCAATCTTCCCGCCTGTGAACATTATAATATACAATCTTCCCGCCTGGGAACATTATTAAAACAATCTTCCCGCCTGGGAACATCATTCCTTGTTGAGCTCTCTCTCAAAACATCATTCCTTGTTGAGCTCTCTCTCGTCTCTCGCTATGAATGGGCGTGTATAGCCATTCTCATAATATCTCTGCTCAGCTGATGTTGTCTACAACACTTGACATTGCCAATTGAATTATTGTTGGCTATGTATATGCAATATATAGTGTGTTTTCCATTGACTGGTGTTTTATGCTGATGTACTTTAATGGATTTTATTTTCAATTATGAAAATAATATTTTCTTGTGATGAAATAATAATTATTTTCGAATTTCTTGAATCATTTTATTTGAAGCAACACTGGTATTGTAAATAACAAACTCTGACAATCTGTCTTTGACAATTGTTGAATATTTTCTCTCACTTTGAGGCTTTTATTACTGTTACTCAATACAGTTTTTCGTTCAAATAAGCCTAAGCCTACATGTTCACATTGAATTTAAGTGCGTTCTGCAGTTGTGTTAATTAAGGCTGAAACTTATATTTAAGCTATTTTAAGTAGGCCTAACTAAACAATTTCACAACTGGCGTTCAAGTGCCGAGCATTGAATTCATTTTCTCTGATTGTTGATTATATTGTGTGTCACAATTTCTCTGTACTTTGTTTTCTGTACTTTAAGTCATTCTAGTGTACTGTTTCCCGCAAATCGAGAGCAATGCCTCCAAAGGAATTTAAATATGAGACTTATCGCAAGTCCACGGACTTAATCAAAACTCGTTTCGCCAAGCTCGAGGAAACGGTTAACACGTTAACCAGCACACCCCCCTTCACCCCCGTGCAGATTCGACAATTGAACACAATCTTTGCCGAACTTAAGAAAAAACGTGCTGACTTCGAGTTAAACTTACAACGTCTCATTGAAACAGACACTGATGATGACATTGAAACAACTTTGTCCTCAGACGTTGATGAGGTCAATGACCTCTATGTCCGAATCTCCAGTGTAATTGAAGTGCACACTGTTTGGAGCCTACAACTCCACACTCTTCACATTCAGAAGCATCCAATCATTTCCCTTCTGCAGTTGTGACAGGAGTTAAACTGCCTAAGTTGAGCTTGCAGAATTTTGATGGTACTCCATTAAAATGGATTTCTTTCATCAATTTATTTGATACCACTGTACATAAAAGTACTTCTCTTTCAAATGTTGCTATAAAAAAGAATTGTTTTGCTGTGGACTATCTAAACTATTATTAATACTAACAATGTTAATAGCGGTATCTTCTTCTTCTTCTTCATTCACAATATTTTTTTAATTCAACACTGCACTTGTATTTACACAATTACTCTGCTTTAGGGCCTCACAAAAAGTGAGGACCCCGGGCACTATTCTCACACTATCACAGGTAGTTAGTATTTCTGAGGGCTGTGGGCATTGTGGAGTTGAGTATTGTAAGTTTCTTGTTGGTAAACGTAGTTTGGATATTGCAATGCTATCGATCAGTTTCGTTATTTGATAGTTGAATTCTTCATGTGATAATCCGTTTCGGAGCTGACGGTAAGAGTTTTGGAAGTAGGATACAATAGTTATGTTGCACATTGTTTCATCTTGGAATTTTTTCAAGTTAAAAATGAAATCAATCACATCAATATTGTCTCCAACACATCCTATCGGTGAACATATAAGATGTTTAAGTCCCTTTTTCTTAAAATCCACTGTTAGATCTTGGAAAGCAGTGTTGTAATTGTCCATTGTTGGTTTTCCATGATATTGGTCTTTTGTAACGAGGCTTGAGCATTAGCAAGGCTTATCAACCAAATTTCGGGGGCTCTGGATGAGTCGCAGTATACTGCTGGAATTTTCTGTGACTTGTCTAGAGCTTTCGATTGTGTTGATTTAACCCTTCTTATTAGTAAATTGCAACAGCTTGGAGTTTGCGGGGATGCACTATCTTTAATAAAGTCTTATTTAAAGGATAGGGAAAATAGAACAGTATATTATGAAAATGACTCAAAGTACGTTTCTAAGTGGTATTCTGTTATGTTTGGCGTGCCACAGGGGTCTGTTTTGGGGCCCACACTGTTTTTAGTGTATATAAATTCACTATCAACTAATCTGAATTATGAATTCACAATTTTTGCAGATGATACCTCACTTGTTCTTAGGCATATTTCTTCTCATGGCCTGTCAAATTTGATAAATGAATCTTTAAGTAATTTAAAAAATTGGTTTCAAAATCATGGGTTACTTTTAAATTTTAATAAAACAGCAAAAATTGTCTTTAGGGCATCATATCGACAGGTAGATGTTTTAGAAAATTCTGGGCTTGATTTTTGTGAACACCATAAAGTGCTAGGTATAAATATAGATCAAAATTTGAATTGGAAAAATCACACTAATAATCTTTCAAAAAAATTAAATTCACTCAGATTTGCCCTTTCAATTTTAGCAGATTCCACCTCAATGGATACCGTTAAAGTTGTCTATTTTGCATACGTTAATTCAATACTAAAATATGGTATTATACTCTGGGGTTCTGCCTCAGGTTCAAAAAATGTTTTTAAAGCCCAAAAAAGTATCATTCGTGCTATGGTAAAGGCGAAAAGGCGTCAGAGTTGTAAACCTTTATTCAAAGATTTGCAAATCTTGACAGTTCCTTGTATTTATATCTTTGAATTAGTCAATTATGTTTTAAAAAATCCCGATATTTTTGATAAATTTAGAGCTAAAAATAATTTCAATACCAGGGCTAAATTTGTTTTTAACTATCCCATCCACAAATTAACACTTTTTGAAAAAAGCCCCTTGTATATGGCCCTTAAAGTTTTCAATAATATTCCAAATGAAATTAAGAATCTAGATTCTAATTTATTGTTATCTAAATTCAAACAATTTCTCATAGAAAAAGCTTATTATAAGGTGACAGACTTTTTTGAAGAGGGATCTGGTATTGCTTGATTGACTTGTTTTATTAGCTTACAGACCTCTGGGCCGCAAACAAGCTTTTTTATTAGAAGGAAATTCTTTTTTAATTAATTAATTTTTAATTAGGTAATTTTTTTCTCATTGTATCTCATTAACATGCTTAGATTAAGTTTCATTATATGACAAAGCACCTGTTTTTCTATGTCCTTGTGATGTAATGTAAAATGTATATGTGCTAATAAAGAATTTGAATTTGAATTGAATTGAATTGTAAATGGTAGCCCCTTTTTCAGCTTTCTGTAGGGTTAGATGGTCAGTGATACGTGGGCTGGTTTCGGTTTACCAAAATGTTTCTTAAAGACCTCAGCAACCCCTGCAGTCATGTGCCGTGGGTGGTGGAAATCCGATAAATGCTGTGGGCAAAACCGACTGTTTCATCTTCCTGAAACTGTTTAATGACATCAGACATAGAGTTTTCAGTCAAGACAATATTGCACTTTTGTTTATTCTTCCTAACTTCCTTGTACACATTAGCATAAGAATTGTTTTGATTTTCATTTTTCCTGGGTTTGAATATTGTTTTGTTGAATCACAAGTGATTCAAAGCCGCCAGTATGTTAAGTACTGATTTTAAGTTATAACAGACAATCAGAATTGTCATTTCAAATATTGGCGGTAGGCAGAGCGAGAGAGAGAGATAGCGATAGGGCGTAATCGCTGAGAGAACTGGTGAACACGTCCGGAACAGAAAATTACTGATTCCTGGCCTCTGGTTGGTTGAAGACCCATAAAACCAGTTCTCTTCACCTCCCATGACGCTCACCATTCTGGTTCTGTTCGTTTTTCTGCCGACTAGTCTCAAGTGCTTTTTCGGTTTTTAATTTCCCAGGCACGCTGTAACTTTTTTGAGCGTGACCTTAGTCTCGCCCATGGTGGCTCCAGTACTCTCATTTATTTAAATATTTTGTAAAGTAGTTTTGTTTTGTTCATTAAACTATTGTCCCTGTTCACTAACATAAATTGCAGTAAACCTACAGTGTGTGTCAAAGTGCGTGTCGGGCAACTCGGTCTCCCGCGTATATGAACATTGATTGTACGAGAGCTCTAATCATTAATAATTGTGCGTACGTGCGAATTCGCAGCAAGAAAGAAGATTCCCTGGACCAAATCGGAGAGACTTTCCTGGCCCAGCAGTCCCCGTGCTCTGGTGGTGGCGGCGTCCAGTCGGCCAACTTGGCGTCCCTTCCAGCTCCGCCATAAGCATTTTCATGTCAGTGAGTTTAAACTTTTCTCTTGATTATTTTATGAACAGTTTTGTAGGCTTTCATTCATCTCTGGTAATTTTACCTGGTCCTTTTGAACATTTTGATTTTGAACCCAACTCGTAAATTTCAAGAAATTGACTTTTCACATTTTGCAATATTTTTCAAAATTTTTCAATAAATTAATTTTGCCCTTTCTCAACCAATGGTACTGATGGTTATATTTTGTTAACAAAGTTAAAGAAATAAACAATTATGATTTTTTACTATGCAATTCTATATCTATAAAAAATATATTTGTATATATTTGTAATCTATGGACTCGGAAATCACTGTACTGAAACTCGATGTAGCCTATATATTGAAAATTTCTCAGAGTAGGTTTGCAAGCCATTAGTATTTCCTTTCTTTTCTTTGTAGCTATCAGGGCCGTCATATCAGGACTTTTTTTTGGGTTTTTGATCTGATTTGTTTATGACACAACAGATGAATATGTGTTTGGAGAAAAATAAAAACAAAAACAAGTGTTTGAAGTATCTGGCAGCTGTCAATGTATACAGAACCGAATAAGTAGGGACATCTTTATGGGGAAGTGAGAACGCCGCCCCCAAAACACAGATAGCACCACCAAGACGTAATTTTTATTCAAGGATCATCCTGATTGGTTGAATGGAAATAGATGGTTATAATAATTTTGCAGACGTTTGTTATTGTTTTGATTTTTTGTAAACAAATACGCTCATTTTGACATTTAAGAGGTAGTAAGAGCGCTTCCTGTGACAATAAGGAGAAGTAATCGTAACATCAGCGCTTTATTTTACTCTGGTTTTCGGGGGCAAGTCGCTAGCACCCAGTGACTGGAAACCTCCACTGGAATGCCGACTGGCAGCATGTAAATCAGCCTTAATTTACACACATCCTGTACTAAATGGGTAAACCGCTTGTTTACTATAAAATCAAAAGAATGTTTAGGTAACAATCCGAAAATTAGCTGATAACTGAAAGTAAAACCCATGTGTTGCAGTTTTAAGAGTCTTCATCACCTTTGGCAAAATATCCATCGTACACTCTGATTTCCATCACAACTGTCCTAGTACAGTCAGGTGCGCCCAACTAGGGCGAGGGGTGAGGCGCGGGTACATTTCTAAAAACATCGGACCGCGACGTCCCACACACGCACACGCAGACTCGCTACAATGAGCGTTCGGCCAGTCCGATGCTGTTGCAGCGTTGTCCTGTCTACATTTGAAGAGTATTTTAAAATTATTATTAATATTAGGCTCGAACTTTTCCATTTCAATATAGCCGATGAACATTTTACAGCGATTACAATTAATTAATGGTTTTCAATTATTATATTAGCTATAGCGTTTGAACAGAACATCCGATTTAGATTAAATTTGGTTCAGGGGTGTAAGGCAGTATCTACTTGAATGAGTTCGCGAACCAGAATGATCAGACAATACAGAAACTAAACAAAATAAGTAATTTTAAAATGATGGAACTAAAGTAATTATTTTCTTTAGAATAATCTGACGCAACGTATAGAGGTAACCCCCGCACTCCAAAAACAGTTAGTTGACACCCACTAACAAAGGACATATAACCAACCTCTGTAATGTATGATAAATTGCGTATAGGGCCTATATTGATAATTTTACTCGAATTAACCGAACTATGAAAGAGTTATACGAGTTATACTCGTATATACTTATAACTCGTAATATACTTAATTAAATAGCCTAATTAAAATTACAATTTTGTTTACTAATTGCTTGGAACCATGAAGTTGTTTTTATTTATGTTTCTAGCCTCAGTGTTTGAAAGTCGAAACATCTAGCTGTGTTTTTCGGTGCCGCTTTTTTACAACAGTAAGTTAAATTTGTACAGCATAATGGCTTCACCGGATTTTACTTTTAATGTTTTTTTTTCTGTAAAGCAGTATAAAATAATTGTAATTTGAATGACATGTGCGACCGTACCTCTTTTCTCTCAGACCATGGAAGGCTCTAATTAAATAGTGGTCAATGAGACTCTGGCCCAGAGTCTAAGAATAAAATACATAATCAAAGTAATTAAATATAGTAATTAAATCAGCCGATCAAAATTTTGAAAATTCAAACGCAAATGTCAGTATTTTATTAGAACAACTATAGGCTAACAAAATATTCCGGATGATGATGAAATCTGCTCAGATGAGATAATTTTTCCCTAATAAAATAAATTATTTTTCCCTTATAAACAGAACTGTATAAGATTTATTTGTCTTTTTAATTGCTTCATCATCACGTTATCCTATTGAGAACTGAACAAATCAGTGTACCAATCATTGTGTAATTTCAACTCTCTTGCAAAAAAAAAAAAAAAAAAAAAATTAAATTTTTTCTTGAAATTTTTGTATTGAAAAAATTTGATGATTAGTAATGAATGAGTGAGGGATTTGGTTTTGAAGGTGGCGACTCACTACCTGACTTTTCACCGGACCGAGCATTGTACCGAGCAAAAACAAACAGCAAGTCCGGAAGTGTGTCAGGGGTCCGTACATCGGACCGAGTGCACTGGAGGCTGTTTTGGGGCGAAACATCAAAGAAAAGATTGGTCAGGTGTACGGTCCGATGTACGGTAGTGTGTCAAGGTCAATTTTGCTAAGAACGCCGTACCGAGCGTGGCCCCGAACGCTCGGGATGGAAAGCCCCTCCCTTCTCCACCCCATCATCTAGCGCCCTGACTCACGCTCTCCCTATCCCTCTATAAACTTCCTTCACCTCGCTTGGTGGATTTGTCCGGTACGATGCTCGGTCCGATGTCTTGCTTGGCGAAATGTTCGGAGTAAATTTACGTCCCTTTATGATGTAATGTACAGGAGGCCTACGATGCTCGGTCCGATGTCTTGCTCGGCGAAATGTTTGGAGTAAATTTCATTCCCTTTACGATGTAATGTATACGGTACGATGCTCTTTCCGATGTCTTGCTCGGCGAAATGTTCGTAGTAAATTTACGCCCCTTAACGATTCAATGTCCGGTACGATGCTCGGTCCGATATCTTGCTCGGCGAAACGTTCGGAGTAAATTTACGTCCCTTTACGATGTAATGTTCGGTACGATGCTTGGTCCGATATACGGTCTGATGGGAAGTCCAGTAGTGTGTCGCCGGTCTTATAAAAACGTATTTCCTTCAGGTGGTGCCCGATGGACGGCGCACCGAAACTGCGATCCTAGTTTTAATCCTCAAAAGGGTTCGCTAATCCCACAACCGAAACTGCGATTCTGGCACAGCGGCCTATCAGCAGGTAAGATTGTAAGGATTTGCATTCTGTATCAACAAATCCTTACAATCTGGTTATTTTTCAGATTTTTTAAAAATTTCTAAGGTAGTACCTGTGTTTAAGAAAGGCGATAAACTTGCTCCTCAAAATTATCGACCTATATCGGTGGTTCCAATTTTTTCTAAAATTTATGAATCTCTTATATTTAAGCAACTTAGTCAATATTTTGAAAACAATAACTTGTTGACTAATTCTCAATTTAGGTTTCGTGAGGGAAAATCAACAGTTTTAGCTGCTCTTGATATTGTAAATAAGTCTTTAAATTCTTTGGAAAAAAAAGAGACTGTTTCTCTTACATTATTTGATTTGACTAAGGCTTTCGATTGCGTCCCCTTTGATATCTTACTTAAAAAACTTGAATTTTATGGCATTAAAAATTCACAGTTGAAAATTATCAAATCATATTTGACAAATAGAAAACAGTATGTTTCTGTTGGTGGGAGGACTTCTGGTTTGAGGGGGGTTGAAGCGGGAGTTCCACAGGGCTCGGTTCTTGGACCGTTTCTTTTTCTAATTTCAATTAATGACCTGCCTAGTAATATTGGGGTTGATTTTGTATTATATGCAGATGATACTACGTTACTTGCGTCTCACAAAGATATTTTTGCACTCAGTACAGTTGCAAAAGAAGCTTATGACTCAACATCATTGTAGTTTTCTGCCAACAAGCTTAAATGCAATCAGGATAAAACTCAAAACATTCTCATTGGCCTTTCAAATGATATTGAAAAAAAATCTGTAAAATACCTGGGCTTTCATTTAGATTCCAAACTCAACTGGCAGGAACAGATTGAATATACATGTAAAAAAATTTCTCGAGTCAATTATTTAATTTGGAAATTGAAAGATTTTGTAACTGATGAATATTTAAGAATGACATATTTTGCATTTTTTCAGTCACATATATCTTATGGTCTTATATTATGGGGACATTCTTCTTATGTTAAAAAAATTTTAATTTTGCAAAAAAAAGTGATTCGTACTATCTGTGGGGTGGGCCCTGTGGAGCACTGTCGACCCCTCTTTGTCAGATTACAAATCATGACAGTTGTGAATTTGTATATTAGTCATATATTATTATACACAAAATCAAATCTCCAAAACTTTAGTATTAGGCAAGATATGCATTCCCATGAGACCAGAGGTAAACTTAAACTTGAGATCCCTGCTCATAGACTAAGTAAAATTGGAAATTGTCACAAGTTAAATTGTATTCATTTTTTTAATAAATTACCTTTATCAGCTAGGACGGTTTCTTTTAATGAGTTTAAACGAGTATTGAAGGATTGGCTGACAAATAATCCATTCTATGATATCAGGGAATTTTTAGAAACTGATGTCAGCATTACATTTCAGTGAATTAGCAACTGATTTTTTAAAATATTATTTGTACATTTATTGTAAATATGTATTTAAGTCTGTAATTTAGGTTAAGCATTTGACTATGTCTATTCCTTGTAAATGAGGTCAATGACAATAAAACTCTTGATTCTTGATTCTTGATTCTTGGTAGCGGAGGGTCCAGCGGGGATTGCAGCGTCCGGTGTAGGCTAATGGCTCTGGAATCTTTCGCCGTCCAACGTGTCGCTCAAGTCACTTTTCAACTAATGCCAATGAACTGGGACTTCCAAGTTGTACTAAACTCGCGCATACCACCCCCTAAGAGTCATCTTCACCCCTGGGCCAATAGCCCATTGTTGCGCAGTCGACAATGTTAACTATACGGCTTTTAATGCAAAACATGGTATTTGATTCCCCTTTTTCGGACCCCGTTTTTCAACCGATTTTCTTTAAACTTGGTAAGTTTTTAGTTGAATAGTTATATTAGGTCTCCCATACCTCGAAATTTTGAAAAATTGACAAATACTACTAAGGAAATCGAGTTACTTTGCGACGTCACAGAGAGTAATATTTGTCAAATTTTGGAAATTTCGAGGTATGATGGACCTAATATAACTATTCAACTAAACACTTACCAAGTTTAAAGAAAATCGGTTGAAAAACGGCGTCCAAAACAGGGGAAACAAATACCATGTTTTGCATTACAAGCCGTACAGAATTGCCCACTGCCCAACAATGTGCTATGGGCCCAGTTGTGAAGATGACTCTTAACTTGGACCAATAAACGAAGACTTTAAGAGTGTACATTCCTTCTTTATTTTCCCCCACAAATATATCAGTCATTCTCTGTTTGAGAGCAAGAGTAGCAGTGTCGTCTTACGTACAGTATTGTCCCGGGGGCGGCCTCCGTGCCAGGATCGCAGTTTCGGCGTCTGTCTGGGGTCGCCCTTGGGGTAAGGATCGCAGTTTCGGCGTCTACCTGGGTTTTGGATTGCAGTTTCGGTGCGCCCCAGGCGGAACCGTATTCCGCGCACTTCCGGTGTTACAGTATTTGTTAACACTGCCATTAGAAAAATTGATGAACGGTTTAGGCTATTTGTTTGTAAGATTAAAATTTGAATCTCATCCGTGAGAAGTTGAAAATAAACTTATACATTACTAGTTTTCTGTATTATTTACTGTAAAAACCAGTATAGTGCAAATAATGTACTGCTCGTCTTGAGTACATAAAAAACAATCGCCAATCAACCATAGTGCTGTATAAACACACGTGTTCTAAAACTGAATTGTACGAGTAATTTAGATGGATAAAGAAGTGTTCAAATAAATACAAGGAATGTGTCCCCCAACATCACTGAGTGATTTACAATGCGATAATGTTTGTGTGTGTGTGTTTGTGTTAGTGAGAAAGACGACGTTTGCGAAAAGGCTAGTAGCGCCTGGAACGGACGAATTCCCAGACCCCGTTTTTGCTCAAAACATGCGTTCGTAGTCCCCTGTTTCGGACGACATTTTTTAACCGATTTGACTGAAAGTGGTCTTAAACTGTTCAGAAAGAGTGCCTGCGTGGTTCTTGTACCTCGATAGTTCGATAATGTTTCTTAAAAGTATTTTTTTTTAATGTTAAATATCTAGTAATTTTCTCCTTTTTTAACTGTATTTTTAAGTACTACCGAGAACGTTTTTTATTATTATGAGGTACAAGAACCACGCAGGCACTCTTTCTGACCAGTTTGAGACCAATTCCAATAAAATCGGTTCATAAATTTCGTCCGAAACAGGGGACTACGAACGCATGTTTTTGACGTTTTTCGCAGGGGTGATGAAGACTCTTAACAATTGGTTCACCAAATTAATACCAGAGTGCAAAACTTGGGCATACAAAGGCGAAGGTAACGAGTTTGTATAGAAATAAGCCATTTTGCACTTAGCATTTCATGTTAGTCTTAAGTGACTAAGATTATTACTGCAAAAAATGTGTATAAATTTACTGAGCAAATGATCGGTACTTATTATTTATTTAAAAAGACAAAATGTTTACCCACCGTTTACGTTTTATTAAGAGCTTCTGGATTTGGTCTGAGTCATACAAGGCTTTGATGACAATGTTGACGCTAAGGACATTTTATAAAGCTGTATGACAAGGGCAGGCCACTCGCCCATCATCTAATACAAAGTGCATAAAAAACGCGATACCAGCGGCACATAGCGGCATCCGGGAACTACTGGACCCGCCCTTAATTATGAAAAACGCGTGGGTAAGAATGATAACTATAGTCTATGATTTAAGACTTGGTGCATCGCCGTTGAACGAAGTACCAGCAGAGTCACAAGGAATAGTTTCACTGTCACTGGTTCAGATATAACCAGGTAGGCACAGTTTAATTCCTTTTTTAATGAGTATACTTTATATTCTAGATACTGTGAGTAGAACCAAGAATACCCAGCATACAACAAGAAACCAGGTACAAATATTTTCGCTGGTTGCCCATTTGTATTTTATAGCAATTCCCGGGTGTTGTCTTGAATACATAATAGAATGAACATGGTGTGTACTGCCAAATAGATAAAAAAATCAGTGACTTTTAAAATCGTGGGAAATTGCTAAAGTTGCAAAACTTTTGCTCACACCGTTATTTTCTCAATTTATACAAAAAATCCATGACTTTTGCGTAAAAATAAGTGACCAAACACCCTGATGAATTACATAATAAATATTTAAAAAAAAGGATTTTTTCAAAACAAGACATACAGACAACCCATTCATTTGAAGACAACCAACGCACTGTAGTATACTTTGCAATTACTGATAAATTACGATGGAGATGCGTAAGAGGGGTGAACTATATCATTTGTCGGGGAGGCAGTAGTGCGGAGGGCTGTGAGCGGAGCCGGCAAGGTGAAGTATTATTGTGCACCGTACTGTAACACGCACATCGCTATGTCGTCTGCTAGCCAGCCGGACAACTCACATTTTGGGAGTGTAATAATAATAATAATAATCTTTCAAACAGTACATAAATGTAACATGTAAGGCACTTCAATTATAAATAAAATAAACTTACAAATAACTTAAAGTTGGTACGGTACAAAACAAATTTAATTAATTGAAAAGAAATAATATGCACCCAAGAAAAGCGCAAAAACTTCTGTGTTAGGGTGGGAGTCTCCCCAGCAAATAATATTTTAACTATACAGAATATACGAATATAGAAATGCAATTATTCCTATGTGGTACTTGTAATAATTATTGAATTTAAAAAAGGACTCAACTGAAGAAAAAAACAGCACTATCCTGCATGATAATACATCAAAAGAAATGTCAATAAGTCAATCAAAATACAGATATATAGAAAATCATTTAAAAACACACCCTGTACAACTCAGTATACAATATTTCTATTTCCTCATAACTTTTTGTTAACAGCCACTTTTACAAGGATTTTTTCAAACTATTTCGTGTTGTACAATTTTTTATATTAAGTGGAAGGTTATTATAAAATTTTAAGGATAAATAAACAAAAGACTTTTTAAACAAAGTGCAATTAGGTTTAGATAAACGGAAAATATTATTTGACTGTTGTCTGGTGGCATAATGGTGAATATTGTCAACTATGGGCCCTGTGTTTCCAATCTATAGAAAACAGAAAGCACCTTAAAATATTTGTGTCACCTGGAATATTTTTTATTATTCTCCCATTCGATTTTTGTATTAAATTAAAAGTATCACTGTACTGCAAGTGATAATTGATCGGCCTAATGTCTTTTTTACAGGAAAATTTTGTTTCTGCGTTCTGTAGCTTGCTTGATTAACACAGGGCTGATTTTACTGCAGGCCTCCTCCTCGTTTTGCGATATCGCAATGTCGCTTGTTGATCTGCATTACGGACTGATACTTCATGGTACTTATTTGTTCTGTGTGCTTCTCCTTTCCCTGCTAAAAATTGTTTACTGCTATGTCTATACACAAATGATAGGATGTTACTGAATAGTCCATTCATACACCTCATCTGATCCATCACACTCACTCTTCAGTCATACTCAAATCAAAATACGTGAACCTTTTTTTAAAAAAAAAATGATCAAAAGTATCTAAGTATTATATTTTACGCATCAGAGAAAAACACATTCTGAATGTAAAAAAATCCAAATTTACTCTTTAAGCCACTATTTTTGAGAGTGGTTTGTTCAAATCAACCATGTTTGTGACCCTAACATGTATAAAAATAATCAAATATTACTAGAGATTAACCACTGATCAAAATTTGACCAAAAATTAAGTTGATTTTGGGCCAATTATTTTTATTTATTTATTTACAGTGTCTAGAGACACCCTTACATGCAGTGTTTGCCTGGGCTGTAGACTTGTCATTCGGTTCCTTAACTACTGTTTACATGGCAATGATGTCAAAAAATAAACATGGTCCTCCATCGGGGAAAATACATAACAACCACTTAACATCTATGTTGCGTTAACATGCAATAAAGATTCTTCTAGAAATTATGATGTTGTGATTCAGGTACTCAGAGAGGCTATAGAAGCAGTTAATTAACAAATAGTCAACCCAAATTTCTTGAATTTTGTTAGTGATTGCTCTTCTTTAATGTGATTGGGGCATTTGTTGTATAGGTA
Organism: Neoaliturus tenellus; assembly: GCA_030545055.2. Lineage (NCBI taxonomy): Eukaryota > Metazoa > Arthropoda > Insecta > Hemiptera > Cicadellidae > Neoaliturus > Neoaliturus tenellus. The sequence continues at coordinate 77,998,898 of CM061533.1, forward strand.
GTTTTTTTTAAACCTGATCCTTCTCAAGAATATTGGGGTGTGGGAGGGATTGAACTGTAAACAAAAGATTAAAACTGTAAACAAAAAATTTTAACTTGTGACAAACATGTTTGAGTATCAGATTTCCTTAACACGTTCGCTGCGGCATTTAAAATGTCAACAATCAACCAACTTGCTGAATTATATTTTCATTCCTCTAACGATAGCGAGAAAACAAACGAAATTCCCAATCTGGAAACGGATTGACGAGCGAAACCGGCACAACATGCGGGGACGATATAAACCTTCCCGGCAAAGAGCTGGGCTCACACTGAAGCAATAACTTTGAAGGGAGCACGCCACTGCTTTAGCAGTTGTCAGCGCACAGCGCTAGTGCTATAGCAGCTGTCAGCAGCGAACGTGTTAAGTAACGTTTTAAATATATCATAGTATCTTTCAGCCAAGAAATCTAGAATGAGGAGGTAGGTGACATCAACAAAAACCAAAACAAAATCGACGACGTTAAAAGGTGCAGAACTTAAAATTCAAAGCAAACCACTCATGTGTCAAGATAAACAATGTGGGTGCCCCAGACCACCACACCTCAATAAAAATCTAAATAAATACTTTTTCACATAGAAAAAATTGTGCCATTACAGGCAAACCGGTTACGATCTATCAATTGAAACCAATTTCAATGTACATGGTGTACTTGAAGTATCATATCGAGACCGGAAGTTGCTATTTTTAAATATATGATCACCACTTTTTGGATTCTACACTTAATTTTAAGACAATTTACGATAATTTGAACCCCTAATTCTAATGGTTAAGAAGATAATGCCAATTAAAATAAAATAAAGTTTTTTTACCATAACATAGAAAAAATTTCTCATCCATTATCTATGAATATTTTACATTAAAAAGAACTGTCCAAGCATAAAAATGTCTTATAACCTCATTGTAAATAATATTCAAATGTAAAATATCGATTATCATGTAGTTTTACTTCTCCATACAGTTCTAATAATGTCCGCCATATTGTAAATTTTATGGAAAGATAAAATAATTTATGACTAATAATTTATGATGGAAAAATATTTAGAAGAAGAAACTAACACATTTTTGTGCTGGAATATGTTTGTTTAACGGAAAATGTTCAGAGATCATGGAGTTGAAAATTTGTTCCATGTTAATCTTAAGGGAAAAAACAAAAATTCAACCACCATTATCTCCTAAGCCGTTAGGATTATGGGTACAAATTAAAATGTAAAGTTGTGTAGAATCCAAAAATGCCATAAAAGTGGGAGTTTGTATTTAAAGTTAGTGAATTTTGGTCTGGAAATGTGACTTCTGGTAAACCCTGTACATTGAAATTATTGTCAATTGATAGGGCTCAACTAAATGCCCAAATATCATGGCACAATTTGGTTTTTGTAAAAAATTAATTCTGTAAATTTTAAAAGGGGTGTCTGCAGGTGGTCTGGGACACCTGGAATACGTAACAAGATCAGGGACACATAGTAGTTTTTGCAATATACAGTAATTCTTAAAATTACCGTTATTTTAAAATTGGGAAATTTGTTAGTAATATGTTATGCAGTGTGGTTGAATGCAGTATCAATAATGTGTAATAGGTACTAGCCATTACTTTTAAATTTTTGTAACTTCAAGCAGTAAAAATAGCTAAATCCATCATTACTGTATATGCAAAACCTCTATATTGTTTAATGAAAGCTGTATTGTTTAATATATGTTTAACTGGCTGGGTAGCTGAGTGCTTATAGTGCTCGCCTTTGAATCCAAAGGTTGCCGGTTCGATCCTGAGGAAAGTTAGTAGGTTTTTAAAGGATCAATTCCGGACCCAGTTGCCATTTGTCATTGGGCTATTAATTAATGATGCTTTCTAACAACTGGTCGATGTTAGATAGTAACAAGACTGGGGTTTGGACCGTTCCCCGTCAAAACGTTAAAAAATGCCACTGGCATAGATAGACACAAAATACAAAAAATACAAAGCAATATTTAAGGAAAATACGAGGTCAGACTGAAAAAAACCAAGAAATACATAGCCAAATACTTTATTTGCCCTGTTATAATTTATGTAAGGCACATATATATACTGTTGAAGAAATAAGTTACAAAATTAAATCACCAGAAACCTTATACTTTATATGAAATAAATTCCCACTGTCAATGTATAACATTCCAAAAAAAAAGAAAAAATTTAAATTGGTCAAATTACTGAAATTCAATTGCACTCTAGTTCATTTCAGTCTTGTATAAAACACCCTATTCATACAAAAAAACTATTGTCAACTTGACGCAATGATAACTTATTACGGTACTGAAATGAGAAAGTTTAGCTTATCAAATGGCATAACCTTCTGATGGGGTAGGTCAAATGCTAAATGTAGAGCAAGAGACCTAAAAAAATAATAACTGTAGTCAACTCTCACTCACTCAAACCCCGAAATCTTCATAACCTGAATAATTTTCAATCCCCTTAAATAAAAAGTTTATCTAAAAAACAAATTATTTTATAGTTATGTCAAGACTTTACCTCAATGACTTATAGTTAAAACAACTTCAAAAGTAGGAAGTAATAAATAAATTAAACAAAAAAAGAGCCACAGAAAAGGGAAACTAAAAAAAAGAAGTCCCAAAATTAGAAAATTTCTACAAGTTCAAAAATATTTTTTTTTAACTTCAGAACAAATGTTATTTTAGTGTTGATATCTTCAAGACAAATTGCAATCAACAAATTATCACAAAGTTTGAATAAAAACATTAAATGTTATAGGAATATTTTTGAACAATATTTAAAATATTTTCAAGACAAAACGCTAAATTACAACATGTAAGAAAATTGTACAAGAAAAAAAATGTATAGGCTGAACATAAAAATACTGAATGAAGATTAAATTGAGCTAAAACTAACCAAAATTAGATCTGTAACGACAACTATTCTTCCACTGAACTACATCATTTAAAGAAAGTTGGTGATCTCTTTAATTTTGAGTAAGAGAGAGTTGACTGAATTCCTCAAAATAAAATCTATATATCTTAATCCTGCAAGAGAAATTCATGAGCAAAGTTAGGGGGAAAGGTGATGTCATCATTAAACGGTAACCAAAACTTGTAAATTATAAAATTTTGGCGATAAGAATGTGTTAGACTAGCTTACCCATCCATTTAAGTTTTATGTAACCGCAATTAATTATGTTTTTAACGAATTAAAAATATGACATTAGGAGGAAACAAGAAATAACAAAGTGCAACAATGTAAATATACCTGAATAAAGAATTTATATACAGTTTGTTGATTATGTGGGCAGTTTTCTTTTGGAATGGTGACAGAAATGATATGAAAGTGTTTTAACAGATATTGAGTTAATTCGATAAATTTAAATTTGACCTAAAAATTAATATAACTTTTTGAAAAGGTCATCTATAATTTTAATAACTATTTACAAGGAAACTTTACAATAATAGTGGAGCTGATTCAAATATATTACTATAAATAATTTACAACAATCTACACAATATTTTAATAGTTTTAACTTAAACGTTATGTTACCTAAATTATGTTTTGCAAAACATCGAATTTTCTAAAACTCTCATTACTTCATAAAATAAATTGTTATTTTAATTATGTCTATTAATTATTAAACAAAGGAGTTTTAAGCTTTTTTCAACGATTATAAGTTTTACTTAACAATCATTTCAATGGTATATCTTAAGAAACATGACAAAAATTAAGAAGTTTTGAGCTGAGTCAAGTAGTATTAAGTATAAGGTAAATACAAGTTCTTCAAACGCTGAAGAAACCAATGAATTTACTGATAGATTAAAGTATTATGGACTAAAGAATTTTGAAAGGATGAGAATCTGATACTTGTCAGTAATTGATAAAAAATAAGGATTTGTTGTACATATAAAGAAAAACCACGGATTTCGGTGAAAATTAAAGAAATCATACTCTTTAGTCAACAAGAATCAAATCACATTCACTCTTTTGGGTTCTATCAGACTTTTCCCTCTTTTCAGATTTGTGACTTTGTAATACTTACAACTTTGCTGATAAAGACAAAAATATCAGTTCTTCCCAAGTCAACTAACACTATAAACTAAATAATACTATCACATATATCAAGAAAATAAGATGTCCGTCATATAAAACTTAAGACAACTGAAGATTTTTATTTTATTTTCCTACTTTAAAAAAAAGGATACTGTAAACATTCTTAAAGAAATTACCCCACCACTGGAGGATGAATGAAACTATTGACTGTATACAATGTGAATAGACTTCTTGTCCACTGCATTATTTGATGCACAATTTAAACCTGGTTTATATCTTTCACAAAAGACAACCAATAATGTTTCAGCTGGTTTTTCAATGATGCAAAAATATGCCATAGCAAAATTATTATCAAATATAAAATGCTGAATGAAAGTTCAGGAAGCTTGGTTATTAAATAGAGTGGTCGAGCTATTTGTCAATGTCATTTACATGGCTCAAGAGATCACACCACCGTGAATCGGTTTCAAACACGGCTTTTCTGTGGAAAGTCTATTCATGTAACTTATTGTTTAAAGTCAACCAGAGTATTAAAACATATTTCTCACATAATGACATAAAAAGTGAATTTATATAAACTAGGTAATTTAGTAGTAGTACTATTAAAACATATTTCTGATAATTACATAAAAAGTGAATTTATATAAACTAGGTAATTTAGTAGTAGTACATCTCATAAGGTCTAAAGTGACACTTTGCATACAAGGTCATCTCACAACCAAGGCAAATGGCAAATTTGACCTCAATTTTTTGTCATAATTTGTTATGGTTACTTAATTTTATTGAATATGGTAATCAGTAAAAAAAGGAAGATTTGACTTATTGTTATTTTTTTTAAGACTGTTCTTACAAAGGCAATCCATTTTGCTATCAACTAAGCTCTGCCACTGCAGTTACTACAGTTGACTTGCGATAGTTCGATACGCTCAGTACTCAGATGCCGTATCTTACACTGAAATCTTCAAGGTGTAATAACAACTTGGATACAAATTTAACCAGAAAATCCTCAAAGAGAAAGACATTGCTATTTAACAATCCCAAGACAACAACAAAACTGTGAATGACGCAATTACACTTGATTTTGTGATAATACTAAGAATCTTTGGAAGATTAAAGAAAATGGATTGTAGATGACAATCTAAGTGCTGATTAAAGAGATGAAGATAATACCAACAGGAAGTTACATCTACTGTACGACAACATAAGTGAGGAGGCCTTGGAGGTAAAATACACAATCGGATGTAATGTCCGATCACAGACTAATGTATAGGTAATTTGGAGACAATCATGACACTCAAGTCACTTCAGGTCCGCCAAAACCACCAGACATACCTGTAACGAGCATAACGGTGGATTCGAGCACTAGTGATGGTCACTAGCCCTCCAAGCCACCGGTATAATCGTTACTGGTATGTTTGATGATTCCATGTGGTGGACACTTTTAATACATGTTGTTTCAATATAAGTACCATGAGTGTGGTCAGCTGCAAACACTTAGATAAGCTGGTGCGAGGATAATGAACTTGACAACATTTTAATGATGAAAGACATTCAAAAACAAAACTATGTCAGACTATTTGCATAAAAAGAAACAAATTAAGTTGAATGAAATTAACCTTTGGTAATCCAATGCCTTCTTAGTCCCGCAACTGTAGGGTTATCGCAAGTCAACTGTAAAAATGAAGTGAAGATGACCTCGACACAAGCTGATTCTTTTCCCCCAAAGGGCGAAACGAAGTACTTTAGCCCAGCAACGAATGTAATAAAAATGGCCTTTTTAAAGCAATACAACAAAAAATAAGGCCATTCTCTAAGTTCAATTAAATGTTCAAAATGACATACTTGATGTATATTCAGGGTGTCTACTGCCAAAGAGATATAAAAATCAGTGACTTTTTGGTGACGTTTGGGGGTGAAAATTGTTAAAAATCAGTGACCTTTCCGTCTCTAAGATAGAAAATTTTAGGGGAAAATTGTAAAAGTCACAAAACTTTTGATCACAATCGCATTATTTTTTCAATTTATACTAAAATGTGTGACTTTTCTTTAATTTTAAACAAATATCAGTGACTTTTTGGTGACTTCGGTGACCATTATCTGAAATCAGTGACTTTCGGTGACTTTTGGTGACTTCAGTGACCAGTAGACACCCTGATATTTTTGTAGAATGAAAAGCATTTTAGATCCCTATACATTAATATTACATAGAGCAGCAAAAAGTATTGCTGATAACACTTGCTGTAAATAAAATCTTACTAGGCTTAGAAATCTATTAACAAGTGAGCTTATCAAGGTATGTTATCACTTATAAAATATATGTTTAAGGCTTGAAAATAACTCAGTTATAAGACGATGTTATATTAGATTAACATTCTGTTCTGTTTTGGCAGTCATTATTTACCTGAAGTCCTAACTTAGTCTTCAATCGTAAGATTATTATGAAATACAGTTTGTCTGAAGTTTTCACACCGATGATTTAATGGGAGAAAGAAACCAAATACTGTACAATAATTCTGAGTGAAAAAATAATCTTCTTTCTGGCTCAAAACTGTGACCCCCTCACAATTGGAGGCACTATTGCAGTTCTAGGCATTTAAAAACTAGACTGTTTGTGTTTATAAATTATTTTAAATTAAAAACATTACCAGAGGTACCACTTTGTGTTTTTCTTTGACGTTTTTTAACATTAAAACTTTTTTATTATGTATGTTATTCAGACACATAAAAAACCTGAATGTAAAAAGACATTAAAAGTATTTGGTTAATGTTTTCAAAATTATCATTTATTGCATTTATCTGACTAGTATTTTTTTTCCTTAAAAATATTGTTTGAAATGACAGGATTGGAGGCCATAAAATATTATGTTTAAATCTTTTACAACTTAACACTACAACGATTCACACATCTGTAAAATGAAATCCTTTACCATGAAACCACTAAAAATGAAGCCCTTTTTTACTAGTATTTTATTATGAATCTTAGCAAATAAAATAAAAGTTAATAACAGTTTTAAAAGACTTAACATTTGTATTTTTGTTTGACAATTAAAATCTTTAGAAAACTTTTGATTTAACATAAAGTTAAAACAAATATACATTTAAACAACATGATAAATTTTAATGATTAGATTGACAATCAATTTTTGGCCTATAACAAGACACTAGGTAAAAAAAGGAATTTGCTAAATAATTGTGTTGTTTTAAATCTTCTGTAGCAAAAGAGGTTAACTGTAAGAAAGGACCATGTGGTCCTCATGTTCGCCTCAATAAAGAAGTATTTTCAAGATCATACCAATAATTTAGTTTACAGTCAATTAATAATTCTCTAAGAAATGAACCATAGTAGTTGTGCTGAAGTATTTAAACTTTCATATTATGAAAAATAAAAACACATTAATATTTCTTCCATTTCATAAAAAATAGGATATTTTAATCTATAACATATGTAAAATACTGATTAAAAAATGTAGTATGCAAGTTTTCCTAGTTACAAAATAGTGACTCTTCCCGGAAGCTACATTTATACACATATTATCATAGTCGTACATAACAATAACATTTATAACCTAGTAGATTTGTGGGTGTATGATATAAACCCCTTTGATACCGTATAGTTTGTAGACACAATACAAAATTACAAAGAAGGATTATGTAGAAGAAGCTCTGATAGTTGAGTACAGTGGCTGCGGCAAGCGGGGGTAACTGGCCCTACCTTTGGTCTACCCGAGGAAACGAATATGCCCTGGAAAGATTAAAGAACAATACATTTATGGTCTCTAACTCCTTAATTGTTCAAAAGTAAATTAGATTAATAAGAATAATTGATAACCACACTTATCCACACTAGTGGAACGGCACAGAGGGATGGGCGGTACAGCAATTTTCAAAAGTCTAACATTGAATCTCTCAAGAGTGCGCACGGACAGTGTTAGGCACAGAACGGACACTCCTGGAAATTTGAAACCTTCCACCATTATTCGGGAGAAGGAATCACAGGACATTTCCGAGCAGCTGTGACGGCCTAGTGCGCTCACCCTCCGGGGCGGCCGGCACGGTATTTTCATCATTCTACCCAGCTCGCAATGGCAAAATTAGTTGTCAAACAGCTTAGTAAGGATATGTGTAATAAAGTTGATGGTTCTAATGAAGAACAATAAGTTGAACATTATGAGACATTCCCAGTTCATCCATAGCCAAAAATGATATAATCATAGAAATTTTCATTTGATCTTTTTCTTCTGCAACAGTTCACAAATTATGTTGGTAAATAAACAAATAAACAATCCAACCCGGATCCACATGTAAATATTTATTATAAAAATCCCAGGTAGCCTATATATTGTATTTAAACTCACCAGTCATAGATATTAATTAGGCCTAATTCAATAATTATATTAGATATTCATATTAATCAATTCATCACTCACCTAAGAATAATAATAGCCTAATCCCAGTAAATATTTATTTAAACATAGCCTAATATAATATATTTATAATGTAAACAAAACTACTTCAAACACATACCAAATTTAATAATTTAAATAAACATGGTCATTCTAATTTTATATAGTGTGTGATTCAAAATAGTGAATTAAATTCAGTGAAGTGTCAAGTGTTTCCAAAGCAAGAATCAAAACCTGAAGAATAAACATGTGATCACTACATTGTTGCTGAGCATCAACTACAATTTCTCTCTCTTGCATTTATGGCCTCATTGTGTTAACTTCATTTTAAACAGGGTCCCAACCCCAAGTGTAAAATAAACCCATAAAATAGTATTTGGGTCAATTTAATCCCAAATTTTAGATAGGAAGAAGAGCCAATACCACTAATAATAATCTCTTTATAATCTGGCCAAAGAAGACGTGGTTATTGGTGAAGAACAAATATTGGTAATCTCCATCCATCTCCAATAGACTAATTTTATCCAGTGATCCTAGAAGCTCAAAGAAATCAAGTAGAATTTTATCAAGAGACTAAATTTATCCATCAACAAACTTTTCAATTTTACAAGAAGATTCAATTATAATTAACTTTCAAACTGATATAGCCTACAACTGAACCTAGATTGAATGACCATATTTTATCCATTTTAATCTCTTCAAAGAATAATCAAATCTTAATTTTTACATAACTACAAATCTCAATTAATATCAAGAATTATTATTTTACAGTCAATAAATTGGAAATTTTACAAGAGAATGTCCCCACGATCCAACACCCCCTGAGTCAGAGCCATCATTTCTACCCACTGTAACTAAGCCGGAGCACAAAGACATTAAAGACTATATCAATCAATTAAATTAAATATTCCCCCCAGTAATTGTAAACTATTGTTTGTTAGTCCCTTCATTTGCGAATCAGAATTTATTTGTTTGTGATCTAGAGTTAAATAAAAATTGTTTGTTAATTGTACCAAGATTATTTATTCAGATACTATAATTTATAAATAAGAAATAGTTTGTAAGAGAGTGTGGGTGTGTAGCAAAATGGCGCCCAACGTGGGGCATTCTCTAAAAAATTTCCAATCGTGTTTGAAGTAGTAAGCTAGGCTAGCCTAAGTCAAGTATAACCTAGATAGACATCACAGCCTAGATTAGACATAACCTAAGTTAGACTAAAATAAAACACTGTTAGAAATAAGTCATTTATTTATCCACCATATTATTTTAATTTCCCACTCAATTTTGTACTTGCCATTAATTGCATTCCAATATGACGACCCCATACAACTTACGTCCTAATCCCAAACCATCCCAGAAATTACGTGAAATTAGCGGGGATAACGAAAACGAACACGAAACAGATGATAGGGCGGAATTGGAAAACGAACATGAAGCCGACAATTCCACTACACTAACAGCTGATTCCATCCCGGAACAAGACATCGACAATCAGACACAACACATGGACACATCAACAACAGAAACAAGGACACTCAGCCATCTTGATATGTCTAACGTCAACGTAGCAACGGCATCATCGTCGTCCGACCCAGCTGATCACGCTGCGCGCGCATCCATAGCCTCGAACCCAATATCTTCACAGCTGACTATGACGTCACCCGGCCAGCAAAACACCGCCCAATCAGAGACCGCCAACAACGGGAGCCAATCGCCGCCGCGTAACGATGACACACCTCCTCCCGCCTCACCTCAAACAGCTGACTTGATCACGCAAATCCAACACATGTTTCTGTCCTTAAAAACGGACATTAAATCTGACATTAAATCTAACATTGATTCGGTAAAATCCGACATGGACATAATTAAATCTGATATTCAATCTAACATTGATTCGGTAAAATCCGACATGGACATAATTAAATCTGATATTCAATCTAACATTGACTCAGTAAAATCCGACATTGACCTAATTAAATCTGATATTCAATCTAACAGTGATTCGGTGAAATCCGAGATTCATTCAGTAAAATCCGACCTCAAATTGGAAATTAAAAACCACTGTGACATCTTGAATGAGAAAATTGAAACTTTAACCAATGCACAGAATGGATTAAAATCCGAAATAAATGAAATGCGGGAAATCCAACACACACAATCCTCTGAAATAAAACAAATTGAAACCAAACTGACCTCTCAAATCACGGAAAATGCTTACAACCTCAAAGTTGATTTTAAAGCCAGTTTAGACAATCACAAGACGGAGGTTAATGATGTAATTAACTCACAACATGATCACATTAAAGACCACATTAACTCCACCTTAGCCTCTCAATTGAACCAAATCCAAGACCAAATACGAGCAAATAACGACACGCAGCAGAGAAACACGGATAAAATTATTAAAGAAAATGCCAAACAAATTCACAGCACACTCGACCCCCTAATTAAAGAAAATTCGGCCAAAATAGCACAAAATCAAAAGACGATTCAAGACCTAACAGCCACCATAAATGAGCACAGCGAAAAATTTGAAACACTACAAAACGATGTCACCAACAAACAATTTAGTACACCCACAGTCTATGTTACCTGCAATAATGGACAATCCCCAGAAAACCCCTTACCCAAATTCTCAGGAAGAGAACACGGACCCCCAGAATTCCTCCGAAAATTACACAAATATTACCTCAAGAGCATGCAGAGACAAACACATAAGACAAATACTAGAGATCACTTAATTGACGTAATCGAGGCTAGTCTTGAAAGAAATGCATCCCGATGGTTTTCGTTAATTAAAGACGACATAAAGGAATGGCAAGACTTTGAAAACGCATTCCTAACAAAATTCTGGAGTCGAGAAATCCAACGTGGAATTAAACAAAGGATGGAAAACGAAAGATACCGACCAGGAGGTACACTGACTCGATCCGAGTACTTCATAGAGAGAGTACTCACACTAAAATCCATGACACCCCCACTATCCGAGGATGAGATAATAAATATCATGAGTGACCACTTCAGCGAACTTATACAAGATGCCCGTATCGTACAGAACGCAAACACAATCTCCGCCTTTGAATCCTTGCTACAGCGGGAAGACATCAAGGACAGCCACCGCAGACCCAAAAATCACCAAACACAACATCATAATCGCTCCAGATCCCCCTCTCCACACCATCAAAACAGCCGACCAAACAACAATCAACCACAAAATAATTACCGTCAACCCAGAGACCAACACAACGCAAACTATAACAATTACCAGCCGAGATACAATCAGAACAACCAATCCGCTAATTATCAAAACCCACAATACCCCAGACGAAATCCACCGCACTGGCAGACTCAAACACGCTATGACAGAAACCCACCTCAAGGACACAGGTACCCCACAAATGAACAAAAACAAATATGTACCACCATCGCCGAGGGAACACAAAAAACCCACCGACCACCTGCGTCACCGCCATCCCAATCTGAATCTTTAAACTAGAATGCACTGGGAACAATACTGGCCTGCAAGATACACCTTTAAACAAACCTCCCATTGTCTCTTCAGTGCTAAATAACAAAGTCGGAAACCGTAGGCCAAAGAATGATAATAATTACACTATACCGTATCCTTTAGAAACCGATATAGTTTGTTGTGATAGAGAATTTTTATTATCCGAAGAATCAAACCCTAATAATTTTGTAAATGACATTAAACACGTAAACCTCCCAGAAATAAATGTAAAAATAAATCAAATACCAATTACAGCATTAATCGACACAGGCTCAAATATAACACGTATGTCAGAACAATGGTTTCAAGAGAATAAATCTAATTTAGGTCGTTTCGAAGAGTTACCCATTACAAAAATCCACATTAAAACTGCTACAGGAGAGAAGTCCAAGCGCATAAATAGAATAATAATGATACCAATAAATATTGAGAATATTCACACACAACTTCAAGTTTTGCTCGTGCCAAACCTAGTCAGGAGTTTAATAATTGGAAACGACATGTTAGAATTATGGCAGTTTGAAATGAACTTTAAAGATAAGTTAATTAAAATAAATATAAATAATAATAATATAAATTTGAAGTTCGGAGAGGTCGATATTGATTGTGTCACGTGTAACTTTGTATTTGAAGAAAGCCTAAGGCAACCAACTAATATTAATGAATACAATGGTGATGATTACTATGAATATAATAATAATAATATATATGCGAACGACGATAATCCTGATCCCAGTACGAGTAAAACTACTACAAGCCTCTCCCCTGAAACAGTTCACAAGTCCCTTGAAGATAATCCTCTACTAAATGAACAACAACGAAACGAGTTAAGTGACTTAATTCTCAAGTATAACCATACATTTCTGATAAGCCCAGAGTCTGCAATTACTTTAGATGAGACTCAAACATTTGGCCCATACCATATTTCCGCCCTGAAGAGATACATACTCCCTCAACAACCACACTCCCAAAATTAAGCACAACCTCATCACCAAGAATCAAATAATTTTAAGTAGTTTAAGTTTCCCACAGTTTAAATGTGTACAGTGCAGAGACCTTATACAGTGCAAAACCAACAACAGACGCTCAGTGAAGTGATAAACAATTTAGTGAAATACAAACTGTGAAAATAGACAATAATATAGACCAAGTCTGATAATAAAGACATTAAATAATGTAATAATAATCCATTACACAAATCAAGATGTTAGTATTCGTAGTTATAAGTTGTTCTGTTAATCATTATTTGTTAGTTAAGTAAAAGTTCATTAATAGCTCTATATGAATATGTTCAAACATAATTTATTCACCGTTTATCGAAATGCCATACTACATTTCATTTCATATGTCATTTCTGCGGATATATTGCAACAGTTCACAAATTATGTTGGTAAATAAACAAATAAACAATCCAACCCGGATCCACATGTAAATATTTATTATAAAAATCCCAGGTAGCCTATATATTGTATTTAAACTCACCAGTCATAGATATTAATTAGGCCTAATTCAATAATTATATTAGATATTCATATTAATCAATTCATCACTCACCTAAGAATAATAATAGCCTAATCCCAGTAAATATTTATTTAAACATAGCCTAATATAATATATTTATAATGTAAACAAAACTACTTCAAACACATACCAAATTTAATAATTTAAATAAACATGGTCATTCTAATTTTATATAGTGTGTGATTCAAAATAGTGAATTAAATTCAGTGAAGTGTCAAGTGTTTCCAAAGCAAGAATCAAAACCTGAAGAATAAACATGTGATCACTACATTGTTGCTGAGCATCAACTACAATTTCTCTCTCTTGCATTTATGGCCTCATTGTGTTAACTTCATTTTAAACAGGGTCCCAACCCCAAGTGTAAAATAAACCCATAAAATAGTATTTGGGTCAATTTAATCCCAAATTTTAGATAGGAAGAAGAGCCAATACCACTAATAATAATCCCTTTATAATCTGGCCAAAGAAGAAGTGGTTATTGGTGAAGAACAAATATTGGTAATCTCCATCCATCTCCAATAGACTAATTTTATCCAGTGATCCTAGAAGCTCAAAGAAATCAAGTAGAATTTTATCAAGAGACTAAATTTATCCATCAACAAACTTTTCAATTTTACAAGAAGATTCAATTATAATTAACTTTCAAACTGATATAGCCTACAACTGAACCTAGATTGAATGACCATATTTTATCCATTTTAATCTCTTCAAAGAATAATCAAATCTTAATTTTTACATAACTACAAATCTCAATTAATATCAAGAATTATTATTTTACAGTCAATAAATTGGAAATTTTACAAGAGAATGTCCCCACGATCCAACACCCCCTGAGTCAGAGTCATCATTTCTACCCACTGTAACTAAGCCGGAGCACAAAGACATTAAAGACTATATCAATCAATTAAATTAAATATTCCCCCCAGTAATTGTAAACTATTGTTTGTTAGTCCCTTCATTTGCGAATCAGAATTTATTTGTTTGTGATCTAGAGTTAAATAAAAATTGTTTGTTAATTGTACCAAGATTATTTATTCAGATACTATAATTTATAAATAAGAAATAGTTTGTAAGAGAGTGTGGGTGTGTTTCTTCTTTCCTTATTTTTCTCTTAAAAATGAAACATCACCACTCACTCCTCAGTCACGTGCATATTACTTAACCGACTACTCTTCTACTGATCTCTTTTGACGGAAGGTAAGAATGTCCAGAATGGCGGAATGCCAGATGTCCGCTGGTGCGCGCACCTCCTCTAAAAACTGTGAGCTGTGCAGTACCACCGTAGTGCGTGGGTAGCTTAAGTCTGCAGGGTTGCCACAGAATTTTTTAGGCCTTTTTTCCTGACTTTTACTGACCAATCTGAGAAATTTTTCCTGACTTTTTGAAACGCAGGGTTTTACAAATATGACTCGTTTTAGCGAATTTCCCATAGGGAATAAGCTATTACCGTAGGTCTCATGGTAAGACCTAAGCCCGGGACCATGTTACTTTTTCGTTTTGAGGTGCCCAGAGACCAAAAATAATAGTCATTAAAATTTTTATATATATATGTATATATGTGTCCCTAGACACGATAACTCTCGTAAAAATGGTCCGATCGACACCAAATTTGGTAGAGATGTGTAATCCTACATTTATTCGGATGAGTTCGTAAACCAGACATATCGACCTACCGGAAGGGGTAGTTTTGGGGGGTTTTGTACCCCAAAAATGGGTTTTTTGCATTTTTCATGTGTAATTTAAAAAATTTTTTAATTTTTACTTGGACCATTGGATTTAGCTCAAAAAAACACACAATTTAGTATTTTGAAGCTTTGCTCTATCTCCATTGGTTACCGAGATATTACAAAGTCTAAAGACAGTACATTGTCTTTTGGGGCTCCAATGTTAATGTTATGGAGAATAAGGATGTGTTAATATTTCACTTATTAACCAATATTTTTGGATGAAACTTGGTATTTAGCTTCATTTGGTTGAGATTCGTCCATTTAAGGTAAAAAATCTTAGTTTTTGTACTTATCATGGCAGCAAACCTGCATACTCTTTTCCCATGTTAATCATATGGAGAATAGGCAAACTCTTTTATTTATGGGCAGATATTGATGAAACTTACTATATGGCTTTATAAGGTCGAAATAAATTTTTTCTATGCTAAAAACCTACTTTTAGTGTCCCCCATGGCAGCATACCTGCATACTCTTTCCCTATAGTTATCTTAAGGAGAATAGACATTTATTTCCCTATTTATGAGCACGTGATGAAATTTTGTTTACAAGTTTAGCTGGTCAAAATTAATATTACTAATTTGGAAATTCGCTGAGTACGCAGGTCTGCTGCGACGGGGGGTATTAAGTTAATTTCGTGATAGCGTTGTTGTTTATGTTAATTTTAACATGAACTTTCGTTTTTAGTTGGTCAATGCAATATTCCATACTAAGAACACTTAGGTACACTGCGCCGAAATACTATAGTAAGATGCACGAAAATAGTCCGATGGAAATTTTAACAGCTGTGTCCCCCCTCACCCCCTCTCACCCTGCAATGTTGTCATTTGTGTTTATGTTTACCACGTGTAATACAGTATAAAAATGTGTTTCAGAATAAATTTGGCAATAATGTATTGACGCTCATCGGACTATTTTCGTGAATCCTACTATAGATAATGGAAGTAAGTCTAACACTTTAAGAAATGCTACTTAATCGTGCAAAACTTTTTATCCTTGGCTCACGTACCGAATCAAATCATTGAAACAACGGTATTCAACAACATGTACCGCTCATTTTTCCTTGTTAACCAATACAAAAATGTAACGTAGTACTTAAACGTTTGTAACACAAATATCGAGAAAATTGAAAGGAGTAAAGGAGATTATTGAAAAGTGATGTCGTCACCTAAAGAAACGAATTCCAATAACAAACGTGGTAAGGTAATAAAGTCGGTCTACGCGTTACGTTTAAAACACCCTAAAAACTTAAAACAGGGTATTTAATTAATTAGTACATGAAAATATAGATATGCCTGGAAACAAATCTGGAAGCATACAAAAAAGTGAACATGCTGAAGAGTCTACATCTAATCTACTTATACAAACACACTTATTGTATATTTCATTACAACACAATATTAATCTCAAAAAACTCTTCTCGGATCCCCAAGTACTTGTATATTTAAAATACAAATAAGAAATAAATTGATACTTCGTCATGAATATAAATATTAATATTGTATCAAACAATTTACATATTTATACATTATTGTTACACTTATAAAAATTTTATCTTCTTTTACTATAGTAGTTTGCTCTTTTTATTGAACGATTTTATGAATTTTATTATAAAATTTTGGATAACAGAAAAGGTACAAATGAATTCAGAAAACGAATTGATAATATCACACACTTGAAGCTTTTCTCTTATATAAGTCTCAGTTTGGTATATCACTCTCAAATTTTGATCGCGCGGGTGAGCATGCGCATTTACAAAATAGGTGCGCTGTGCGCTAATTTATAAAGTAAGTTTAGAATTAAAGATAGCATTACTTCGTAGCACTAGAATACGAAATTTCACAAATAATAGAAAAATAAACTTTTGCTCCTTGAGGAATAAACTATATGAATACAGTATACAATGTGGACGCAAGCTGTTTTTTTGTTCTGTATTATGTATAGACAATTAATAACTTATCAAGTGACCGATGAAATGGTCTAATAAAATTAACCTTTTCACAAGTCTAATAAAATGACCATAAAATAGCCTTGAAATCGTTTAATTTAGACTCAACTGCGATTTGAAATACTTTACTGTCCTCTTCTTTAGTGCTGGCACAGATTGCTGCCCAACCGATTGAATTTGATGACAAATTTTTATAGTTTTACATTACACTTTTATTTTATAGTGTCAGAATATTCTATAATGTCTTATTATGTCGTCACCTAAAGAAACATAAACATCATTCATAGTGTTTCTAAACGTTAAATAATTACATTGCGCCCAACTTGGATGTATTGTATGTATCGCCATATTTTACAGTTATTTTGCAATAAGAAAAATAAATGTATCTCTTTCCATTACGAAATTATAAATTACGTTAATGATTTTGAAATAAAAACTTGATGTAAGTTTTTTTAAATTGCTCAGTAAACATACCAAAATACAAATTGTGAAAGACGTTCCCAATAATTTATTTTAGTTTGCGTGATTTTTATTCCAACTTATAATTCTTAAATAGAAGAAAGACGCAAATGCCTAGTTAATTTTCGTCTACGTAGCCTTACTGCGATCAATTTGAAACTTATGTTAAAAAAACATAACACATTATTCAGTAGGCCTAATACGAACAAAATATATTAAATAATCGGGATTTACTTTTTTAATCTAAAACAACTACACATTTGGGAGTAATTTACCTCCTCTCCTTTTCAAATGATCGCTACTCGTAATAGAATACAAATACAAATTCTTTATTTCTCATACTTAACTTTTTCTCCTTGAGTAATAATTAATTTTCTCGTTTTACATTTTAATTAAATTTTACGAATCAATGCCTCAAAACAATTAGAATTTTTTAGTATAAAAATATGAACAAATACATTTGTTAATTTTAAGGGTTATTTTTTCGAATAAATCATTCCCTTTGGTGACAATTTACAACCTCTTTTTCATATTTTCCATCATTCATATGTTTTATTTTGTAAAGAATGTTCATATGTTTTATTTTTGGTAAAGAAGTATAACGTTTTATAGTCATGTAAAATGGATAATTTTGCAAGAGACTCGTATGAAGAGCTAGAAAATGAAAATAATGTCTGGTATTAAAATAATGATCGTCATTTAAATTTGTAATACCTCGTTACCAAAAATATGAGACTTTTTTAATGAATAAAGAATGCAATGTCAGTATATTTAATTATTGTTGTGATAACAGTTTACAATGGGCCGTAGGATGCTTTTAGCGAATTTCCTATATGGAATAAGCTATTACCGTAGGTCTCATGGTAAGTCCTAAGCCGGGGACCACGTTACTTTTTAATTTTGGGGTGTCCAGAGACAAAAAATAATAGTCATTAAAATTTATATATATATATATATATATATATATATATATATATGTGTGTGTGTGTGTGTGTTTGTATATATATATATATATATATATATGTATATGTATGTTTTGTATGTATGTGTCCCTAGACACGATAACTCTCGAAAAAACGGTCCGATCGACATCAAATTTGGTAGAGATGTGTAATCCTACGTTTATTCTGATGAGTTCGTAAACCAGACATATCGACCTACCGGAAGGGGTAGTTTTGGGGGGTTTGTACCTCAAAAATGGTTTTTTTTGCATTTTTCATACGTAAATTAAAAAAAAGATATTTTTATTTTGACCATTGGATTCAGTTAAAAAAAAAACACACACAATTTAGTATTGTGAAGCTTTTCTCTATCTCCATTGGTTACCGAGATATTAAAAAGTCTAAAGACGTACATTGTATTTTGGGCCTCCAATGTTAATCTTATAGAGGATAAGGATTTGTTAATTATTTCACTTATTAACCAATATTTTTGGGTGAAACTTGGTATTTAGCTTCATTTATTTATGGTAAAAAATCTTGGTTTTTGTTCTTATCATAGCAGCAAACCTGCATACTCTTTTCCCATGTTAATCATATGGAAAATAGGCAAACTTGTTAATTTATGGACAGATATAGATTAAACTAAGTTTATGGCTTTATATGGGCAGGATATTTTTTTATACTAAAAACGTACTTGTTCCCCAGGGCAGCATAGCTGCATACTCTTTCCCTATATTTATCAGGAGAATAGACATTTATTTCCCTATATTTATGAGCACTTGATTAAATTTTGTTTAGGCCTATAGATTTATCTGTTCAAAATTTAATATTACTAATTTGATCATTGCTCTTCTTATTGGAAATATATACTAATTTTAAATTAAACAAATTTATTGGATTTTTGGCGTTTTTAATTTAAAATTAGTATTACTAATTTGGAAATTCTCTGAGTACGCAGGTCTGCTGCGACGGGGTGTATTTATTTTTTCTTTATTAGGCCTAAGGTAAATGCCCCAAATACCGACAGTGTACCAAATACCGACAAGGTCACATTTGATCACAAAATATAAGCTGTTCGTCATCTGTATTGGCTACTTTCAAAGTCAGATGAGTTTGTGGTCTTTTTTTTCTATGAGAAAAAATAAAAAGAAACAATTTTCCACCTTTTATAAGTTTGTGCTTGTAAGTTTTGTCTGCCCTTGTTCTTATTTATGATTTTAGTTAAGAATCTTACAGCTTTCCTCTAGGAACATAAAGATCTGGCTTAGGGAATAAGTATTTGAATAATTATATGTTTGTATTAAACTTATGTTTTAATTGGAGACCAAATAATAAGGGTTTCAAATATTAATCATAAATATTGATATCTCTTTTTCATTGTAATTTAATTTGCGATGTTGGTATTTGAAACAAAATTCCATCACTGCACCAAATACCGACATAGTGTTGTCACCATTGTCGGTATTATTTTTTCCCAACTATTAATACCAACACTTGATATAAAACTTGTTTTAGTTTCATATTATACCGAATTGTAATGAGTTTTATAAATATTCATTATAAAGTAATATCAAATATTATTCTGATATTTGTGGTTTCGTGTTTGCCTTAAACTTCACCAAACTTTTATACAGCAACTTTTAAATTTTCTTGACTTTCAGCACTTTTTCCCTATTTTTTTCCTGACTTTCGGCATTTTTTCAAACATTTTCCTGACTTTTCCTGACCAAAACCTAAAAATCCTGACATTAACCCGGTAATGTTAAAAACTGCAATTTCTATACTCATTTTTTAAACTAAATTTTCCTGGCTGTTTCTAAACTTATTTTTGTGCCCAAATACAAAGTTTAATGCAAAATCAATCACCTGGATTTTTAGATCAAATTTAAAGACATCGCTACAGACACACCTCATATTGGATATGATAATTTTCAAAATTTGAGACATCATCTGATGTTTTTGGAGAAAACACCTCCATACATGAGCAAAATGCTGTTTAATAAACTAGACTGCCCTACAAATATAAACATAGAATAAAGTCACAAATGCAGCATAGGTGATTTTCTCATAGGTAAAACATATAATTTAGTTCAGTTCTCATCTGATCAACAAGTGCAGGGTAGCCCATGGACATTTATTAAAAACTTCCATACCAAATTAATTTAATACAACAATTTGTTACACAAATAAAATTATTACAGGTGTAAATACAATATGGCCGCTAGCGGCTTAACAAAACCGAGATCAAAAAGATTTTACTAAACATTTTCAATGAATTTATATGTGTAGAATCTGAATATGAATAGCTAGTCTCGTATTTTTGTGACATCCTATATGTATACAAGTTAGTAGGAGTTAAAAAAATATAGCCAAAGAGTTTTACTGGAGTAGTAAACATTACAGCATGCAATATTAGTAAATTTTAAAAATGTGGTTAGTACTGAACTGAAAACTTATAAGTAAAAACTACAGTAAATCCAAGCACTTACCAAAATGAAAATTAGTCTAGGTGATTGTTATGTGGGTCTCTGTTTTGATGGAGACGACATTTTTCTTCTATAACAAACAAAGTACCAGGTTAATCCCTAGGACCCGACGGTAAACAATAGATTGTCCCGGTTCTCGGAATTTATCAACATGTTTTCCTCAATAGTAAGTGGGTGGGCACACCGGAAAAAAAAAACTGGTAAAATTTAGTAAAATAACTAACCTTCAGTAATACAATACCGGTACGACATTTCTGATATCATCCAAATCCCTGAGTCAACCTAAGAGGGGGCTAAAGGACCTTTCTCTGATTGTTAAACCTCAATAAAAAAACCTCAGTGTAAGAAAAAACTCAATATAAAAAATTTTTTGTTCAGTCGCTTGACATTCTATAGCAAAATTTTAGTTAAATCTCAATAAAAAAACATCAGTGTAACAAAAAACTCAATATAACAAATTTTCGGTTCAGTAACTTGACATTCATTATATCACAGACGCGAAATGTTTCATTATATCACAACTATATAATGGCAATAACGTTTGTAAATTGAACTAAAAGATAATCTCTCTCATCATCTCCCATACAAGGGAACTGGTTCAAACGCAATATACCATATTTAAGAATAGGGCTCAAAAGCTAATACCAGTAAAAGGAAACAATATTTAAATGGAAAACTAAAATTTTATTCTTCTGTTAATAGCCAGACAACAATCTTGTCGTACCTTTTCTTCTTGGCGGACAGTGACTCCTGGCCACTATCAGAGTCACTGTCTGACATGCTGGAATCACTAGAGTCACTAGAGCTGGAACTGGAACAGCTGGAACTGTCGCTGGCCACTCCGGTGTCTCGGCTCAGGTCCACCTGGTCTGCCAGGGCCCCCAACTCAGGCTCTACGACCTGAGGCATCACAAATCATGTTACAGTTACAGTCACTGGAGCTGGAAGTTTCGCTGGCAACTCCAGTGCCTCGGCTCAAGTCCACCTGGTTTGCCAGGGCCGCCAACTCAGGCTCCTTGACCTGCGGCATCACACATCATGTCACAGTCACTAGAGCTGGAACTGTTGCTGGCGACTCCTGTGTTTCGGCTCAGGTCTAACTGGTCTGCCAACTCAGGCTCCTTGACCTGCGGCATCACAGGTCATGTCACAGTCATTGGAGCTGGAACTGTGACAGCTGGAACAGTCAACTCAGGCTCTGACTTGCGGAATCACATTTCATGTCCAGGGCTGCCGAGAGTCTTCTTGTGGCCTGGGGCAGGGCTTGCTTGTGAGGCCCCTAGGCAAAAATTTGTTGGGGGGGGGGGGGCGAGGATGTTAATAAGATGGGCCCCATAATCATTTGGAAATTTAAAATCATAACTAGGATTTGAACTTACCATCGATTTTGTAACCTGTTCTTACTAATTAAAGCACATATAGGGGGTTCAAGATTTGATTTGCCAGGAACTGGAATAACTGGAACTGTCACAGACCACTCCGTTGTCTCGGCTCAGGGCCACCTGGTCTACAAGGGCCGCCAATTCAAGCTCCATGACCTGCAGTATCATAGATCATGTAACAGTCACAGTCACTGGAGCTGGAATTGTCACTCGCTAGGTAACTATTTGTGAAGTTATTGTTTAATTTTCATTTGCATAGGAAAAATGAACAAATTTTATTGAAACAAAGAGTAGTTGGAGAATTAGTAATAACAATTAAAGTAAATACTTTTCGATGTGACTTGTTTTTGTACAAGACCAATGGGTAATGATGTTTTACACCTACCCCGACCTAAAGTATTAAGGATGAAAACTGATTTGCTAAGCTCTAGGTCAGACACATTAAAAGTTATTCTAAAAACATTGGACTTATTTTTTTAAGTATGATTATGAGTTAGCCTATTAAGCATATGCATTTGACTGAGTGTAGATTGCACAAAATTCTTTGAAACGCATCAGTGCATCAAATCAGGAAAAATTCCTACATCGCACACCTTTAGTTATTTGTTAATATTACCAATGGAAAATAAAAGGAGAAGTTTATTTATTCTATTTATATTTATGTAAGAATCACCTCTAAATGAACGACACATTGTTATAAGTTCAGCTCTCCAGTTGAACCATTCAACAACCAATGAGAATGAGAGGGAGTTGTAACTGTAGTTTGAAAAAATGGCTATGTTCCCCTATTTTCTTACTATGTTTGATAAAATATGCCCACAAATTTTTATCTTCAACGTATTATTCTTCCTGTCCAAAATTCATTATTTATCCCAAAAAAGAATAAATGAAATCACCTTGAGTCTGCGATACCACTTGCGAGAGAGCTTGGGCCGCCCACGCAGTGTCTTGTGCCAAACAATCGGGAAGTTGGTTCTGCTACAAAAGTTCTGTGTGACGGCGATCGTGGTGTCCAAGTTGAGTACAACGTGCCACCAGCCCCCAGGCACAAACACTGTCTCCCCGGGCCCTTGTAGGATCTCCACCTGCAGTGATGGCAGGAATTAAATGTTTTGACATCTTTGAGCTAAAGAAATCTTTCGATGGCGATAGGTAGTTTTTATGAGATCTCCAATTTATGGTGTCCAAGATTTGACTTTTTAACCTGACGGAACGTCAGTGCAGTTTGCATAAGACACTTGTATGTTACAGTTTGCAGTTTGCATTTTGTCAGTTTTACTTCTTTCCACAAAAGCTCGATTATTGTTAACACTTGATAGCTCAAAGTATATTATTCTATCACTTGTAATTTTTATTATTATTTTGCATTTATTGGCTGCAACAATGTAGAATAAGTGTACGCCGTAAGTGAATAAATAAATATGTGCACAATAAAGATAAGAGTGTCTCCTGGCTGTCTGTTGTAACCGGTAATATATTAAAAAAACAACTGTGAGAAAAAATGAAATTGACAATAAAGCATATTTTGCATATATAATGAATATGGACTATAAACTTTTTTTTAACAGCTATGCAGCAGACACACTGGAAAAATCCCACCTTTCTTTAATGAATCATAAAACCAATATATTTTTAATTTTTATACAAAGTACCGCACCCTTATTATATTTATTTTATTTTTATTAAAATACCTGTGATATAGAATAATTGTTAAAAATTTTTGAGCAGTTGACTCTAGCTAACTTAAAAACGGGATTACAATAATTTTTTCTCTAGTTACTTGTGGTTGGACAGAAATATTTTGAGTTTACAGTATTGTGACAGCAAACAACCGCTGAGCCGGATAAGGCTCAGCTCACTTTTGGGAATCATAAATTAAAACCGTTCAACATAGAATCTTGTTATTTTAACACAATGTTTGCGGGGTACTCTACTTCCACTTTATGCGTTCCTTTTAAGGTTTACGTAAAAATAACTTTCAAAACCAGAGGTATCCGTATAACAAACAAGTAACTAAATGCCTTTAAATGAGTGGTTTCTATTAATGTCAAGTACCAACTTCCAATTAAATTTTTGAAGTATTAAACATAGAAATTCAGATTTCAAAAATTTACATCTGTCTATATTAGAAAAATGTTAACTTTTTGATCAAGATCAGGTTTGCCACTTACGGGCCGGCAGTCCTGGGGCCAGGAGGACAGCTGCGTTCGCGGGTAGATAACCTTGAACCAGGTGATGGCCTCGTCTCGCTGGCGGCCACCCTCCGCCGACGTTACCTTGATCAGCTCCCGGGGTGTCTGCGTGGGGAACAGGCACCACCTGCACCCGCCAAACACATCTTACCAACAACGACTTCTGACATCACAAAAACCTAGGAATATCCTGTCAATGGGCAAAGTGATATTGAAGCATCATTGATAACCTCGTTTTCATAGGCCTATCCCCAATTACCTCTTATGACCAGAGACAAGGGCGTTCCACGCACTGGTGCCGAGGGGGTCAAGGTGCACGCCGGTGCCGGAGCGCGCCGGGCCCATGACAAACCAGCGGTATGGCCTATCCCGTCAATGGGAAAAGTGATATTGAAGCATTATTGATAACCTTGTTTTCATAGGCCAAGGCCTATCCCACTCACCTCTTATGACCAGAGACTAGGGCGTTCCACGCACTGGTGCCAAGGGGGTCGATGTGCACGCCAGTGCCGGAGCGCGCCGGGCCCATGACAAACCAGCGGTATGGCCTATCCCGTCAATGGGAAAAGTGATATTGAAGCATTATTGATAACCTTGTTTTCATAGGCCAAGGCCTATCCCACTCACCTCTTATGACCAGAGACTAGGGCGTTCCACGCACTGGTGCCAAGGGGGTCGATGTGCACGCCAGTGCCGGAGCGCGCCGGGCCCATGACAAACCAGCGATATGGCGGCCGGCGTGCCTCCCCCGCGTGTTGGAACAGGTCATCGCGGAAGTACAGCGGCGCCGTGTAGTCCTCCAGCAGCTTTCTCCGCCGCGGGTGCTGCAGAAACCAGAGGTTAGCCAGTAATTTGTAAATGATTTTATGAGGATTGATTTGAAATTCAGAATTTGCATTTTGTATATTTCTAGCCTGAGGCAATTTATAATGTTTTTATGTCTAAGCCCTTGTCTAAGCTCTCGAGCACATTTAGTTTCTAGGCTATAGATAAGGTATCATGTTCCCATTTTATAGCAGACATGATTGACAGACAACCTAAAAACTTGCTTGTATTTTACCAAATTTTTACACTCTTTATTTAAAAAATACTTTATAAAAGCAATAACTTTATTACTTTATTAAAACGAAAAGGTATAACGCGAACTCATACTAACCACATCAAGAGTGTCATTGCTCTACTGATCGAAATAAGAAATATATGCACTAACAATGTAAAATATGTCATGGACAGGAGCCAACCTGAACGGAATGATGTACTGAAAATGTAAACAAACATTGAAATTCGACAACTTTGTCGGACTAGCGATGAGGAAACCCCACAGAGGGCAGACTAACAGAAGCCTATTGTCCTAACAGCATGGTCAGATTGAGCAATGAGTCGGTCTATTGGAGATCAGATTAGCGAGGTTCTACTGCACTGAATGACCTGTCTTGATGATGTCTGGCACATCATTGATGTCTTAATAACACCTGATGACAAGTAACAATCTTTAATCTTAAAATAAAAACACAAGTCAAAAACAGACTATCATGAGAACTAACAATATATAATGATTTAATCAAGTACCAGGGAAACCCAGAATTGGCTAGGTAAACTTTGAAGATGAGTTCATTCACCCCTCTCGCTTACCCTCCCGACAAGCTCATTGACTACTCACTCACCATGCCTTATGGTTTTTAATCGGGTTAAATTTGTTAGACCACATCTTGAAAATGTTTACAGCTCTCTTGTTGGTCAAAATAATATTTTCCTCCACCTACTATCTAACGCCGTATTTTACTCCTTGGAATAGAGTAGTAAAGTACTAATTTCTATCCCATGTGACTTGAATACTTAAGTTTTCTACCTAGGGAAAACTCAAGTTTTATCGTACCACGGGGCTAAAGTTAGTTACATAAGAATAACATTAAAAGAGAGATTAAAAAAAAAACATGAGCCACAGTCAGCTGTTACTTGTATTTTTTTCGTTACTCATTGTTGACTAAAAGCAGCTGTAGCTGCTGCTCACCTGCTGACCATTCTGTCAGCAGTGAGCAGCATCTCTAGTACTAGAGAACAGGGGCGTACCCAGGGGGGGGGGATATCGGGATATATCCCCCCCCCCCCCCGAAATTTTGAAGGGGATATTTAATTAATTTTTATTTAAATTTTTCAAGTAAAACATTATATTATTTATTTTTCAATGTAAACATTTTTCTACTCTTAAACTTGAATGGTTTTAATATTAATATGTTCATAATTTAAGTTTCAAATTGGATGCTAGATAGGGAGTAGCGGTAGCGGGATCAACTCAAAGGACAACTATGTGACCAACAGCCCCGAGGAGTATTACCGGTGTGGCGTTTTCATTCCCTTCCTCGACCATTTCCTTGGTGAAATGACGCAGAGATTTTTGAAGCATCGGGATGTTCTTAAAAAAATATCCCTCCTCTTTGCCGCAGAATTTAATTAAATCTGAGAATACAGACATAGATCTCTGTTCAACAACATTGGCCAAACAGTGGCCATCACTCATCTCCGACCCAGCCCAATTTTCCGCCGAATTGGCAATGTGGAGGAGAGTGATGAAAGAAATGGGAAAGGAGAAGCTCCCACTGTATTTCTGACAGGCTTGGATCATTGCAACAAAATGTTGTTCCCAACATTGCATACCATGCTTAAGGTATATAATTATGCTCTGAATTAATACATTACAATATCTATGTTTTTACTAGGCGAGTCAGTTTTTAAAGTAGTGGTTAAGTCTTAAATACTTCAAGTTTAAATTTCTTTTTAATGTTTATCAAGAAAGCCATTGAGTCAGTATCGCGTCTGGTATACATTAAATAATTTTTGATTCTTTCCGTGCCTATTTAAAAGTTTTGTTATAACTGTAAAGTTGGCTTACAGACATTTCTACTACGATTTTTACAACTATTGAAGTAATAAATAATCTTTTGTAATGATTACCATACAAAATATAAGTTTACAAATAAATAACTCTTAGTAAGACTTGTTGTGGTTTATCTGTGATTTATTAATTTTAAGATGAGCGTCACGTTGCCCATCACAACGGCGACAACAGAGCGATCATTCTATACTTTGCATCGTCTGAAATCATTCCTGCGCAATTCGACGTCTCAAACTAGGTTAAATGGTCTAGCCCACCTCTCTATTCACATAGACATTAATGTTTTACCTGAAGAGGTCTTGGACGTCATGGCTAAGAAGCCAAGAAGACTCGATATTTTGTTAAATTAAGTGTCATATGCTGGTGTAAGAGGGTATGTAATTATTGTAACTTGTATATAATTGCGGTGTAGGTTGTATACAACTATATAAATTTTTCCATGTGTATAAAAGTCTATCCTGGTATTAAAATTAAAGTTTTATACCAACGTAGACATGGTTTAATTTAGTTTTCACACCTATGTATATAGTCAATGGTAATAAATTGTATGTTATTTCATGCACTCCCTTTTATGTACAGGTATACACACACACGCACATATATGTACTAATACACATACATATGTATATATTGTCATACACATACATATATATCTTCATGGAATTATGAACTGTTAATATCCCCCCCCCCCCAAAAAAAAATCCTGGGTACGCCACTGCTGGAGAAGGCTGTGGCAGTGTATGTGTTTGTTTACATTTCGCTTGGGTTGGCTATTAACCTAAGAAGTCTAAAACATAAGTGTAAAACTTTTGACTAGGCTTAAATTATATTTTGTTTTTTCGTGTTCTTTAAAAATGATATAGAGCCTACCTTGTGTGTTTTTTATGTTGATGTGACTGATCCACCTTGACGGAGCAAGGGATCATATGAAGGTAAAGTTAAATTAAATTATGTACTGTAGGCCTATTAGGCCTAAATTTTATTCATGTAGGTGGAAGAAAAATGTTGTGTGCTTCAAGGGACTAAAGTACTTTTCTCCCTCAGGGAAATTGTCGCCCTCGGCTTCGGCGAAGTTTCCCTTCAGGGAGAATAATTTGTACTTTAGTCCCTAGAAGCACAAATAACTATTATACACAACATTAGAAAAGAGTGTAAAACTTACTTCTCCAAAACTGCTATCAAATATATACAGCGGACTGTCGTCCTGAGTCACAGCCATGTAGTCTATGAAGTACTTCATCTTCATCTTAACACTGTAGCCTTGGTTGTCCTCCCCGCACTTGAATTTTTGGTTGCGGTACTTTTTACCTAACCTCTGTACAAGACAATACATTTCAGGCCTATTACTCACATTTCAACCAGTTTATTCAGGAAACACATATTTTATGTGTACACGGAAATGTAGACCAATCATCATGTCTTAAATTGAGGATTTTTTTGACATAACTTAATATTACAAAGCTCACATTCAGTTCTAAATATTAGAAATGTCAACTTTGTACAATCTGACCAAACTGTCTTTTGTGATAAATAATAAAAATAAATAAATAAATGAGAATTCTTTATTGTCTGTAAGCAAATCATTACATGAATACAAAAGACAACATGATAAGCTCAATCAATCAATTAATAGCAATAACATTAAAAAAGGTCCTTACAAATGATTTTTCTAAAACATTTAAAACTTTCCAAAGAAAAAATGGGTTGGATCCATATATGGCCCTAGTATATTTCACTTTTATGGTACAGTTTTTCTGTTGAGAGTGTTACAACTAGATAATACCCTCGTTGCAGCTGACCTGCGTACTCAACAAATTTCCGAAGAACTATTAGATTTTTTGTTTTCCCCGTAAACACCATGGGAAGGTTTGCTGCCATAGGATGTTGTTAAAAAATGTTAGGGTCAAGTGGGGTAAGTGGACGCCCGGGGCAAGTGGACTCCCAGCTAATAAAACATTGGTTTATTATTTAAAAAAATTCAAAACTTAGACAAAGGTATTTCAAACTATGCTCTTTCAAATTATATTCACTAAAAAATTGTCTGGTTATTATTACTGTGTGTTTTGATGAGTTTAAAAACATCTTACGTTTCTACTCTAAACGCAAGTGCCGCTCGGAAAATTAAAAAAATTACCAAAAATTCAAATATTAAGATAATTATTTTAAAATTGGTGATCTGACTAATTTTTTAAAGAGGAATTAAAAAATAATATTTTTATTGCCCTACAAAGTCATTTTGGAGGACTTGGAGGGGGGGCGTACACTTACCCATTGTTACATCGCTGTTGGGGCAAGTGTACTTTTACCAATGGGGCAAGTGTACACCCAAAAATTGACTTTTTAGGGCAATAAAAACATTATTTTTTAATTTCTCTTTAAAAAATGAGTCAGATTACCAATTAATTTTAAAATAATTATCTTAATATAGGCCCTATTTGAATTTTTAGTAATTTTTTTATTTTTTAAGCGGCACTTAGGTTTAAAGTTACTTCACCAAGCGGAGGTTTCCAAGAAACTTCCAAACTATTGTATTTTTCAAGATATTTTGATGGACAAAAAAACAAAATAAAGCTCATTTTCTGCTCTTTAAGACCTATTAATTGTCAATTCACTGAAATAGTGTTATCTCTAAGTTTTCATTTACTTTACAATTTCTTAAAAAACTGAGTTTTCCGTTTTACCGTGCGGAGGTTTACGAAAAAGTTCATAACTCCTGGACCGTTTGAGATATTTTGATAAATAAAAAATCAAAAGAAAGCTTATTTTCTCCTCTATAATCCACTTGCCCCAACATCAACGTATATGCA
This sequence comes from Neoaliturus tenellus, assembly GCA_030545055.2. Taxonomy (NCBI): domain Eukaryota; kingdom Metazoa; phylum Arthropoda; class Insecta; order Hemiptera; family Cicadellidae; genus Neoaliturus; species Neoaliturus tenellus. The sequence goes on from CM061533.1 coordinate 78,029,225, forward strand.
ATTAAGGGGGGGGGGGGGGGTGTACACTTACCCCAGATTGAAAGGCAAGTGTACGCCCCAAACATCACTTTACAAAAAAAATTCTAAAAAATACAAAATTAACATTTTTAACAAAATAAAAATAATACATATACAAAACATACCAAAAAATAATCATACAAAATTTTATGTTTATATCACTGACATGTGTTTTTTAATCTGCAGTCAAAGTGGTACTATGTGATTTGGGGGGTCCACTTACCCCACTTGACCCTAGTTGTTAGGAAATGTAATGGTTAGGAATAGTAAATATCAAATTGTATCAATATTCATAACTTTTTTATTTTCCTCATAAAAACCATGGGGGTGAGTGTGTAGGTTTGCCACCATATGGGTCTTGTAAGCAGATATCAGTTAAACTCTACCTAGTGAATGTACATTTTTTACCAAGTTATGTCAATAAATAAGCGAGATACAGGGTTTTATTGATTTCCCATAAGATTAACATGGGAAACCTATTTTTAGTTTTTCTACAGAATCTGTTACGCTAGGTTAAAAATTTAAAATACTAAATTGTTTGTTTTTTATGCTCTTTTAGATGTTTTTAAATAAAGTGTTGAATTTAGAAAATTAAGGTGCAAAAATGCCAAAACCCTATTTTTGACCCCTTTGAAGGCCCATGAAACCCCTTTCCCATAACCCGATCATTCTGGTTCACTCATGAAAATAGACCTGGTCTTACACCTTCATACCAAATTTCATCAAACTCGAAGGTCCCATCCACAAGTTATCGGTACCATGGACACATAGATAGACTAATATATATATACATTTATATATATGAAAATGAACGAATGGTGTTTTTGGCTTCTGGGTACCTCAAAATGAAAAAATTAGGTGGTCCCGGGCTTAGGTCTTGCCATGGCTACTACCGTAAAAGCTTATTCCCTACCCTATAGAGAAATTCGCTAAAAAACACTAATTAATTGTAAACCTCACTTAAATCAAATATAAGGTAAATGCATGTTTTTTGTTTCGTTTTTTACAGTTTTTTTTTTTTTTTTTTTTTTTTTTTTTTAAAGTGTGCTGAACTTTGCAATCTGCATGTCCATTTACACCTGCATGAGCGTGCTTCTATATAGAAGCATATGCATGGACTGAATAATTATTTTAGGTTTTTAAAATATTATTTCATGTAGCCTATTGTATGTGTATACTAAATGGCTAAATAAATAAATGTTTTGATTTCATTGACATTTTTGTATACCGGTAGGCCTTAAAATATTCTCCTTAAACTTCAAACTATACTTTTGTATTTGTGTTTAAATACCTTTAGTCTAAAAGACTGGGACTTTTCCCTCAAAACCCTAGGTTTCAGCTACATTACAAGATTAAATTGTCAACTCTGTTCACATATCTCCATGGTAGCCGTTTGCCCAAAATTAATAGGCTACTAGAGATCGCACACTGGTCCAAATTTAACCAAAATTTGTGATCTGGACCCAATTATATTGAAAAATGTTTTATAACTAGAACATCTGTTCTCCTGTTTTGTTTGCATTTTGATAGTACAGCAACTGTCTAATGACTCAATCAATTACTTCTCTCCCATAAGATTAATGTTGAAACTTTGAAAGCCTGTAGGGCATAGTCCTAGCGGATGATGTGAATTTTAATTGGATTCTGCTCATCTATGGGACACTACCTTTCTAATGGTTTGCGCGGTTGTCTCCTATGATGCTGATAAAATAGGTGGAAAATAATGATGCTTGCCTATTAATATACAGTATAGGCCTAGATTTTAATATTTTCCTGGTTCACCACAACATGTGCAGTAACAAACGAAGAGCATACAAAAAAGTAATAATAATAATAACATTTATTCCTCTGACAATATTTAACATTGTATGGGAATGTACATAGTTTGGGGAATTTACTCAAGTCCTTTACTTTGTACCACTTAGTACAAAGTAAAGTGACTTTACTAATAATTATATTTTATTAAATTATATTTTATGATAAGTTCACATAAAATATAGTCAGGGCAAAATTTACATTTTCTTTAAACTTTTACTAGTTTACTATTCCTACTTTACTTTTATTGGTAATTGGTTGGTCTAGTAAATTAGACTAAAATGTATCCAATACAGTTAAAACTAACCACCACAAATAGCCAACAAGTTAAGAATATTTATTTAATTGTTTAAAGACCACAACCTTTAAACAAAGAATGATTGCTCACCTCCAATGTCCACTTATAAGTTGCTTTCCAAGAGTCTTGACATCCTCGAATCACCACTGGCAAGTAAGGTTTTTCAAACTTTTCTATAAATTCTTCAGGAGTAACACTCGATTCATCTATTCTTTCTACATTGTCTTTCACTATTTTAAAAGGTTCAAAGTCAGCTGCATATCCGATTTGTGACCATGCCCCTTTGTCATTGAGCTCTGAAAAATATTTTTAAAGTATACCAAACAACCTTTGTAACTTTAAACTTGGCACCTTTGTAAGTTTAAGAGCTCACTTTGAAATAAATAAAGCATTTTACTCGTTAGAAGAATTCTTTCAGCTTCAATTTCAGGTCCAAGAAATTTGACAATACTACTGTGCCAACACTACTGGGAGCTATGCAAGGTACAAGGTTTGCGCTAGGGGGTTGCGCACAGGTAGGTAAAAGGTAACAAATCTATACTGTGAAAATTTAGAGCCATGAAATAAAATTAAAGTTTAGGCTAGGCCTACAGTGATGGCATCATTCTTCATCTACTCTTGTATCGGTAGGAATATCAAGTTCTAATATTTACAGATAACTCTTTCGGTGTTGCATACACAGAGCTAATAAACACGATCTTAAAAAAATGTCTTATATAAATTGCCGAAATACCATACTAGGTTTAATGGTTCCATGTCAATGTGATTTTTTAGGCTACACCGCACATTAAATTTGTTGCCTAGGCCTATGAATCTAGCCCTAGAATGGGCTAGGTTTTAGGTTATCATATTGATTTTAAATTTAGATCCTAGGGAATATTGTAGAAAACACTCAAAAACTGAAAACTTTCCTTGCGCCTAAACTTAAAATATTCATTTTTCAATATTTATGTTTTTTAATCTTTTTTTAAATTTAAATTCAGATAAGTTTTTTCTAAAAATCACAGTCATTGCCACTTTACTGAAATTCTTATTACTAACCATTGCTCAACACTTCCTCTACCGTACTCAAAGTTTTCTCATTCTAAGCCTATTTGAGTTAAGTACCAGGTTAACCGAGTCTTGCCCGTTGGTTTTAATTCACTTTAGATATATAGTGTCATGGTAAACCTCTTGAAACAGCTGTTTTAAAAAGACTGTTTAACATTAATGTTCCTCTATTTTTGTATACATTTCATTGTTATTTCGTTACGGTACCAAAATAGCAACACACAAGACCAATTTTAAAAATTACGATTTTTAAACTTAAATTTAGACCAAATTAGATTTTTTCTGGGGTTGAGGCTGTTTCTAAACTTTTTTTGGGCCAAAATCTAAAAAAAATTCAAATTCTCTTAAATGCAAATTTTGAGCAAAATCCACCTACTACATTTTGAGATCGTGGAACACACATCCCTTCAGACAGTGCACGTATTATAGTATAGAATAGGATATAGGCAAAAATTCATGGCAAAAATAATTTCTCTATCACAAGTAAAAGTTCCCCCTAAGTGTAAGTATGGAGTACCTCCCATTGGAACGGGAGGGGGAGGGGTTCAGCGTCCTACCCCGGAAAATTTTCCAAAAACGTACTTAAGTGCTTTGTTATCAATATCTTACTGATTAACTCATGCTTTATACAATATTTTGTCCTGTGTCAGGTTTAAATAAATCATATTAAGGAAACAGTATTTTTATATTTTAATAATATTTATTTCCATGTTTTGATAAAGAACAGCAGGCTAGCTGGGCTAGGCTACAGAAAAATGTAGTGAGTCATATAGTAAGAGTCTTATCTCAAAATTTGTATAATGAAGAAAATAATTAAATTACTAAATGTAGGTCTACTATAATTGTTTAAAAGTCTACTATAAGTAAAAAATTGAGATAAACTTAACAAGGAAAAAACATTTCCATGAAACATTTAACTGTTTTCGTCATGTTGCACTTCGCTTCTTTCTTTGGACTGCACGTCCAAAGCCGAATTCCCTTAACGATTGGAACCAAACCTAGAGTGAACTAGTGGCAAAAAGCCGGAATAGAGGTTGAAAGTTACGAAATGTCTAACTTCTACCGTCCACCTAACACGTAATACTGTGTACTTTTGAGATATCAATCTCAGTATTAATTCCTCTAAAACTAGTTTGATGTTATAGCTACAGCTCAGAAAAAAAAACTATCACTTGAGAGGGCAGGTTTTTACATCAACCATGGTTTTGTTAGATGAGAAATTCCTCATGGAATCTCAATCGAAGTTATTTTAGGAGTTAGATTGGACAGTTGTCTCGGAGGGTGAGATTATGTTGATAAACTTGCTTCTACATTGGCTTCTAGTATTTACATTCTAAGAAATCTTTCTGTTTATAACAACACTGAACTCTATAAATTAGTCTACTTTAGCCTGATTGAGAGTCATGAAAAGGTATTCCGTAGTGCTTTGAGATTCGTCAAGTAAATTAAATTTGAATAGAATTTTTGTTTTGCAGTAAAAATCAATCAGATGTAGGTTATCTGTAGGCTTAGACCCTAGGGATACTTGTAAAGACAAATTTAATGAACTTGGGATTCTCATTGTTCCTTCTATTTTCATGTTTGAAGTAAGTTTAATTGTATGTAAATTTAAATAATCTGGTACAGCCTTACAACCATAAATATAATAGGCTACTAGAAATCACTATGTAGGCTAGCCTAAATCCTTCTATTCAGCATAATTTAAAACTTTCCAAGACAAAATCTAGTTATGTAGGAATTAAGTATTTCTCCTAACTCCCATCAGTGATTAAGGAGACTCTTGATGTAAAATTAAATTTGGAAACAATCTGAAAGTGCACCTAGAGTGTTGTTAAGGGCTAATAGATCTAGTATAATGTCTATCTTCCCATCCAGATATTTCTCCATTGTAATTACATTTTGGTACTGCCTTACCCCCTACCCTACCTTAACCTTTCCTTAAATATAACCGGATTGGACGAAGCCATTCGGCAGAACTATTTGGACGAAGCCATTCGGCAGAACTATTTGGACGGATCCCATGCCATGGACGTCGACAGGACATTCAATGGAGGTAACAGGTAATACCAAATAACAAACAATTGGTTTTGTAAATGTTGAATTTTGTTTATAAACATCTTATAAACTGTGTTGAAGTTAATTTGATACCCTATATCATTTAAAATTAAAAAACCGAAGTAGTACTCCAGTGTGTTCTAACTGAAACTAAGCTCATGATGTTAGCCAACCGGGCGAAACTTCGTTATCCGTCTCCACCGTTATTATCGATGTGGAAATTTCGATAGGCCTATTGCGATAATATTGCTATTATATCAATGGTATACAATTACACGATACGATTACGATTTTATCACCTGATTTAGTTTCTCGTTCTAATATAATGGAATAAACCTTTTGACAATAAAACAAATACCTTATATATTCAAACAAGTAAACTGAAAATAACAACAACAGAAAAAGTAAAAATTGTAGCTAATGTAACCTGTAACAAAGAACAACACAAAATAAACTAACCAAGTTTGTTGTCATTGTGTAGCTGTATCTAAATTCAAACTGTGAGAAGAAGCAGACTTCGTTAGATCTAAAATGGCGTCACACAAATGCTGTGAAATACAAATCAGAAAGGTTTTTTTGCTATTGTATTGAGGGAATATGCATTTCAAATGTTTCCAAACACCACTGATTTTGTTGTTATAAACATCGCTGTCAATTAAAGTGACGGAGGTTTACGGTTACACTGTTAGGTTAGATTATTATTATGATACATAGACTATCTTTTCTCAGTATCGTTGTTGGTTAGATTGTTTTCATCGCTCAATTTCAATCGCGATATCGAAATTTCCACATCGATAATAACGGTGGAGACGGATAACAAAGTTTCGCCGCCAACCGGATTACTTAAGTTAAATAAAAATGGTTTATACACCTCAACTAACGAGCAATCTACAGAAAGGATTATTCGACAGTTGAGGTATATAAACCATTAATATTTTATGAAACTAAGCCCTACATGTAAAACATATCCCAATCCTGTATCAGCCCTCACCAATTTATTAGCCTACCACTTTTGCAGATGACAGAACAAAATCATTCATGAATTTGAAAAAAGACGTTTTGACATCTCGGCGCCATCTCTCAGTACTTTTCCAATACCTGTCAACTTGAAAATCAATCTATAAATACAAGGTGCTTGCTTACTGTTAGTACTGGGGGTTCCATAAGTACCGTACTGACAAGATAATGAGGGGCTCAGATCTTACCAACTTCAAATAAATTTGTGATAAAATTAAATGACACCAACTTGTTCAAAATACAGTATATATTAAAATATATAAAAAAAAACAGCAAAATAAAATACTGTTGAAATTTATATGCCGATTTCTAGGTTAGTTTGTCTTTAACATCTACCATACCTGGTCTTGCTTTCCGTTTGACTTCACGGATTCGTTTCCTAGCTCTGTGTTCAAGTTTTGTTCGTTCTACTTCAGTAGTCATTATTTAATTAAAAATTTAGTACATAAAATAATTTTTATTTTAGGTTAGAAAACTAGCACCACCACAGTCACTAAAGTTTGGAAGAAGGACACCGCCATGAAAAGAACAAAAGAACAACCTGCTGCACGGCACGTTACAAAATACAAAAAAAATTAAGTACCAACCTAACGTCACGTTAAAATATCTCAACTTCTAAAAAGTTGCAGAATGGTTTCTATAATAATTAAAATATTTTCCCTTGCTTTAGTTGAGCAATGATCCCAGTTAAATTTCCAGCTCTGTAAGAATGTAATTCTTACGGGCAAACCAGGAAAAATGTACTCTCACTGTAATTTTTAGAGCTTCATTTTAAAGTTTTGCATTTGTAAAGTCAATGGTAGTATTAACAAAGATTTCCTAGAAATCAACGGTGCATTTGAATGTTTTTAACTAAATGCTATAAGATTGGGAGGACTATGTTTGGTTTAAATAACCAAAACAGCATACTATGCAATCTTTTCCTCCCACATCAGATATGGAGTTATAGCATGGGGTGCCGCAAGTGAAAACATTATAAACAAAATTGTCATCATACAGAAAAAAAACCGTAAGAATCCTGGAACAAGTTGGACCTCAAGAGCACTGCAGACCTCTTTTTATTGAAAACCAAATCCTAACCACTATCTCCTTATATCTCTATGAAATAATAATTTTAGTAAAATCAAATCCCCGCCCTCAATTAAGAACAGACTGTCATAATTACAACTTAAGAGTAAAATCAAAAGTAGTGCAAAAGTAAGGCTGCTGGCTCACTTCAAGGTCACCTGAGCGATGACGTCATCGAGGTCAATGACCCCACCGATGACGTCATCGATGACGTCATCGATGACGCAATCGATGACGTCATCACTAATGACGTCACATCCATGACGTCACACCCATGACGTCACAGAAATGACGTGCGGATGACGTCATCACCCCTTACGTCACCAAAATGACGTCATCGATGTCACAAAGGTCAAGGTCACGCTGAAACCTAAAATTTTTCGGCACTTTTGCGGTTTCTCGCACTACGCTCCGAGTTTTAGTCCGGTTCCCATGACCTTGACGACTTGGAGCGAATTTGCGATGAGAAACAGCAAAAGTGCAGAGGAAACTTGAAGTTTGCAACGTGACTCTGCCTAAACCGTCATGTGACACCGCTCGGGTGACCTTGAACTAGCCCAGCTGCCTTACTTTAGACCAGTACTACAACCGCGATGTGCACCCTACGACAGACACCGAGCGACTGACTGTCCGGCTCTGTGTACTCTAGGTATATCGGCTTGAGAGACTAAGACTCTAAACTGTCAGGAATGGGAGTAACTAACTGAATTTTGCAAGGAAAAGTCATTTCATCCAATATTTTAAACAAAATCCTCATCAGTAAAACTGACATTAGTCCGTTTTGTATAAAACTTAGGGTGTCCGCGCAATTGTTTGCGCCACTTAGCTAAAGTTGAAACTCTCTTAACTTTGAGTGGTGGACAGTGAGCAACTAATAAAGTCTTAACACGGCTAAGTTTCTTACCTAAAGTGTCCTGCGACATGGCTTCACCTCACAAAAGTCCGCACAATACTGAGAGACTGCTTGTAGCGCATGAGTCAAGGGAAAAGAGGTGGGGGAAACAGCAGGAGTGGGGGAAGGTCACAGTGGCGGGGGAAGGTGAGGCTTAACGCTGGAGTATCGCATCACTTCACCATGAGCTGTCCTACAGTCAACACACTGTTCTCTTGGCCCGAGTTGGCACTAGAAGAAACATTTCTGTACAGCTTAGGCTGTGAGAGCCGAGGAAGCAAAGTCAAAGTGGAAATTGTGTTAAACTCCAAGATAAAGAGTCTCCTAAATAAACTAATCGTATCCCTGCAATCTCCTATAACTTTAGAGAAATACCACTATATTAAGCGACACCTTATACTTTGGCAAAACGAAGCGGAAATGGAAAAGATTACAGTAAAATTAATTTAACTCAAAACTTGGACTGGACAGTCATGGCGATACCATGTGGCGTGCAAACGCCACCCTAAACATTACAAGTTAGGTTATTGAGCACCTCTGGTACGATAACCGATGTGCTAGAGTTAAAGTGTGATGACCTTGAGTCAAAACACTGAAATACTACAAGTCGATATCGTCCCAGAGTTAAAGTGTAGTGACCTACATTCAGAACTTGTAAAATTACTTACATATAGAGAGCTATGGATCAGCGAGACGCACCGCATGGAAGCCGGAGACATACTGGCGAAGCGGTGTTGTGCAGCCTAGGGACCCAGTTGTGGTGGGGGTACAGCCAACACTTAGAGTACAAGTGTCGTGGGTGACCTTGACCCACTTAACTTACCTGACCCCCCCCCCGACAAAAAGTGTGAACCCCCCCCCCCCCGACAAAAAGTGCGACCCCCCCCCCCCCGACAAAAAGTGCGAACCCCCCCCCCCCCCGACAAAAAGTGCGAACCCCCCCCCCCGGCAAAAAGTGCGAACCCCCCCCCCCCCGACAAAAAGTGCGAACCCCCCCCCCCCGACAAAAAGTGCGAACCCCCCCCCCCCCCCGACAAAAAGTGCGAACCCCCCCCCCCCGGCAAAAAGTGCGAACCCCCCCCCCCCCCGGCAAAAAGTGCGAACCCCCCCCCCCACCCCCACCCCCACCCCCTCCCCCACCCCTGATATCCTGGGCGTGGCAGCCCCGGTGGGGATATAAGGGGGTCCAGCCAGAGCCGGCTCGCAGTCCGCTCCCGCGCGTTGAACGTGAACGACCGGGACGGACCGCCATAGGCATCACTAAACATTGAATGGCGCCTTCAGTGTTTAGCGAAGTCTACTCTAACTTTAAGACTTGTATTAGTTGTAAGATATTGCGCTTGCGTTTGGGTATTGCGAATTGCTTTATATGAGAGTGTTTTACTTATACCCTATGTCTCCTGTGTCTTTTATCCTTTGTGTCTTGTTTGTTATGTGTTTATTGTGTATGTGCTTGTTCCAGCATTGACTACGTTGAGCTCAATTGTGTGTTGTAAGTGTGTTATTTGTTTCTAAAGTGTATACGCTTGTTTTAGCAATCCCCCCTTGAGCTTTTTCAATGCTCAAAGTAAATTGTAAAGTCAGGGAACGGGAGTAGGCCCCCGTGTAAAGCCACTTTTAATAATTGGTAGGCTCCTCTCATGCATGCTTCAATGCGGCTGAGAACTCTCATGCATGCTTCAATGCGGCTGAGAAATAGGAGTTGGTCCGTTTGTACGCCTATATGGGGGTAATGAGCCGATGGCCTCTGCACTCGGACCGAGGACGTAAGCCACTAGGGTGTCCTCAGTTAGTTTCCCTTCTGGAAACTCAAAATTATGTAAATGAATCTTTGTTAGCTATTTGTGTTTTTAGTCCCCAAGGCCCCCGAACATTGTGGTTCGCCATGGATGTACGGGGGCCAAAATTTTTTAATGTCCGTGTGGCCTTGACCCACAAAGACTTGTAAAAATTCAATGCATTGTAAATTAAAAATATTAAAGATAGGTTACGGGAGTAGGCCCCCGTGTAAAGCCTATTTTAATTATCGGTAGGCTCCTGCCAGGCATGCAAAAGGTTGCGGATGGCATTTGGGAGCATGTCCGTTTGTACGCTGGCATGCAAAAGGTTGCGGCGGCCTCTGCACTCGGACGAGGACGTAAGCCACTAGGGTGTCCTCAGTTTGTTTGTTTCCTTCTGGAAACACAAAATTATGTAAATGAATCTTTGTTAGCTACTGAAAAGACAATGCAGTAAATGTTTACAAGTCTTGCGTGGCGAAGGGTACACGACATTGGATGTTGCCTTGTTGTCATAGTTGGGTCTCTTCGGAGGCTACAGCGATGACAACCTAAGTGCCTCACACCCCCAAAGGGGGGTGTGGGGCTTATTTTTTTAAAGTTTTTTTGTGACCTTGACCTAAATATGTAAAATCTTTCAAAGTGTTTAACAGTCAGGTCTTATTAACACAGTTAATACATTAATGTCTGTTAAAAAATATAACAGTTAGGTATTTGTAACCCACAATTTTGGAGTTGTTTATAGTTGGGTTCCTTGGGAGGCTTCAGCTATGGTAACATAAATGTCTCAAGTGGGGCTTATTTTTTTTAAAAAGTGCAAACCCCCCCCCCCCGAACTTTTTACCTTGGGCGTGGTCACCCGGTGGGGATATAAGGCGGCCGGGTTGCACGCATTTCTCATTTTAGCTCCAGCGCTTATGCTGACCGGTTCTTAAAATGTATCGTCGTATACCTTATGATCCTTCGTACTATAATCTGTTTGGTATTAATAGTATTACAGACAATGAGCAGAAATTGTATAAAAAATTTTGTTGTTTACTTGATAGAACGCACAAACTACCACCAAATACTTTCACCTACAAGCTACCCCTGATAGACAAGGATGATGTAAGCAAACTAACAACAATTCAAGTGAAGTTTCTCGAAGAAAAAATCCTTGTTTGTGTAAGAGAAGTGTTTCATAATGAATATTCAAAAAGATTGGCCTTCGACTTTATTAAGGAACATGCAGGACGTGAAAAAGAACAGTACCCAGGATTATATTATTTATATCTTTTTGAGAATGGAGCAAGTGTAACGGTAGAAATAAGTATCAAACTAATGTAATTCTCCCAACCAAGTGTTAAACTAGGACTTAAACTTGGACTTGATTGAGGTTTTTGTAGAACAGAGCGGGGGATAGATCACTTTGCGGCAATGGACTAGCATGCTGCTTAGTGGTTTATCCCCCGCTCAAAGGGTATTTTTACGCGACCTTGACCCACATAAATGCATAGTTGGTGGGGGTATAAAAAAGGGCAAACCAATTGGATGGATACACCACTTCTATACCATGGCTCTATTGCAGTGCTCTATCCCCGCTAAAAATAATAATTCCAAGTGACCTTGTTCCACATAAACTTGCTCAAACAGACATCTTTCAAAATATTTGTACAAAGTAGTGGATTTAGACCAAACATTATTGGTTTATCAAGCCTGTTGAAGAATATATTGAAAATGGGTGTTTAAAAGCCAAATTTACTAAATGATTGATAAACCGGATGTATATGACGTCACCTTCCCCCACCCTTCAACCTCGGGTATAAAGGGACCCGGTTGAGCGCGCTGCTCATTATTGCTTGGACATTCTCCGAGTGCACACTCAAAGCCAAACTTGTTCAAAAGTGGCTCTTTGCGATATTTGTGGTGAGTTTTTCCAAGATGAAGATATCTTTGTTTTACACCGAGAATTGCATCATGAAGAAAACAGAAAAGAAGAGATTGTTGTAAGTGAAGAAGACTTGGATGCGTTTGATCGGTTATTGGAAAACTACCAGAAACAGATGGACGACTGTGATAGCTATCTACAGTTACACCGAGAATTGCATCGTGAAGAGGACAGAAAAGAAGAGATTGTAGTAAGTGAAGAAGACTTGGATGCGATTGATCGGTTTTTGGAAAAACCCCAGAAGCAGAAGGACTGGGCTAGCTATTTACAGTTAATGCAAAGAAGAAGACCAAGTGTTATTCAATTTGCCGGAGCTGGACCATCTACAGCTGGAGGATTTATTGAAAAGGAAATGGAAGGAAAAAAAGTGGAAGATGTAAAACAACTGCGTACCCGAGAAGAGGATATGGAAGAAGAGGATACAGAAGAAGTGGAAGAAATAAGACAACTGCGCACCACAGCCTTGCCAGGACCAGTTGTAACTCATTTCAAAATTAATAATGTGCAATTGGAATTGGAAAACTTTATAACCCAAGCTAAAAATTTAGTTGTAAAAACATTGATGGAAGAATTGGCAAGATTGAACTTTATTAAATTTGGATTGGTGTTGGAGGCTATGTTTACTAATACCAATGGTGAAAACTCACCGAGAGCATTCATTGCTAAAAACCGAACCCTTACAACCACATCTGATATCAACGAAATTTTAGAAGATTGTTTGAATGAACTGCTAATGAAACTCCAAGAACACGAAGGAAGAGGATCTGGCTGGACGCTATCATCGATTGAAGGTATGGATGTGAGGGTTCACAAGCATGGATATGGTATGAGGGGTAGCAGCTTTATCCCTCTACCAAAGAAAATTAAAGACACCAACTCTTGCAGAAATGTTACAAACGGGGATAATGAATGTTTTAAGTATGCGATGCTAACTAAGTATGTAAAACATAATCCTTGTAGAGTTGGTAGGGAATATTATGAAAACGAACACCGCTACAACTTCCGAGGAATGTCGTATCCTGTGAGTCTTAATCAAATTGCAAAATTTGAGAAACAAAATCCAGGTGTTTCTGTTAACGTGTTCGGCTTAGATGATTCGAACAATGTGTATCCTCTACGAGTTGGAAAAGTGGAGCAAAGAAACCATACTGATTTATTATTGATAACTAAAGGCGAAATTTCACATTATGTGTGGATAAAAGATTTTGAAGCATTGGTTGTACGACAATTAACGAAAAATAAAATTAGAGTGACAGTGTGTAAGAGATGCTTTTGTTTTACGAATAAAGATTTGAGACGTGGAGGATCGGAGTGGTTGAAGGAACACCAAAGACTTTGTAATGACAACTATGAAGTGAAGATTAGTCTGCCGCCGCCATCTCGAGCGTTCATCCAATTCAACAAAACAGTTCACCAATATCGGATTCCAGTAGCCGTCTACGCAGATTTCGAATCCACGTTAGTACCACAGGAGCTTCCGGATGGTGAGGTGACTAGAAGAACCAAATATCAACTGCATCAACCTAACAGTTTTTGCTTATTGGTGAAATCGACTTTGCCTGAAGAACAGTTGCAAGACTATGGCTTAACATCCACTCCGATACTCTACCGTGGGGAAGAAGCCGCTAAGCATTTCGTAGACCAGTTGTATGACATTGCTGAAAAGGTGCAACGCTTATTCGGTAATGTTTTACCTATGGAACCTTTGAATCAAAATCAACAAGAAGAATACAATTTGGCAACAAGATGTTATTTATGCAAGAAGAGCTTCAGTGAAGAAAATCAAAAAGTAAGAGATCACGATCACCTGACAGGGTTATACAGAGGAGCTGCTTGTAATTCATGCAATATAAATTACAAACTGCCAAACTTTATCCCTGTCGTGTTACACAATCTTAGCGGCTATGACTCCCACTTCATTATCCCAGAGTTAGGACGAGATGATGGAAAAATCGAAGTATTAGCTGAAACATTGGAGAAGTACATCAGTTTCTCAAAAACAGTAGGTAAAATTAAACTTCGCTTCGTAGACTCTTATAGATTTATGTCATCTAGTTTGAGCAAATTGTCTGAGAACCTAAGAAGAGAAGATCTAAAAGAAACCAGCAAAATTGTACCTGAAGATAAATTGGACTTAGTAATGCGTAAAGGAGTGTTCCCCTATGATTACATAACTTCTGCAGAAAAATTCGAAGAAACCAGTCTGCCACCGATTGAAGCCTTCAATAGCAAGTTAAATGAAAGTGAAATCTCCGTTGAAGACTACAATCATGCTTGTAATGTTTGGAACCAACTAAACATTCAAACCTTAGGGGAATATTCCGACTTTTACATAAAATTGGACGTAACTCTGCTGTGCTATGTGATGGAAGAATTTCGAAACACCTGCTTCTCCGCCTATGGACTGGACCCTCTACACTCGTACACATCTCCAGGATTAGCATGGCAAGCTATGCTAAAGTCAACCAACTGTCGATTGGAACTTCTAACAGATATTGATATGGTGCTCATGATAGAATCTGGTGTACGGGGCGGTTTGACACAAGCTGTAACACGTCATGTCAAAGCTAACAACAAGTACATCCCAGGCTTCGATGAGAGACAACCATCGGTCTACCTTGGTTACTTTGACGCAAACAACCTTTATGGTTGGGCAATGTCAAATCCGCTTCCCTACGCTGACTTCAAATGGATCGACCCGGCCACCATCGGTGACATCTCACAGATTCCAAAGAATGGTCCAAAAGGCTATATTTTGGACTGTGATTTCGAATATCCGGAGCACCTTCATGACCATCACTACGACTTGCCTCTCCTAGCCAAGACTGAAGTTTCACCAACAGGAAGATGGCCGAAATTGATGATGACGTTGGAGAATAAAGATCGGTATGTGGCTCACTACTGGGTAGTTCAACAAGCTCTTGAATTAAGTCTACGTGTGGTGAGAATTCATAGAGCAATTGAATTCACCCAGTCTTGTTGGTTGAAACCATATATTGATTCCAACACTACAAGAAGAGCAGCAGCAACATCAGCATTTGAAAAGGACTTTTACAAATTGATGAACAACGCCATCTTCGGGAAGACCTTAGAAAACAAAAGAAAACACAAGATTGTAAAATTAGTAAGTGATCCTAAGAAATTGGAAAAATTAGTGCAAAAACCAAATTTTGGAACATCTATGATTATAAACGAAGATCTAGTTGCCGTAAGTATGAAGAAAACAACAATAGTGATGGATCGTCCGTTATACATTGGAATGTCAATTTTGGATATAAGTAAAACTTTAATGTATGATTTCCATTACAACAAAATGGTTAAACACTACGGAAGAGACAACATTGGAGTTGCATACATGGATACCGACGCGTTTATCTACTGGATAAAGACTTTGGACATGTATGAAGACCTAAGGAGTTTCCCATACAAAGACGATTTTGACTTCTCTGACTATCCGAAGAACCATCCAAATTACAACGAAAAGAATAAAAAAGTAATCGGAAAATTTAAAGATGAAGCAAATGGAATGCCTTTAGAAGAAATAGTGGCACTGATGGCAAAATTGTATTCATTTAAAATGTACAACGAGAACAACACACCCACAGTCAAGAAAGCAAAAGGAGTCAAAACATCGTACTTGAAGAAACATGTGACATTTGACCATTACAAGACCTGCTTGTTTGAAGATTCTACAATGTCTGCAACGTTCAACACTATAAGAAGCTTTAAACATGAGGTCTACAGTGTCACTGAAGTTAAAAGAGCACTGTCAGCTCGAGATGATAAAAGGCATATTATGCCGGATAAAATTCACACTCTTCCTTTTGGACACTACTCTCTAAACCCTATCGACTAGTAACCTATTCTTCGCCCCTCTACAACTTCGACCTTATTCCTTTCTCCTTCCGTAAAAAAATGGGGAACACGGCAAGTCAAACGCCGTGTTCCCCATTTTTTACACAAGTTTGGATGACCTTGACCTATATAAATGATGTTAATATTTAAGACAACATTCATTGTTATTATACATGTGATACATGAAACATTCAAACCTGCAATATGAAGAACTTGAAGCAAGAAATTGTCAACGAGCTTCATAAACCTGCAAGAAGAAAGTTTCCACGAAGAAATACAGTGATAAAAGGAATAAATGATTTATATCAAGCGGATTTAATCGAAATGATTCCTTATAGTAAACAAAATAGAGGATTTAAATACATATTGACTATTATTAATTGTTTTTCAAAAATGGCAGATGCTTTAAGCTACGTTTACACGAGGAAGAAAAATTGCGACGGTACTTGCGCGAGAATAGTTGCACAGTCTAAACACTTTTTCCGGAGAGTCGGCCGCGAGCTGGTCCGCGAGCGCTAGCGCGGGCTGCTGTCGCGAATTATTGCAACAGTTGGCTGATATCCATTTACACGTAAGAGCTCTCTATGCAATTTTGACTCTCGCAAATGGTCTTGCGAATCAGTATGATGCCGTCTTCCAGAATTAAAAGAATATGCTACTGCACTTGGGATTGCTCACCATTGGAGGATAGTTGGGCAGAGCAGGAGTTACATATGGGCTAAAAGTGCCATAGCCCAGGGCGGTAAACTTTTGGAGAGAAAGTTAAATATATGTGTATAATAAACTAGATACTGGAGAAATATTTTATCAATAACAGCAGTAATATTTATTATTCATTTTAGCCTCTGGATTGCTTGATGTATAGTAGGAATAAATTGAAATCTTAAGCAATCCTTTATTTATGCATTAGTGAAATCGATTTCAAGCCCAAAGGCTCATCTTCAGTCACATGACAGGTTGACCAAAATTAAAAATGTAAGAGAGCATACCAGAGCATGCTCTTTTCAACAGTGATAACAAGTGAGGTTAGGAACAATACAACATTAACCATGGTTAAAGTTAGACTTGTACATAGTTCACTAGTGATTTCTGTAAGCCAAATGTGTGTGTTATGTGTCAAAAGTAATTTTATTAACCTACAAAATCCCCTGGATGACTTACATTTTAAATTTTGGTCAACCTGTCATGTGACTGAAGATGAGCCTTTGGGCTTGAAATCGATTTCACTAATGCATAAATAAAGGATTGCTAAGGTAAGATTTCAATTTATTCCTACTAGTAATTTTTAAATCCTTTAGTGCGTAGTAAAATGCGCTTTTATTCTAGAGAACATGTATAATATAGGTTAAAAGAAATAATATACCGTAGGCTAATAGTACATGAAGAACGGGGACGTGGATAATTTGTCTTGCGATCACATAGCGAGGCGGGACGCTGCCGCGCCGCCCCGTACCGGGTGCGGGACGAGGAAAAGTATCTTATAGTTATATTACTAGTTATATTAATATGTACTATTAATACACGAACCCCCCATATTAATAGTATAGCCCCATGTAAAATGTCAAAAAGTGTTATAGGAGTAGCTATAAAAGAGCTATGGCATTGCTAAACTAAACTTGTATCCTTACAAATATGTTCTTTTATTGCAAGTATTTTAATTTCGATTATTGGTTTGGTATTTTATCAGAATATTACCAGATGTGTTTAGTGTAAAAAAAACATCATATTGAGAAAAAAAAACAATTGGGAGGGTTATTTCACTTTCTTGCTATAGTTTGCTAGTAATTTTATTACCTGATTAATTAAAATATATGAGTAAAATAATTAATTAATTTTAAGGATACTTTGAAAGTTTAAATATGACCTTAGAGCCTAAAGAATCTTAAACATACTTATTGTTTGAAAACTAATAAGAATTTTAGATTAATTTGGCCTAGCCACCGTTCAATTTTTTTTTAATGAAAGCTTCATTGTAAGTTTCAGTAATAACAAGTAAAGTACAAATGAAAACCAAGTAAATTAATTAATAATAATTTATTGATTAATTATTTACTGAAAATACACTACATAATTAATAGCTACAGGTATATACCCAAAACAGCAATTTTTAAAACAACAAATTAACAAACAGTCATACAAAAAGATTAGTACAAAGAAAAACAAGACACAAGCAAACAATATTCATACAGACAAAAACTAAATGGATACATATCTTGTATGTGTTCTAAAAAATAAATAAATAAACGAGCAACTTTAACAAGCAATTAATACAAAATTAATAAAATTATAACAAGTAATAATATAAATAAAACGAAACATGGTTTAAGCGTGGAATAGAAAAATGCACTAGAGCAACTCAAAAAACACTGGCAAACAGTTCAACTCGCACTAAAAGTGTCGCTAAATATCTCCCACTGCTTGATCGGGCGACAGCGCGAGCGCGAGAACTGAAAGAGTTTATGCATCCCGTTTAGACGTGCAAGTTCGAGTGTCGGACACTTGCACTTCCTGCTCGCGCCACCGCTCGTGCGAGAACCTCCGACACTGCTCGCAAACCTGTTTACACGAGCAATTTGCGCTCTCGGATAGAAAACTTGCGCAATTTTCTTCCTCGTGTAAACGTAGCTTTACCACTAAAAGATAAAAGTGGCAAAAGTGTTACAAAAGCAATGGAAACAGCTATACAAAGAGACAAACATACTATAAAACATTTACAAACTGATGATGGAAAAGAATATTTTAATAAGGAATTTGCAAATTTAATGAAAAAACACAACATTAACCATTACTCAACCAATTCAGAGGTAAAAGCATCAATAATTGAAAGATTTAACAGAACTTTAAAAGGTGCGATGTATAAGATGTTTTCCAACAGAGGATCACACGTATGGATTGATGTGTTACCAAAACTTATAAGCGATTACAATAACAAGTTTCATAGAACTATCGGTATGAAGCCAAGCCAGGTGACTAATAAAAATGAAAAACTTGTATTAAAACGTATAAAAATGAATACTAAACCAAAAGTTGAAAAACTAAAGCCTAAAAGGTTTAATGTTGGTGATAAAGTGCGAATAAGCAAATACAAAGGTGTATTCAGTAAAAGATATCTTCCGAACTGGACAAATGAGGTATTTACCGTATTTAAGGTGCAACCTACAGTACCAGAAACTTACATTTTAAAAGATAATAAAGGACAATTGCTTGAAGGAGGTTTTTATGGACATGAAATGTTAAAATCAACAGTAGGTGATGTATATCTAGTAGAAAAGGTGTTGCAACGCAAAAAAGATAAGGTTAAAGTAAGATGGTTAGGATTTAATAAGACGGAAGATTCTTGGATACCTAAAAAGGATCTAATATAATGATAGAGCATCATTTTGGGTTGAACCATTACAAAGGATGGAGATAATACCGCAAAAAGACAATTTTACTATTAATAATATAGATGAACTCACAGTGGATGGTTCTCAATTCAATACTGGGAAACACGGTGTTTTGTTACCAAACACGGTGCGTTGTCTGGTTACCGGTCCTTCCAATTGTGGAAAAACAAATGTAGTATTCAATTTGATTACAAACCCTAAAGGCTTACGTTTTAATAATTTATATGTATTTTCAAAGTCACTACAACAACCAAAATATCAGTTATTGGAACAAATACTCAATAATGTACCTGAAGTTAAATATTTTAAATTTAACGCGAGCGAGAGTGTCATGCAACCGCAAGAGGCTAAACCATTCTCAGTATTCATATTTGACGATGTATCTTGTGAAAATCAAAATACAATAAGGAATTACTTCGCCATGGGTCGACATAACAACATAGATAGCATTTATATTGGTCAAACTTACAGCAAAATACCGAAACAGCTCATTAGAGACAATGCAAACATGTTAATTGTATTTAAACAGGATGAAACCAACCTAAAACACATATATTATGACCATGTAAGTGCGGATATGCCATTCGAACGATTTAAAGAGTTGTGTGGAAAGGCTTGGGCTGAAAAGTATGGGTTTTTAACAATTATAAAGGAACAACCGCTAAACAATGGTCGATACAGGATAGGATTTGATAAATTTATACTAATACACTGATCATGATGTAAAACATTCATTGTTGTACAACACGTCTTGCTACAAACATGGTTAACCAAGAAAAGTTAATAAAGGAAATAAAATCACTTAGTGATTCTATTCGAGATAAAAACAGAGCATTAAAATTAGGTATTAGCGAAAGGGAGAAATTTCTTGAATCTACTTTTAAACCTATTACTGAACCCTTGAAACAATTAAACAAAAAATTTGCTAAACCCGTTTTGGAAGGAGATGCAATTGCACCTATTACAAAGTTTGAAAGAGAAAATGTAAAATCAGAAGATTTTAGTGATGAAGACCTGGAATCCTCTACATATAGTGGTTTTACCGGCGGAGAACCTGAAAGAGAGCTAGAATCACCAGACTATAGTGGTATAAGAGAATTATATGAAGTAAAAGCTAAAAGAGGACATGAAGATGTATCAACTGCTAGTGAAGAGGAAAAAGAAGAAGAAGCAAGGGAAGGTCCGTCAAACATAAGCTTGTTGGGTGAAAACATTCATAACAAAGGACCTTTAGGAAGGAAATACATGATAAAAATGTTAGCTGGAATAAATCCTAATAAAAACTACCATAGTTATGGAGTAAGATTAACAGAAGAAGGTTTAATGGTTGGTAATAGCCCGGTAAACATTGATGAAAATGATAATATTATTGTTGGTAATCAAAGATATAAGGGCACAAGAGGATTATTTGAATTATTATTTGAAAAAAAGCCTTTAGAATTGTTAGTTAAAGAAGAAGACATGGAAGCATATAAACAGATTTTGGAACACACCAATGCATACAGGAGAAAATATTTAGCTGACCAACCAGTTTTTAGATCTAGGTCTTTAAAATATAGAGTATTTGTATCCAAGTTAATACCAACAACGAGAAGACAACCAATGCCGATAATGCCAAGAAAACCTGTAAAACGAAGGTTTGTGTCATCCACTTTGGATATAAGTGCTCCAGAACCAAGAAAAAGAAACAAATCTGTTACAGGTACAGGTTTAATGAAGAAACTATATAACACAAATGTGATTTATTACAATAATATCAATAAATTGGTGGATAGAATGAAACTAATACATGAAGCTAAAGAAGCGGGTCATACTGGATTGGAAAACGAATGGGTGGCTTTAGTGGATGAACTCCGAAACCGTGGGGTAATCTCATAAAAATGCGTTACTCCCTAGATTACTATTCAGTTGCACCATGAGTGTCGACAAGTTCGGACGTTACTCCTCGGATGGGTTATATTACGCAAATAATTTAAAAAGAGGTGCTGGTTTACCACAAACACCTGATGGAGATTATGATATAACTAATAAAAGGTTAAAAAACATAAAAGATCCCACAGATGAAAACGATGCAATAAATTTAAAAGTATTAAAAGAAAATATATCACCAACATTAAGACTACAGAAAAACACATATGACGCAGGTAATCATAGAATTGTCAATGTTGGTAAGCCAAATCAAAACGCTGATGCAATAAACAAAGGTTATTTATCATCAGAATTAAAAAATACGCTAAAATTCAATGGAAAAACGTATACTGCTGAAAATAAACGTATATCCAACGTAGATGATCCTAAAGATGCAAAAGACAGCGTAAATAGACGCTATTTACATTCATTAATACCTGAAAAGACAAAAGATGGTTTTTCTTTTTATAAATTTGTTATTAACGATATAGGTTATCCGAAAAATGAAAATGATGCTGTAAATTTAAAATATATAAAAGATCATTGTATTACACGTGATGTAGGAGTTATTGATTGTCTAGGTAATTGTTTAGCGAATGTTAAAGATGGTTCGGCACCATCAGATGGTGCAACAGTGGGTCAAATGATGGAAACCTTAAAACAAGAAACAACCTCTTTTGTAAAACAAGATCAAGTAGTATCAAAGCAAGGGGATGAATTTGTTCAAGGTAATGAAAAATTCAATTTATTAACATACAAAAATAATGCTTGGGATTGCATGGGTAAAGGGTTATCAAATATGGGATGGGGTTATGAAAAACATGATGCAGCTGCTTTATCACAAACCGTACATCTAGATCCAGATCATTCTTTTAGATTTTTTACATGTAAAAATAAAGTAATAAAAAACTTGCATAATGGAAGAGATCCAAATGATGCTGCAACTGTAGGACAAACATTACAATATGACAGTGCAAATAAAGAGTTTATTTATAATAAGCAAAGATTTAAATTAATGGATGTAAATGATTATCAAAATATATTAATTGCAGATCCAAATTCATTTAGCGGATTTAGAAAATTGTCTGGTGAACAATTTATTCATAAAAATCATGTGTTTCGAAATGAATCAGACGGAGCATTAGTTAGTGGAAATTTTAAATGTTTTAAATGTCCCGGGAGCGATGAAAATGTAACTGATAAAGACTAAGAATTTGTATGAAAACTGATACGGGTTAGAAATCGAGACTAATATTATAAAAATGGGTTACACTCTAGAATGTTATTCAGTTGCACCATGAGTGTTGACAAGTTCGGACGATATTCCTCGGATGGATTATATTACTTTAATACTTTAAAAAGAGGTGCTGGCTTACCACAAACACCTGATGGAGATTATGATATTAGTAATAAACGGTTAAAAAACATCAATGATCCCACAGATGAAAATGATGCAATAAATTTAAAAGTATTAAAAAAAGAGATATTACCAACACTGAAACTAGACAAAAACACATATAACGCGGGTAATCATAGAATTTCCAACGTCGGTAAGCCAAATCAAAACGCTGATGCAATAAACAGAGGTTATTTATCATCGGAATTGAAAAATACGTTAAAATTCGATGGAAAAACGTATAATGCTGAAAATCGACGTATATCTAACGTAGCAGACCCTGTAGATGAAAAAGACAGCATAAATAGACGCTATTTACATTCTATAATACCTGAAAAGACAAAAGATGGGTTTTCTTTTTATAAATTTGTTATTAACGATATAGGTTATCCAAAAAATGAAAATGATGCTGTAAATTTAAAATACATCAAAGACCATTGTATTACACGTGATGTAGGAGTTATTGACTGTCTTGGTAATTGTTTAGCGAATGTAAAAGATGGTTTTGCACCATCAGATGGTGCAACGGTGGGTCAAATGAAGGAAACTTTAAAACAAGAAACCTCCGGTTTTGTGAAACAAAACCAAGTAGTAACACGTCAAGGAGATGTATTTGTACAAGGAAATAAAAAGTTTACTTTGCTTGAAGAAAACAATTATGTTTGGGATGGTAAAGGAAAGTTATTGACAAATTTAGGTATTGGTGAAAAGCCTGGTGATGCTGTTACTTATGAACAGATAATACAATTAGAGCCAACTGGAAAAAAATGGTGGAATTGTGATAACAAACGATTAACAAATGTTGCAGACCCTGATTATGCCAATAACGCTGTAACTGTTAATTTTCTTGTTAAAGTAATGGGTAATTTATTATTTGATATGCATAATTATATTGCAGCAGGACAACATAAACCTATTGACGAAAAAATGAGAAATACATGGATTAAACAAGAAATTCTTTATAAATATTTTTTTAATCATAACACACAAAAGTTTAGATCATCAGATTGGGGTGATTTTGATATTTAATTAAATAACACCATATATTACATCATTTATGTGCAACCTGTCATAGAGGTAACACATGGGTTACGCTTTTCGAATATAAAAGACAATCATGGCGTTTCATTACACCAGTCCATATCGAGACACTATACGGAAAGGAGGCGGTATCACGTCCACAGCGGTTTCTCTGTTAAGTAAAGCTTTAAATCGTATTCCAGTAGGATCTATCGTAAACAGAGCAATAGACGCTTTACCATACGAATTTCACATACCGGGAGGTTATCAGTATTGCGGACCAGGAACTAAATTGAAAAAACGACTGGAAAGAGGTGATCCAGGCATAAATAAGTTAGATCAGGCTTGTAAAGAACACGATATCGCATATTCCACGTTTACCGATTCAAAAAATAGGTCAATCGCTGATAAAAAGCTAGCGAATATAGCTTGGCAACGAGTAAAGTCTAGTGACGCTAGTATTGCGGAAAAAGCAGCAGCTTTAGCGGTAACAGCAGGTATGAAGGCTAAAACAGCGGTAGGAGGTGGAAAAAGGAGGGGTAAGAATAAAAAAGGATCAACCAAGAGAAAACATGGTGGTAATATTAGACTAAAAAGACGTTCTCCGAGGAAAAATAATAAAAAACCGACAATATGGTCAATGGTAAAAAACGGGGCTGGTCTATACCTAAGACCGTATCGTGCATATTAAATAAAAGAAATCAATTGGTTATACCACATAAAGCGTTGACTAATGTTGAATTATTTAAATATATTTCCTGTTTAAAAATACCATTTTTCCGCGGTGTATTTATGAAAGACAGTTTACCAAAGAAAATATGGAAAAATGAGACTGGAATCGTAAATTTGGATAATACTGAAGGGTCCGGCACCCATTGGGTGTGTTATAAGAAACTAAATAGTAATGTATATTATTTTGATAGTTTTGGAAATTTGCCACCACCTAAAGAACTTGAACATTACTTTAAATCTGCTAAAAACATATATTACAACTATAAAAGAGAACAACCTGATAATACTTCAATATGCGGCCATTTATGTTTGGAATTCCTAGCTAAAAGTATCAGTCACTATTGAGATGTCTTCCTATACGGTATCATTAACAGGAAAATCGTCCACTTTACGAAGTATCCTTTTTCCAGCGTTACGCTTGCAAAAAGGAAGATTTTGGGAGGCAGCACTGTTGGATTTTACAACTTACAACTCTATTCCCAATGTTACGGAAGGTAAAAATAACTTATTACATTATTATAAAGGAAAAGATGCCAGTGGGAAGTTTACAGACTTGGAAGTTTGCACTCTACCCACAGGTTCTTATGAAATTGATCATATTAATGAATTTTTGCAAAATAAAATGGGAAAAGACAATATAACGCTAAAAGGTAATAACAATACAATGAAAGCTGAGCTTACTTCAAAATATTATATAGATTTCAGTAAGTCAGACTCAATTGGTGATTTATTAGGATTTCCCAAAGATGGAGCGATTTTAGAACCAAATAAAACACATTCCGGTAAACAAACTGTAACAATATTAAAAGTCAATAGTATAGACATAACTTGTAATATTATACAAGGAGCTTACAGAGATGGAGCAAATACTCATATAATACATACTTTTTACCCCAGTGTACCACCTGGATTTAAAATTGTTGAAAAGCCGCAAAACCTGGTATATCTACCTTTGAACACCACTTTCATTTCAGACATCGTGTTGAACGTATTGGATCAAGACGGTAAACTTGATAGATTTCCGAGAAGAGCCTATTACGGTTAGATTACATTTAAAATCAACACTTTAATACAAAACCATGGGTTTAACATTTAAAAGCGAACAACCTACGGGAATCCGCATTAGTAGCTCTTCAGCTGTGGAGGAGTTAACACGCGAGAACATTCGTTTCTTAGAGAGAATTGGATTAAAAGTAACCGATAATGGATATACTGGATATAGCTCAGGGTCCAACATTCGACGAAACCCTATGGGAAAAAGAATATCACACCCACAACCCTTACACTTCATCAAAATTAAACAATAACGATGAAATTCGTATTCCCATACAAAATCAAGACATTTACACACTACCATGTGAAAGTTACTTGTATATTGAAGGAAAAGTTACTAAAAAGGACGGTACTACTACTGGTACAACAGTTCCATTTATAAATAATCCCATGGCTTTCCTGTTTGATGAAATTAGATATGAAATATCAGGTGTAACAGTTGATTCTACTAAAAAAGTAGGTATTGCAACAACTTTAAAGGGATTAACATCTATATCACCTAATGAAACCAATTTAATACAACCTGCAGGATGGGTTTTACCTGCAAAAGACACAATCACTCCAGATACAAATGGAAATTTTGATTTTCATATTCCGTTACGTTTGTTGCTTGGTTTTGCTGAAGATTATAGGAAAATAATATTAAACGTTAAACAAGAATTAGTTTTGTTGAGATCTTCAAACGATAAAGATATTATTAAAGCTCCAGACGGTACAACAGATGCAACTTTAGAATGGAAATTAACATTAGACAAAATTGTATGGAGAGTTCCACATGTAAAATTAGCTGACGAGCATAGAATGCTACTATTAAGAAAGTTAAAGGCTGATCGTGATATTGTAATTCCTTTTAGAAGTTGGGAATTTCATGAACATCCCAGCTTGCCAACTACGGATCGACACACTTGGACAGTTAAAACATCTAATTATGTGGAACGAGCCAGGTATATTATATTTGGTTTACAAACAGGCAGAAGAGACACCATCACCAAACATGCAGGCCAATTTGATCATTGCAACTTGAAAAATATTAAAGTTTATTTAAATTCACAATTTTTTCCATACGATAATTTAAATGTGTCATTCGCTAATAAAAAGTACAGCATATTGTACGATATGTATGCAAGATTCCAAAGTTCATATTATGGTAAAACGAATGCACCTTTACTATCACCAGAAAAATACTTAGATGGTTACCCTATAGTTGTAATCGATTGTTCTAAACAAAATGAATCGGTAAAATCATCAAGTGTAGATATAAAAATAGAAATGGAATTCAACGCGCCTATATCGGCTAATACAACTGCATACTGTTTAATTCTACATGATAAAATCGTAACATACACACCTTTAACTGGAATTGTTAAAAATGTATTGTAAAAAACCGGTTTTGTTACATTCCAATGCATTCCGCGAGTATAAAAGCAGAGTGTTCAGGTCGCTCCTCATCAGTTTGTTGCCTGTTCTTGTATGGGTAGCATCTTATTCAATATGGCTTCTCCTAGTGGTACACAAGAAAATGTAGTAGATATTGAGAAGGAGATATCCGACTTTTTAGATCTTCAAGGTCAACCGGAGGGAGATGAACACAACGCTTGCGGACAACTCCACGGCAGTAATAATGTTGAGGAAAAAGGTAAAAGAAGAAAGAATGCACAGAAGAAGAAAAGGGATACTGAAGATAATATTTCTCCTAACATATTGAGTGAGGTATTCTTGCGAATATTTTATCCAATCTCATCCAGTTTGGACAAAAGTGTTTTAATCGGTGTTATGAAATCGACGGATTATTCACCTACTGTAATTTTGACTCATGGACCCAAAATGATTTTGTTCACCGATAGTGCTTGGGAATCTTTTATGAAGCACTTGCATCTGCTAGAATGCTATTTAACTAGTAACATGTATGGAAGAAAGACGAGAGTAGGACTTTTGGATTCAAATGTGGAAATTGATATTATAAAGAATCGTGGTGACCATCAATTGCGGTTTAGAGACACAACAAGACATGATAACAAGATTCAACTTAATCGAGAAGAGTTTTTTATTCTAACCTGTGCAACTGAACCAATAACAAGATACTTGAGACAACTAGTGTTTTCAAGTTCTATTATTAAAGATTATTTGGAAGACACTTTGGACAAACAACCGGACGCACCTATATTGTACGGACCTGTGGATACTTCTATATTTAATAGGGTTCCTCATGAAGTACAAATGTGGAGACAGTTGGAAAAATACGCTCAACTACATAAGAAATCAGTAAAACAGGAAGAAGAGGAAGAAGGAGGAGAAGAATCAAGTGTTAGTGATGAAAATGAAAACAAGGAGAATGTAAAGATGGAAACTTAGATGACAATGGTTGGTTTTTAAAACAATATCAAACACTTTGTGGGGTTAGGCCTACCGGGGACGGTGCCCACGTTAAATATACACCAACGCGCCAACAACTGTACGGCCAGGTATAAAAGTCGTACCTACCGTGGTGTGGAATTCAGTTGACCTTTGGACTTCGTCATGAGCAGACGAGTGATCTTCGCAATGGACAAGGAAGAAGAACAAGTAAAGTCCAAACCTGGTATAATTGAGTTCCAAGCGTTTCGGGGTAATGATGATAGATTTATCATAAAAGAACTTGTGTTTTTCGATATCAATACAAGTGTTCCATATACATTTTTGTTCAAACCACCATGTTCTTATTCATCATTAACTAGCAAAGCCGCTACTACCAACAGGTGGATTTCAAAATATTTCCATCATATCGATTGGTATGATGGTTTTGCAAGTTACACGGACTTATATAACATCATGCATCAGTTTTCAAACAGGTTTACCAATATTTATACAAAAGGACTGGAAAAGAAGAGATGGATCGAAGAATTTACTCATGTTCCGGTTAATGATGTGGACTTGGATAAAAACTACAAGTATACGATGGAAAATGTTTGTATTTGTACTAAAAGTCCAGAACATGAAAAAGATAGACATTGCGCTTTAAAAAACGCCTATAAACTCGCATCTTACCTTCAAAGTGGGGAAGTGGGGAGTGGTGGGGGTGACGGGGGTTATATAAGTGAGGAGCAGACCGGGACCTGGCATGAGTATTACTCGAGATTCCGAGACGACAACATCTCCCAGCAAGAAGACGAAGAAGAAGACAATCTTTAACTCAACCATGGCATCTCACCAGTTCCTGCAAACTTTGGTTGAGCAGTTCAATGCTCACTCCAAATCTACCATACTACCCGTCAAGAAGTGTTCCGAACTTAAAGACGAGAAGCACTACATTATCCACGCCATGAAGAAGATGGAGACTTCAGTTGGAGAGGCCATTTGCTGCAGTCTTAGCGAGGCACCGTTCACTCCGGGGGATGAGCCCAAGTTCCAAGTCTACCTGCCGAAACGGTTCGTCCATCTCCTCCAGAACGAGGATCTGCGCTCCATCCAACCCGGCTGTCTCTACCTGGTTTCCCACGGTTGCACGGGTAGCAATTCCACCGAGTTGACCATCCACATCGCCGACAAGCAGCAGTGTTAGATTTAAGTTTTACTGTTGTACATATGTTATTGTAATGTTTTATAAATAAATAAACCATAAAAGACAAAAAATGCAACATATCAATATGTGAAGTTTGTCACATATTGATATGTTGCATTTTTTTTCAACTTCGCGGGTGACCTTGACTTTTGACCTTTGCATTTCACAGTTACCCCCACCACCAAGCTAAAGGTTAAACCTGCTTCGATGCAAACACCCCCACCACTTTTTATAGTACCCCCAAGCGCTGTGCCTCAGCTTCATTTCAACTCCGACGGTCAACCGTACAACATCAAGATGTCTCTCAATGTAAGTTGTGCTAGTTACGAGGAGGTAACCATTAAGACTCAGCAGGAGCTGAACGACTTGTACAAGGAGTTGCAGCTGATGGTGGCGCGAGGCTACCGTATAAATGTGCAAGTCTACGCTTGCAATATACGCAATCTCCGACACCCAAAAGAAGAGTCTGAACATTACTCTTCTCCAGCGACTTCATCACCGGCGTCCATGAAGACTGAAGCGAGCCAGACTTTGGATTATTTCAGCTGACTAGCAGTTGTCTTCCTTCTTCTTACCATTGTAGAATATGTTTATTTATTTGTTATATTAAAGATGTAAAAGAGAAAAAAACACCTATCTTGTTACTGACATATGTGCTCAGTATCAAGATAGGATTTTTTAAAACACAATTTGGATGACCTTGAAACTTCCCCCACCACTTTTTCATAGTACCCCCAAGCGCTGTGCCTCAGCCTCATTTCAACTCCAACGGTCAACCGTACAACATCAAGATGTCTCTCAATGTAAGTTGTGCTAGTTACGAGGAGGTAACCATTAAGACTCAGCAGGAGCTGAACAATTTGTACAAGGAGTCTGAAAAGGAGGTTGTCAACAAAACCGATGATCAACAATTGTGGGACTCCTCTATTACAGAAAAGGAATTACATGCAGCCGTCGAAGCTGTCGAGGAAAAGGAAAAGAACCTCAGGCAGCTCTGGTTGGCTCAGATGGATATTTGCGGATCTGTGCCGCGTGATGATTTTGAACTTCAATGTCAGATGGCGATTACCCAGCAACTAGAAGAAGCCGAAAAGGAGCTAAAGAGTGGAGGTACTATCCGGGCGGAGGTGAAAACTGAGAAACAGGAAGAATATAACGAATATGGTGATTAAACGTACTGTTGATCCCAATCCTTTTAGTTTTAAGTGGTTATGTTATAAGTAAATAGAAAAAGTTTCCTTTTTTTAAAAAACTCCATTTGGATGACCTTGAAATTTCCCCCACTACTCTGTAATACCAGCATTGCTCGCTGCACCAAGCATCATTCCTCCTCCAACAACCATGGCGGACACACCTGCTTGCAATGCCATGTCTTCCACCGAAGATGTACCCAATACGAATTGGAAATTGACAATCGACAACGTGCATTATTTAGAAACCATCTGCGATTGGATGAAGTCTATTCTCCTCGACAACCCGGGAATAAAGCTCAAGGTCACTTTAGATTATGATTGGTCTGAAGTTATACTGCAGCAAGACGATCAACAATCACTGGAGTATTTGTCAAATTTACCATCGTCAACCATATATACTACAAATGAGGTGGAAAGGGAAGAAGAGGAGCATGAGGTTTAGAGTTTCTTATTTTTTTAAAACCCAATTTGGATGACCTTGAGATTTCCCCCACCACTTCCCATATACCTAGAGTGCGCAGGGCTGGACAGTCAGTCGCTCGGTGTCCGTCGTAGGGTGCACATCGCGGTTGCTACTCCAATTCCTGACAATTTGGGGTAGTTCAAAGTCACCACACTTCTACAACTTCAAGGTCATCACACTTTAACTCTGGGACTGCATCAACTTGTATTATTTCTGTGTTTTGACTCAAGGTCATCTCACTTAAACTCTGGGATGGTATCAACTTGTAGTATTTCTATGTTTTGACTCAAGGTCATCACACTTTAACTCTGGGGCAATATCGACTTGTAGTACTTCAGTATTTTAGCTCAAGGTCACCACACTTTAACTCTGAGACTGCATCAACTTGTATTATTTCTGTGTTTTGACTCAAGGTCATCACACTTTAACTCTGGGAAGGTATCAACTTGTAGTATTTCTATGTTTTAACTCAAGGTCATCACACTTTAGCATGTAACTTTAAGGTAGCACCGAAACGGTGCTACCCGGCTTGACATTTTCAAGTTTCCCAAGGTTATCACAATTTCCCCCACCACTTCCCATATACCTAGAGTGCGCGGGGCCGGACAGTCAGTCGCTCGGTGTCTGTCGTAGGGTGCACATCGCGGTTGTAGTACTGGTCTAAAGTAAGGCAGCTGGGCTAGTTCAAGGTCACCCGAGCGGTGTCACATGACGGTTTAGGCAGAGTCACGTTGCAAACTTCAAGTTTCCTCTGCACTTTTGCTGTTTCTCATCGCAAATTCGCTCCAAGTCGTCAAGGTCATGGGAACCGGACTAAAACTCGGAGCGTAGTGCGAGAAACCGCAAAAGTGCCGAAAAATTTTAGGTTTCAGCGTGACCTTGACCTTTGTGACATCGATGACGTCATTTTGGTGATGTAAGGGGTGATGGCGTCATCCGCACGTCATTTCTGTGACGTCATGGGTGTGACGTCATGGATGTGACGTCATTAGTGATGACGTCATCGATTGCGTCATCGATGACGTCATCGATGACGTCATCGGTGGGGTCATTGACCTCGATGACGTCATCGCTCAGGTGACCTTGAAGTGAGCCAGCAGCCTTACTTTTGCACTACTATCAAACTTTGACCTAAACCATCATAGATTAACTAAAACTAGCAAAACTCCAAATTATATGGGAATAAAAATGTTCAATATCTTGCCAAATAATTTAAAAGAAATAAACAAACTTTCCACCTTCAAAAAACAAATAAAACAATATTTACTAAATCGACCATATTATAAAATTTCTGAATTTCTCGAAGAACATATATGCTCCACACACTTGACACACATAACACACACACATACATAAACACAACTGATGAAAAAGGTGGAAGAAGAAGAAAATTAATATGACGATTCCCCGGTCTTCAAGGACTGCGGTGGTGAAGACATCGATGGTAAATGGTAAATTCATGCATTTTTGAGGGATGTTTTCCCAACGAACTAAAAATAGCCGAAGTTTGCATTGTTTACAAGAATGGCTCTAAAGATTTGCCTGAAAGTTATACAGGCCTGAGTGTCTCTGATGCCAACAATTTTAAAAGTCTTTAAATAACTTATCTGGTTTGCTATCAATTAATCATTAATTTGAACCCAACAATCTGTTTTGTAGTTCACAGTTTCGTTTGCAATGGGCGATTCGCCATTCAAGCTGTCGAAGTTTGATCAAAACCATACTAGATTATTCAATCCTAACTGCTAAATGGCCATGACGTAATTTTGGTACATGTATATGACGCAGGAAGTTTAGACATCTTGTTCTCTGATGTCCAGCTGGAAGCACCTCGTCCACACGTGGGTAGCGATTCCTCATCGCAACCCGCGGCCGCGAGCTGGTCGTTACTTCCAGCTGGAGATCAGATGTCCAAAATTACTACGTCATATATACGTGTACCAAAATGACGTAATGGCCATATTTAGCAGTTATTAGGGGCCGTCCACCTTACGTAACTCTCAAGGGGGAGAACAGGGTTCGGCGTAGCGTTACGCAGCCCTTTACAAGGGGGGAGGGGGTTTCAAGATCGTTATGGTAACGGTCCAAACAAATATATTTCTTCTAAACTTTCAAAACTATTGAAGAAGCAGTTTTTTTTTTTGTGTGAAATAGTTTAAATACCAGTTAAATTTTTATTGTTACTTTTGGTGCTTTGCAAGTATACAACCCAAGAAAGTCAAACAAACAAAAAAAAAAAAAAAAAAAAAAAAAAAACAAGTATATCATGATTATAAATAAATCGTTATAGTTCATTATGAATCGTTATGTTTATAAATTAAAATGGTTTAAATACCTCAACTGTCGTGTGATTCAAGCGTAGTTAGATACTACTGCAGTTTTGACTCCAAGGGGAATCTTTTTCAGGTGTCAAGGACTCAAAATTTCATTCAACTGAATTCGTTAAGTCATTAAAAATCAGAGAACATACATTTACACGATACACGAACACTAACGAAAAAACACTTAACAAACATTTTGACCGGTACCGGCAACGGAACGGACGGCGCGGACGCATGCGAAGGCTTGGTCTAGACTGGCATTATCTAAGGTAGCACATCCGTTGTCCCCCTCCCCCTTCCTTATCACTTGTTGACCATTGTTGGTGGGTCCATTCATTTATTTTGATTGCCGATTCGTACACTATGTTAGATTTAAAGCCCCTTTTTGTTCATTGAGGACATTTTGTGGTTCTTTTTTGACAGCCTTGTATATTTCGAATTCCTCTATCGTGTCCATGAAACGGCCTTTTTTACAAGTATGTAGGATTTCAAGATTGTTGTCAATTGTGGGGTAGCTGTGGTTGTTATCAATTAAATGGTTGGCATACGAGGATGTTGATTTTGTGTTTAGTTTTCCTGGTAAATGCTCTTTAAGTTTAAATCTTATTTTAAAAGACGTGGCTGTTTGGCATATGTAATAACTGGGGAAATCGTCGCAATTTAATTTGTAAATACCTGTTTTATTCATTCTGTTTGGGTTGGCCGAAAAGGTTTTTGGTTTTTCTTTTAAAATATTACTCAGTTTGTCGGATGTTTTGAAAGAAACAGTGATGTTATTTTTTGTTAGCTCACGTTTAACAGTATTGTTGAGTATGGTGCCATATTCTAGAGTGTAAAGTAATTTTGTCTGCATTTGATTTTTTATGTTTTTGTATCAATCGGTCGATCATATTGTTATTATCCGTTTGAAACTGCAATAAATTTTATGGTGTTGAGTTCTTCCATATAGTTTTCGGGACTGAGTGGGATGGACAATAATCGGTGTACGAAACTGTGGTATGCGGCTAATTTCTGATTCATCGGATGGTGTTATGTGTTGTAAATGGTTTGGCTGGTTGCTGTAGGTTTCCTGTATATATTTCAAATTGAAGCGTGGATCCAGTTTCTACGAATTGTGATGTCTAGGAAGTTGATGGAATTGTTTTGTTCTTCTTCTAAGGTGAATTTTAATTGTGGATGGAAACTATTGAAATGGTTACATTCTCAGTGTAAGTAAGGATATTGACCTCCTGAATGAGTTATTAAATAAAATTTTGAGAATGTTTCTACGTGGTTTAAAGCAAACTAGAGATAGCCTCCTGTTCGAAATTCATCCAAAATGTCAGTTGATCTGGACTTAAAATTCAAACATCTGTTCTTTCTGATTTGGTATAATAA
This sequence comes from Neoaliturus tenellus, assembly GCA_030545055.2. Taxonomy (NCBI): domain Eukaryota; kingdom Metazoa; phylum Arthropoda; class Insecta; order Hemiptera; family Cicadellidae; genus Neoaliturus; species Neoaliturus tenellus. Next base: position 78,063,385 of record CM061533.1, read on the forward strand.
TATAATTTGTTATACAACAGCTGTATACAGGGCCGCTTTGAGGGGGGGGGGGCAGGGGGGCAGATTGCCCCGGGCCTCAAGAGACAGGGGGCCTCATCTTTGGTGTCTTACTTACTTGGATACTTACTTGGATACTTACTTGGATACTTGGAGTAATCCCACTGGAATCGCATCTGCGACGTGGTCGTCAAGTTGGGTAATCCCCTTCAGTGGGGAGGATAGGCCATGTTAAAGAGCTCTTCAACGCCTTTAAAGGCCGCTTTACACAAGTAATCTTTCAATTTCATCTTGAATTTATTAAAATTTTGTTCTTCTGTAATGGCTACTGGTAGGCTATTGTAGATTTTAACACTGGAGTAGAACGGACTTTTGCTTGCCAAGGCAGAGCTTATTTGTGGAACATATGTAACTGGTTTGCCCTTCTGGTGTTGTATTGGTGAACTCTACTGTTGGTAATGAAGACATCAGGGGTTTTTCTTGCAAGCAGAGCAGACTCTAAGATGAAAAGTGAGGGTAGAGTTAAAATTTTCAGCTCTTTGAAGAATGGCTTGCAGTGTGCGAGACGATGTGCGCCGCACATTCTTTGTACAGCACATTTTTGTGAGAGAAAACCCCTCTTGGCCTCAGTAACTCCGCCCCAGAAAACAACTCCATATGAAATAATACTGTGAAAACAGCCAAAATACACTTTCAAAAGAACTTCTATTGAGACTAACCTCTGGAGCCTGTATATTAAATAAATAATCTTTGTCAGTCTTGATGAAATTGAATTTATGTGACTTTCCCACTTGAGATCCTCACAGATATGTAGTCCCAAGTATTTCACCTCTTCACAGTTGTGGATTGTGACTCCATTTAAATTTAAATTGAGTGGGAGATCAGGCTTTTTACGATTGTAGAAATTTAAAATCTTGGTCTTATCGGAGTTTAAAATTAAATGATTTACAATGCACCAGTTAGACATTTCATTCAAGCAATTTTGCGTGTCCTCAACAAAGTAGATCTTGAGAAGAGTTGGAGATCAGGTTACAGACGTCATCGGCAAATAGCGACACTCTACCACTTGTCAGAGCATTCGGCAAGTCATTAATATATAACAGGAAAATGATAGGGCCAAGGTTTGATCCCTGGGGCACACCCACGTTTATTGGAGGAGAGACGGAAGACTTGAAGGTTTGAAGAACATTTTCGGAGTTCAGATGCTTAACAGAGACAACAATTCTCCCATCCTTAAGGTAAGAAGCAATCCACTTGAGCAGTGTTCCATCGATACCAAAGGCTTGGAGTTTCTTAAACAGGACTTCGTGATTAATCAGATCAAAGGCCTTGGTCATGTCGTAGAAGAGGCATAGGAGATCGTCAGACAGGTCCAGGTGGTGATATCAATCAATCATAAATCTTTATTCATTATATACATTTTTGTACATGAATAGTGTCACTTCTTTACAGTATTTTAACTTAAAGTTGGTACATTATACCAAGACATCTTTAATAACTGTTTAATCCACACGTTGATTGCTCTAATTCTTCAACTGAGTAAAGAGCAAGATTAATTAAGTATTCCTTCAAGATTTTCTTAAATTTTTTAATATTTTGATCATTAATCACATATGATTTAATATTTTGTGGAATATATCTCAAAAATTTATTTCCAGCATAAAAGTTTTTTGCGTGTATAAATCCAATCTATGGTGATCAAGAACTAGTTTATTTTTTTTCCTTGTGTTATAGTTATGAGAGTTTTGGTTATCTAAATTTATTTGGTGATTGATAACAAACACAATAGTTTCAAATATATAAAGTCCATAGATAGTTAGTATATTTAATTCTTTAAAGTTTTTTTTGCAGATTCTTTGGGATTTAATTTCAACATAATCCTAACAGCTTTCTTTTGGACTTTTAAAATTTTGTTTAAATTTCCTTTTGAAGTAGCACCATAAACACAGATTGCGTATGAAATATGAGAATGGATATATGCAAAGTATATTTGCTTTAAAACTGACATTCTTCTAATGACATAGATACCAGAATTTATTTTCTTAAGAAGGCAATCAACATGTGCATTCGAGTTCAAATTACAATCAACCAACAATCCAAGAAATTTTACATTGCCAACTTGGTCTAAATGTCTACTATCAAACTCTATTTGTAGATTTGAATTGTTTCTATTTTGTTTGGTTTTAAAATGTACAACATTGGTTTTGTCAAGATTTAAATTTAAATTCCTGCTTCTTAAAAATTGATACAAGGTTTTTAATTCACTTTCTGCATACAGTTCAACTTCTTCATTATTTTTACCTGAGACTTTTAAATTAGAGTCATCAGCATATAAACATAAATTACTTGAAATTGGAAAATGTATACAGTTATTTATACCCTTTAAGTATACTAAAAATAGAAGAGGTCCAAGGTTAAGGCCATTTCACACCGCCTACTGCTACCGGCTACCGCTACCGCTGGTGGTACTTTTTAAAGATCGCTCACCGTGTTATCATATGGGACATTTCATACCGGACTACCGCACGCCCGCGGTAGTGGCGGTAGTACCGCCAGTACCGCTCCTCGAGCGATTTTGTACCGCTACCGGCGCGGTAGTTTTGGCTCGCGCATGCGCAGAACGCCAGCCTGTCGACTGCAACCGTCTCGCGCCACTATATTCAATCTACATTCTATATTCGTCTGAAGCTAAATCCTCAAAAAGATGGTGGAACTCCCCATATGTCCCTATTCTTTCGTTTATGCGGTGAACCCACAAGCTTCTGCTTGTCACTGCCGAGTAGAGTAAAATCAGTTCCTCGTCACCACTAGAATCATCGTCGTACCACGGTACACTGTTTCTGAGGAAGTCACGATTGCACCAAGGTATCTGGGAGGACATCTTGTTGTGTACTGGGCACTGAATAGGTGACTAGTGACCAAGTCTTGAAGTAGCGGCGCTGTAGTCGATGAAACTCCCGCCTCCTGCGCAGACCTGGTAGTTTTGGTGTGAAATGGCTCACGGAAACGTCCGCTACCGCGCCGGTAGCGGTAGCCGGTAGCGGTAGCCGGTGTGAAATGGCCTTTAGATCCTTGTGGCACCCCTGCCGAGACAGTCTTCAATTTAGATTGGTATTTTAGTATGTGGTTATGTTGAGATATATGGGAAATTTCTACAAATTGCTGTCTTTCCTTTAAGTATGATTTAAACCAATTCAATTCTTTTACATTAACCCCTATTTCAGATAATATGCTAATTAATTTTCCATGATTAATGCTATCAAATGCTTTTGACAGGTCCATGAATATACCGATGACAACGTCTTTTCTATCTACTGAGTTAATAATGGAATCTATAAAATTTACTGCAGCAGTTATTGTGGATTTATTTTTTCTGAAACCATGCTGGTTTTTATCTAGAATATTATTTTCTTCTAAATATGATGATAACCTATTACATACAATCTTTTCAAATATTTTTGCAAATACAGGTAGTAATGAAATAGGACGATAATTATTTTTGGATGTTTTGGATATTTTAAGTAAATCAGGAAAAATTCCACTTACAAATGATGAGTTGATTAAATGCACTAGTATTGGACTGAGTTGTTTTTCAGCTTCTTTAACCAGTATAACTGGAAATTCATCATAGCCACAGGAGCATTTATTTTCAAAGGATCTAAATTACTCCTTGGACCTCTTTAACTGAAGTGGGGTTCATTCGGAACGAATTTAGGCTATTTGAAAATTATCCTGATTACTATGAAGTAAAGTAGTATTACTTTCAAAACTCTTTTCAAAATTTAGAGCTTTGTCTTTGCTCATACTCTTACCTAACTCTAAGAAATGTTTGCTAAAAACATCACAAATCATGATGGGGTCCCTAACACTTTGGTTATCTTCCACAAGGACCAAATTTTTTCTTAAACTTTTTACATTTTTTCCTGTTTCAGAATTTATTATTTGCCATACGGTTTTAATAACATTACTAGATTTTTTAATTTTACTATAAAAAAATAGTTTTTTCTTATTTTGTAATTCTTTTTTGTACCTTTTATGTTTTTCTCTTGTATGTTTGAGTAATTTCCAGTTTCTTGTTTTTCTTGCATGTTTATTGAGTTCAATTAGCTTTCTTTTATTACTTTTTAATTCATCAGTTATCCAGTTTGAACAATTTAATTTAATATTAATGTTTTTTGTTTTTTTGTTTTTTTTTTTTTTTGGGAAACGACCAATCAAAGTAATATTGCAAAATCTGTTGGAAGGTTTTATATTTATTTTCGACTGATGCAAAATATACCTTCTCCCATGTTTCTCTATCTAGAAGTGTTTTAAATAGTTTTTTTTATTTTCTTCAGAAAAATGTCTGCGACTTTCAGTGAAGAATTTATGTTTTATGTTATCTTTCTTTGATTTTAAAATATTGAGCACTTGCCCATCATGATCTGATAACATTGTAACAACTCCTTCTATTTTAGTTTTGTTAGTATTTACATTAGTAAAGACATTATCTATAGCTGATACTGAACCATTATATACTCTAGTTGGGAAGTCAACTAAATAACGTAAATTATAATTTTTTAAAACATTTACAAGACTTCTATATTTATCATCTTTTTTCAAAACATCTATGTTAACATCTCCAAGGAGGATGATATTTTCAAAAATTTTAGACAATATATATATTAATGAATCTAGCCGGTTTAGAAAAACATAAACATTTGAACTTGGAGACCGATAAAGACCTACAACGACAAACAAATAGACCTCTTTAAGCAAGGCGAAAATAGCATCGTTTTTCGAAAGTCCTTTTCTAAATCCAAATTTTTTTTCTTTTAATATGTTGTTGTATTCAATATATGCCAAAAGGCGTTTTAGGAAGACAAGTTCAAAAATTTTTCCAAAACATGGTTGGACGGACACCAGTCGATAATTTCCGACCAAGTGGGTATCAGCTTTCTTATGTATTGGTACAACTTTGGAAGTTTTAAGGACATCAGGGTAACAGCCTGTTTCAAAAGTTTTATTTATAACAACAGAGAGGGCCTGAGAAATATCATCATTACAAGTCTTCAAAAGGCTACAGGGGATTTCGTCGAACCCCGAGCTCTTCTCAGATCCGATCCACCTCACAACCTCTTTCACCTCTGAGGCTGAGACAGGAGTTAGAATGAGGCGGTTGCACCCCAGATTTGCTGGCACTTCAGGTGCGCCATTATTGCCAGAGAGCCTTGCGATTTCTTCGACAAAATATTTACAGAAGTGATTTGCTACGGTCGATGGATTATTAACTAGGACGTCATTTACCCTTAAGCTCAAATTGCAGTGAGTGTTGAACTTCTCATCACATAAGGATCGAACCACTGCCCATGACTCCTTACTTGTATTCTTCGAATGCATGATCCGATTGCCATAAAAGGCCTTCTTAGTTTCCGAAACCAGGTGAGAATGGCGGCGTTTTGCTCTGGAATAAGCTGCAAGATTTTCTGCGGTGCAATTGGGAGACCTAGTGCTTCAGTAGGACTCCAGGAGCGCCTGATGAGATTGTACCACCTCCTCACTTATCCACAAGGAACCATTGCTGTTCACAGACTTCATAGTTGAGTAATAAGAAAGGTATTGCATTTTTAAGTTTCACCCACATGATTTTAATGGAAACTTGGAATGACTACCATTTCTGTCTGGGTTATCCATTTTTAGGCTAGTTTGAGGCATTGTACTCTACCAAGTAAGACCTTTAATTTGATGTACATATCAACCTATGCTTACATTTAAGATTTTCATCTGACTCCTGGAGGGCCATCCCCCTAACATGACCAAAAATCTTTAATAATGTCAAAAGGTACTTTGTGTTAAGTTACTATCACCCCCCAAGTGATATTGGTCTATCTTAAAAAATAAAAATAAAATAAGGTGGGGGGGGGGACGGACTTTTTTTACGCGCTGTATGTATATAGATGGGTTGTTGTTAAATGATGACAAAACAAATAATTTGTTGTTTAGTTTAAGACCGGTTTGTATAAAATATTTAATAACAGATACGTTTGCCAATTGGGTACTATAAGCCTGTTACACATCCAAGTGGCGCATCTGCTAGGCGGAGACAAACGCCTCTAGCCCGGTCGGCAGAGACCAAGGTTTACGAAGGCCCCGGTAGTGCCTCTGCCAGAGATGCAACCGCGCTAGCCGCCTTTGCCGCCATGTAGCAGATGCGCCACTTCGATGTGTAACAGGCCTGAGGTCTACTGTTAAAAAAAATGCCACTGGCAAAGACAGACAAAAAAAAATATACTAAGTATTCTTAAGCCGAACTAAAAGTAACTTAAAATAAAAAAGTAATTTCACAAATTTCAAATAACCACTCTTATACACTGGATAAATGTTATAAAACAAAGCTTTCATATAACAATTGCTTTAATTGTAACACATGTTTTATTTACAAAAATTAAGTTTGGTCAAATAGAAGCCTTGAACTCAACTTCGCTGTAGTCAAGTTCGTCGACGAAGTCATGGGTATCGTTCTGGAAGATGGGCGCATACACGGTTCGTCGCACGACCCTCGTTCCGTCCGCCGACAGCGTGTCCACTGCCGTCAGTCCCGCTATCCTGCCGGCGCTCCGGACCCTGGGTGCAGCCCCTGGGACCCTGGCATCCCTGCCCCCAGACACTTCGCTGTCCCACACCCCCTCCAGGATCTTTCGTCGTACCTGCGATAAATCAATAAAAATATGCGTCCAAAAACAATCTTCGACAGCTAAGATGCTGTCAGCCCAAAAACAGACTAACTCCATTCCTAAAAATACGTAGTTTTACTGGGGCACCTGAGCGATTAGATGACCCTTGCAACATCAGTGTTATAAGATTTTCATGAATTAAATTTAAAATTATTCAAATTGCAGATGTTTGTATATTTAGTTGTTATTTCTTGAAGTTGGACTGTGTATGAAGGTGGATACCTTGATTGTTTTGCTACCCTGGTAGTTCTCCAGGAGAGGTCTCGCCACAAAGTTGGGTCGGCTCCGCTTCAACAGACGGCCCCGCACAATCATCTCCTGTCAAACATTGCAATACTGTATGTTATTCAACATTTTCTTTTAAGATGATATATATTCACTCTATTTATTTATTTTTATTAATAGACAACAACATACATAGTGTCCGTATTTTAAGTTGCTATAATACATAGTTAAAATCTAAACATTAAAAATAATCGTAACAAAAATTTTGAACTTTAAAGTTGGTAATCGTTTTGAAAGACCTCTTCAAATGAATATAAAACTTTTTCAATTAAATATAATTTCAAGTGCTTTTTAAATTTCTTTAGATTAATTATTTTTTAAATATCACTAGGTACGTATTTAATAATTTTTTTCCATTGTAACAAGGATTTATTTTGTATAGGTCTTCTCTTATCTTCGATAGAGTTACTTGCCAACATTACATATAAAAGTGAATAGTAGAAGATGCAACAAAAAGTGCTTGGTTTTATTGATCAACTCTAACTTAACAAAATACCCCTGTAGCAGCAGACCTGGGTACTCAGCGAATTTCCAAGGAAATTTGAGATTTTGTATATTCCTAATAAACACCATGGGAATGAGTATGTAAGTTATAGGTTTGCTGCCATATTGGATGTTGTTAGAAAATGTTACTTGTTAGGTAATTTAATGGTAAAGGTAAGGTAAATATCAAATTGTATCAATACTCATCACTTTTGAATTTTTTTCCATAAAAACCATGGTGGTGGTGAGTGTGTAGGTTTGCCACCATATAGGTGTTGTAAGCAAATATCAGTTAAACTCTATCTACTGAATGTACATCCCAAATTTTACCAAGTTATGTCACTAAATAAACACAATGCAGGGTTTTATTAATTTCCAATAAGATTAACATGGGAAAAATATTTTTAGCTTATCACCAGAATCTGTTAAGCTAAGCTAACAATTCAAAATACTAAACTGTTTATTTTTGCCAAAATATTTTTTGTTAAAATCGCCAAAAACCTATTTTTGACCCTTATGAAACCCCATAAAATCCTGTTCCCATAACCAAACCATGCTGGTTTGCGAACTCATGAAAAGAGACCTTCATACCAAATTTGATCAAAATTGGAGTTCCCCTTGAAAAGTTAGTTTTTTTTTTTTTTTTTTTTTTTTTTTTTTTTTTTTTTTTTTTGCTTCTGGTGACTTCAAAATGAAAAGGTAAAGTGGTCCCGGTTTTAGGTCTAGGTCGTACCATGGCTACTACCGTAATTGCGTATTCCCTTTAGGGAAATTCTCTAAAAACAGTCAATATTTTTTTATCAGAAAGTGTAGAAAGTGTAGAATTTTAATAAATTTAAATGGAATGAAAGGGCATTTTTTTTGCATTTTTGCTAATAAAACGGTCACAAGAATTCGTCTTCTCAAGTTCTAATGCTAGACTTACAGCTGATTATCACTCTATACCATCAGCTATACCCAAACCTACTTATAAGCTGTACTGTAGTAAATTCATCACCACTCTCGTCAGAAGAAGTCTCTCTAATAACATTAACTTTCCTAAAATATGCCTGCTTTATCAAACATCTGCTAGAATTTATCCATGTTCCGCATTTCTGCAAAGTTGACTTCCATTATAATTTGTCATTAAATATAAATTACATGGGCCATACTTAAGTTTCCCAAAGGTCTTTATTAAGTAGGACATGAGCCAAAGGCACGTTAGTTGTATTTTTGAATATTTGTTTAGTCTTAGTTTAAAAGACCAATGCTTACTCTATATAGATTGCTGTGAATAAAAAAGATTTTGAGTATTTGTCGGTCGGTGGTAGCTGACCTGATTGGGCATGAGGTCGCGCAGCACCTTGTCCATGATGGCGGGGTTGGTGACGTAGTTGGGCGACCACGCAGGGCTCAGGTCCTCCTCGCTCAATACGGGGGCAGGCCCCGTCGGCACCTCCGACCTGAGATTAACAGGGGCATCTATTGTCATTCAAACAAATAAAATCTTGGTTTACAACCTAATGTTCATCTCTAGATTTTACAACGGCCAAAAGAAACAATGAATGCATCTTTTAGTTACACAGTTAAATGTTTATTACACAGTTATGTTTACACTGGTGAATAATCATTAAAATTAAACAGTTATAACCATCAGATGATTTGCTATGAAGAACTAAAGTTCTCCAAAACATTACCAATAGGCCCCCTTCAAACTTACTTGGTATTAAAATTCTCTAAATTGAATATCGACAATTTTGATATATCAAAGAAAACACAACAGCTACATGTTAAATTCGTGTACATTGAAAACCATTTTACACATAACTGCCACTTAATAGCACTCCCCTCAATGACAAACTATATAAGTTAAGACTTGATTTCTTTCAAATTCTTTTTCCAATGTGAAATTGACAGTGGGTAGATTAAAATCCTCACACAGACCGTTTTGACTCAACCATTTTATACTTGTTGAAGTTTACCTAAATAAGCTAAAAAATTAACAGAAATAATTACATTAAAATAGGGTTATTTTGTGAGAAAGGGGAAGGGGAGCTCTCACCGTTTCTCGGTGTGGAAGGCGAGTTTGTCCGCTCGGATGGTCTCCTCCGGCCCCGCCTCCTCCTGTATCTCCAGAGTGAAGGGATGTAGGTTGGCGTGCAGTCGCTGTTGACACTCGCGCTCTGTGATGGCGCGTGCCTTCACCACGATGCGCCGCGCCATCTGCTGCTTGTCCGACTAAGGAAAACATCGATAAATATTATATAACTAGGTTAAACTATACATAGGGTGATAAACCTTGTCAATTTTTTGCTCCCTGTTGATTTGCACCATTTTACCCATGATTCCCGCTGTTTCCTTGGTAATCACCCATGTTTCCTTGGTTACCAGTAAATCGGTTCTGATTGGTTAGTAAAAAACTTCAAATACCACAGGTTATTCAAAACATTCACATGTTATAGACTTAAAACATCTGATTTGCAACAATAGCATATGTGGATTTGTTTATGTTTGACTAGGTTAATCAAATAGAATGCAAATTCTTAACATTAGTTACCATAGAAACGACAGACAGGTATGGGTAAAATGGTTACCAGATACCAGACAGATACCAGATAGTGAACTGTAGACAAAGGACTATGGTTACCAAGGAAACAGCGGGAATAGTTTGTACTAATTTTAATACATAAAGGCGCCAATCAGCAGGGGGCAAATTTCCCTATCTTTGTAGCACTCTATATCTAGTTTTAATCTTGTTGATATTATATCTTCAACATGTAATACCAACAGGTAATGTTTTCATTTGACTAAACATTGTACTATTAAATTGTAAGGAGTTCAACTCCCTGACCAGAAAATATTTATAAATAAATAATTTAATTAATTTATGCATAAATGATTATGCACATTAGTGAAATGTTCTTAAAACATTATTTTAAAACATTTTTATTCTTGAGTATTTTTTATTTTACTAATTTTTTTCCGAGATATGGGCAGATAAAGTTTGCCCCATGTTATTCTTATGGAACTAAAGATGAATTTTAATTGTCTCCAGCTCCCTAACCGTTAGGTTTAGAAAAAAATGCAAGGAATAAAAAAGTCTTAATTTTTATTTCTTGGTCCAAATCTGTTATGTTGGAAAATGACAGCAAAATAAAAAAAATCTGAATTCATATTTTTGATGTTCCATAAAAAGGTAAAGTTCCCAATATAAAGTTTTATATTCTAGTTTACGAGATACCAATAGTGGTACCCCTTGAGTTGGTCATGCTGTATAGGCTAACTTATATACTATTTAAGTTTAAGTAATTCTTAATTTTTAAACCAATGTAATGTGGTAACTTATAAATAAATAAAGGTTAACTGAAATGCCATGCCTACCAGAACAATCTCCACGTCGTCTCGGCGAACCTGGAGTAGCCCGGAGATGAACCTCCACAGCTCCATGTTGAAGGAATCCTTGACATCGGGGGAGCTCTGCACTGCCGCCCACAGCTGGGCCTGCTCCCCAGCCACTACAACAGTAACAGACCTACAGGTATATCCTGGGAAAATGCTAATATATATTTTCAAAGGCAAGCATTTTTGAAACTTTTCTTTGTGGGAGACAACAAAAGGTAGTCATCGATAATCAGATATCACATCCAAAAGAAGTTTTTGCTGGGATTCCCCAAGGTTCTGTTTTGGGACCGGTATTATTCATTTTTTTCATAAACGATCTGCCTCAAAATATTCCACTCAAAACTGTTTTGTACGCAGATGACACTTCCTTTATTACATCTGGCAATAGCGTAGAAATGGTTAAAGCTGATATTAGTAAGGGAATTGATAATTGTGCCAAATGGTTGGAGGCTAACTTCTTGGAAATGAATGAAAGTAAAACCGAAACAATAGTCTTCAGTTTGAGATCCGATAATGTTGAGCAACAAAATTCTGTCCGCTTACTGGTTATTGTACTAGATGCAAAGTTATCTTGGGAACCTCACACTCTTCACGTAATATCCAAATTATCCAGGGTGTGTTTTCTACTCAGAAAGCTGAAGAATTCTGTCTCGGAGCATATGCTTCTATTGGCCTACTTCAGTTTCTTTCATTGTCACCTCATATATGGAAACGTTTTCTGGGGTGGTAGTCCTGGTGCAAAACAAGTGCTTCTGTGGCAAAAGAAGGCTCTTCGGATAATAGCGGGTATTTCACCCAGAGAAACCTGTAAACCTCTCTTCAGACACTTTGGCATTATGACTGTGCAGGCAATTTTCCTGCAACAGAATCTTTTATATGTGAAAGAACACATAAACAAATTTTCTGACAGGAGAGAGGTCCACAATTACGAAACGAGGAATTGTCAAAACCTCATTAACTATAAGCCTAGATTGCAAAAATTCTGCAATAGCCACAAATATTTGCAAATTAAAATGTTTAATAAGTTGCCCATTGAATTCAGGAACCTGCCGCTGAAGTGTTTTAAAAGTAAATTAAACAGGTTTTTGACGGAAAATGTATTTTATGATGTGGAAGAATTTTTTAATTTTAGAACTAATATTCGTTGAGTTAGTTTTATGTTATTTTATATGTACATATTTAAAATTAAGTTTAGATTAAATTAACAATGTCTATTGCTCTGTAAAGATGCTTAAAGACCAATAAAGATCTATTGAATCTATTGAATCTATTCCTCCTTTATTCTTAGATTGTTCTGCATTGTATGAGAAATCAGCGCATACCATTAGAAAGGTGTCCTGTAGATGTTACCCTTTATAGGTAACATCAGGCCCCAAGGCTACGTCCTAGAGGCTTTCAAGGTTTCAATGTTAATCTCATAGAAAAAGGGTGATTGCTTGAATTATAAGACAACTGTTGTAAGAACAATTGCTAGCAAATTAGGAAGAAATGTGTTTTGGTTATAAATATCTTTTTGTAAACTAATTGGTTTAAAATTAACTGACATTTTGGTTGAATTTACACCACTGGGTGATTTCTATAATATAAGTGTACTGAAATTGTAAATTGTATTTCGTTATGCAGAATATAACATAAAATACAATTTTGATATTGCAAATAAAACAATATGCTGTCCCCTATTTCCTCATACCCTTTTCTTTGAGCTCCTAATAAAAACAATTTTAATAATTTAAAACAATCAAATCTGCTACCAAGGAAAATTCTTCTTTTGTTGACTGTTGGGCTTTTGGCAAAACTGCAAAATTGAGCTTAACTTTGAGTAATCAAATTTGTGAATCTCCTCTCTTTCTTCTATGAATATTGGGAGCAGTCTATTTGGAGTGAGGGTGTCTTGGTATCTGTTGGGGTTACGCTCCGAGTGGGTGATATATGGAACAGATTAAGCACAATTGGTATATGTTGTTCTTACTCCACAGTGTGCCTGTGCTTTTTCTCCCACCAAGCTGGAGCATGGGGGTCGGTGGAGGTGCCTCTGTCATTTACTGTACTCTGGTTCCCAACCTACAACCTCACCTGTGGAGAGCCACAAACAGTGTCATTCCATCCCTAGACCATAGGGGTCATTAGCTACACCCATCGCTTGGTGATCACAATAGCCGGACCCTGTGGTATGGGGACACTGACAGAGACAAAGTCTCCTTTAAAGAAAACTTGTCTTGTTAAAATTGTTTTTTGTTTCAGGACACAACTTTAAGCCCGAGTTGATATTTCTGAGGTTAAGAATTTAGGTGTAGCCTGAGAGTATAAACATTATCAAGGTTTTCAGAAAGTTCAATGATGTGTTACAGAACTCTCTCATAGTGTTGTGGATCATCTACTATAGGTTTCACCCTTCTATAGGTTCACGAAGTCTGATAAACTAAGCAGAGTTTTCTGTAAAGCTTCGTGTTTAGTTTATACACATCAGGTTTAGTAGCCCCACACCCCAACCCTGATCCAAAACTTCAGTGTTACCAACTCAGCCCAAGGTTGTTTCCTGTGGCTGTTTCTTCTAAACATTGGCATAATCTCTCAAATGAGACCTTCTATTAGGAGGTAAGGGCATCTCCTCTTTGATAGACCCTGGGGTAGGCCTACTGTACTATACTGCAAAAGTTTTTGTGAACGAGAGCATATGCGAATGCTGCTATATGTTTTGAGAAATCAGAAAAAAAGTGAACCTGTTACCATAGAAATCAATTATTTACAGAGTAATTCATTATTAAGTAATACTTATTGTACAACTTCGTCACTTTTAGAATTAAATTTCAATCATTGTAGTTAAATAAATAGTACAATATTTTTTGTGTGTTTTTCTCTTTTTCATTAGGATTAAGTGAAAATAAGCCTGTCGTTTGTGCCTTTATGGTTGTATTTATTTTGCTGGTATTTATTCTTATGTCTTTGTATTGACAATTTGTTTGACAGTTTATATTCACTTGCAATATCTGAGTCCTGACCTATTGGATGTCAATATAAAAACTTATATAAAACCCAAAAAGGATGGTTTTTTTTTTTCTAAGCAAAACTATAGGCTTAAATAGTGTCCATGTTAAGATGTACACCTAGAGATGAGTATGGAACAATTGCACTACTAGTGTCTAGTAAAATTTTTAATGTGTCAGAATCTTACACTAACATACTTTTCCTACTCCTGTTCATAAAAAATAATACTAAATAGGTGATCTTACCTCCGTCAACAGTCCAATTTCAAATTGAAATTGGGCAGTTGACGGAGGTAGGGTAAAATCACCTATTTAGTCTGCATCATAGTCCAGGGGCTAACATCATGTATTAAAAACTATAATGTTTGAATTCCTTCAATGTAAAAAGAGTAAAGCTCACCCATAAGGCGGTTCTCTCGCCCCCTGATCACCCAGAGGTCAAAGAAAATATTCTTTTCTTCATCGCGGAAGACTTGTGGAAGAGGCAGCTTCTCTTCTTCCGAGGCTTCTTCTTCTGGCAACCCTACCTTCTTGCCTCTGTATGCCTGGTTCAACGAAATACTGGTTGTGTAAAGAACTAATAATCGATTTTAAGTATTATTTTAATAAAATTACATATAATTATTACATATGTTTTCTGAAAGGGTACGTTCTTAAGTTTTGATACACCAATTAAGGTTCAATAAAAGCAGTAAGAGCATTGTCTTCATTGTCTTGTCTTACAAATGTTTAAGTGGAAATGGATTTTTTATAATTGTGTCGGCAATGTGAGTGTTATAGTTACAATTGCTGTAGTAATCCTATCATCTAGTGTTTATGGTTAAGAATATTTTAAATATATTATGTGTCCCAAATAACAGATATCTGTTAGTGTAAGTGTAATGTCAGGCTCCCTCGATGGTCAAGGGATTGGGTCTGTTCCACTGATCCTGCTGTGAGAATCATAAAGAGGTCCCTATTAGAGTCACAACACAATCACGAATCATAGATCCAATTACAAAACTATCGAGTAACCCTACCAGTCCTAAGAGTAACATCATCATATCTGTTATTGGTAACATAAAATATGCGGGAGTCAAAATATCCTTGACCTTAAACACCTACATGATAGTGTTGTTGTAGCAAATGCCACACAACTATATTGCACTATTATTGTATCACACCCGCTCGGCTGGTAACACATAGGAAACATTTAATTTTCAATTAAAAATTTGCTGGACATTTAGGAGTACTCATATTAAACTGCAATTGGAGTACAAACAACTTTAAAACCTACCCTTTCAGTATATATGTAAATAGTTTGAAATTTATCGGACCAATCGCTTTTAGTATTTAAAATAAGTGAAGCCATAGGTTAAAGTCAGAATAATGTTAAAATAATAAATCTATCACTATGATAGATTTCAAAGGTATGACGTAAAAAGTTATTTGGTATAAATAACACAATTGGATATTTCAGTTATAAACACCTGATTTAATTGTTTAAGACTTCTTTAATATATACTTATTTAATATGCTAAGGGTTTTTTTGTCTTGAGAACGCCTCCTACAATTTTCAACCGATTTTCAAGTTTTTGGTGTCGTTGGATAGGGCTTGGTCTGTAGTTGTTTCCGTCAAAAACTGATGGGAATCGGACTGAAAATCAAAGCACTATCCACCATTGAAATCTCAAAATTTCCCATTAAAATAACATTGGGATTGAAAAAAGCATTTTAAACATCTGTTAATAATCAGCTGTATATACGTGTAGTTATTGGTGATTGCATATATTCACATTATTGGGTTGGTCGGATGTCATTGATTTAGAGCTAAAGTAACATTTGTACTGTATTAAAATATACTGCTCGATTTCGAGAAACACATATCCTAGTATTGTTAAAATAGTGTTGTAAATTAGTACATATAGTTGCAAGTAAAAAGGCAACAAAAGGAATGAATTCAGTGATATTTCCCTGTAAGTTATATTATTGGGTTGACAATTAATTGACACCGCTATTATTTGTGCACACTCATCTTTCACTGTAACCCGTGTTGCGTGTGTAGTCACCTGCAAAGACTACAAAAATTGTTCTGCTGCTACCAATATGAATGATTAATGGCATAATTGTTATAATCTACTTAACATAGCTTTGGTTAGTAATTCTTAACAGTTAATGACTTTAAAACTTACATGATAACTACCAAAACATTTCTAAGTAATATCTTACCTTAACAGATTCAAAAATAGGATTAAGAATCCTGTCAGCCTGAGGGCCTAAAATATTTTTCAATTCTGTCATATTCACTTGTTTAAAATTAGATATATTAAAGTTCTGCACCGGTACAGCAGAGACATAAGTTTTTATCACAAGACAGTAGGTTAAAACTACAAAGTAGGTGGTCATAGCTGAAATTCACAACAGTTAATAAGGCCAAATTTGCACCTTACAACGGGTTTTCATTGTTTCGAGTTTCACAAAACTATCCACACACACACACTGCTTAGTGTGGACCTTTCAAAGTTAAGTCTCGGGAAAAACAACACCACTGTTCAACTCATTCTATTTGTAAACATTAAAAGTAAGATGATTCACTAAACCTGGAATATAAAATTAAGTAAAACATATACTTTCTTAGATGGAAGACATATCTGTTATTAAAATTAATCAGTTTAATCTCAACAAGATTTTTGATGATGATTAAGATTGGTCAAGTAATTCATTTTAAAACGTAGTCAATGTCATTTTTGTTTAGAGATACCGTAGCAATATTTATCTTACAGTTTGGACCAATTTCCGAGGTTGATTAATGCATTTTTATATTTTTTATTTTAGTGTAATTATTTATTTTTCAAAATAACTAAGGAGGGAAAAAGCAAAATATGAGCGGCTTATGCAAGGATAGGTTAACGACAGATTTTTCCTCGTAAGAGTTTCCCTAATATCTCTAATTAGCAGATTAAATAAATAACTAATGGAGAACAGCAGTTTTCTGGAAAAAATGATGTTTTTTTATTTAGTTAAATTATTAACAATTGTATTCATTGATACTTTCTCCTCTGCTCTCCTCTTCACTCCGGTTGCAACGTGCTGCCTGTTAAGTTCTTCGTCATCGATCGGTCAATGATTGTGTTCATCAATAAGATGTTGCCGTCTTCCATCATAAATAGCTTCGCTTTACAGAATTTATTTGTACACTCTGTCAACACTTCTCATCTGTGTTTTTTAACCTTTTAAACTAATACGTTTTTAAATGTCTTATATATTTTTAGTGTTTTACCTCTGTCCCTCACTTTTTACACTGTTTTCAAAATTCACTTCTCAGAAAAAAGAAAAAAAATCATTAACTTTGAAATATTCAAAATCTATCATACAATCAACTGAATTCAGAATGAGGTAGGTCCCCCACTGTGTTACGGTGTTACTATGGTGGTACTCTTAGGCTGACTACCACTGTTTTTTAAAACAGAAAGAGGAATAACTTAGCTTGCTATTTACTAGAAATGTCTTAAATTCCAGGGGGTGTTAATACACTGAAGTGTATTCATTGGTATGTGTGGAAAGGTAGCTTTTTGCAAACTGTTGGCAGCAGGCTGGGTCTATCTGGATGGGATACAGTGCAAATGATGAACAACCAATGGTAGATCACTGCTCACGTCATACAGGCTGCCAACTCTCAATGGCGCATAAAACAAAACACTGGGATACAACTGTACCCCACGTGACTTCCAAGTGTTAAGTGGTACCCAGATGAACCATTGTCGTAACATTTCACCCTTTAGCAACTAAGTATATGTGGGTATTAGTAATAATCATCTAGCCTTATAGAAGATGACTTAATATTTGTTGGTACTATAGGAGATAATTAATTCTAATGATTAGTATTGCAAACAACTTAATTTAAAAAAAGAAATTCTCTTGGGACCTTTAAGACTTGGATATTGGTGAAAGTGTTAAAGAAACAATTATCTGCAATGAAATTATTCATCTGAACTCTGCCTCACGCCGGAACGCTGTCCCGGGCCATAAATTCTCTCAGTGCTCCTGACTGAAAGATTAAATAAATAACAGTATTAGAGGTTAATGAGCACAACTGCGCATTCGTGATTCCTTCAATATTTATTTATAAAAGAAAACGTATCAAAAGTTAGTTTTTAAGTCAACATAAACTGGTAACTCTTTTCTATTAGTATTACCTAATTGAACAAAGATGTTATACTACTTCAGTGTACTCCAATTCTTCGACAAGATCGATGGTGTCATTCCTGTATAAAGGATTTAATACCCTCCTGCTCAAAACGCGATGTTTATCCGGACTCAGAAAATCTAACATGATATGGTCCGGAACAGGATGTGACATCTCTAATCTAATTTTAGATTCTTCCTTTTTATGCACTCTCCCATCTGCCATTCCTTCGAGAATTCTTCTGATCAACTTTACTTTCCCTTTTCCTCGATAATCATCTAAAATTGGTTTTACTGGAGAACCGGGAGCAAGCCTACCTCGGAAAATTACTTCTTGTTTGATCCTTAGATCTCTAAATATTTTTGCCATCAAACTTGGATTTTTTTCATAGAATGGTTTCATTTCTAGCAGTTTCTCCCTTAGGTATTTTTCAGATTTCTTGTCCGACATGTTCTCTTCATTGTCACCTCCTGGCACGCCCAGATCGTAGTATTTCCATTGTCCCCCGTCGTCCTTGTCCGTATTGTTCTGGGCGTAGACCGCCAGCGGCGCATACGGATGCAGGAACCTCTCACCCGGAGTGCGGCCCGACAGTGAGATGTAAGGTTGTAAATATTCTTTGATCTTCTTTATACAGTCCTCCAATGACATCCTGCTGTTTCTAAGCAGCACTCTTCTTCCTATTTCTCCTGGGAACTGTAACAAGATGAAACCATTAATATGTAGTTTTACAAAGCAAAAAATAATGTTCATGATTTGTGTTTTAGTTGTAAAATACTTATGATTAAGGGTTAAAAGTGATGGATGTTACAAGCAAGCTGTCATTTGAAAGTAAAAGTTTCCTTCTATAACAAAAACTCAACATTATAAAACCATGAATATTTGAAGGTCACTAAATACTGGACTGTTTGTCAAACTAGAGGAGATGCTGCACAAGTATGAATGGAAATATTACTGTGTATAATAACATACTCGTATTTTAAGTGAAACATTAAAAACCTTGAGCTTTTTATTTATGCCGATCCATTTGGGTTACATTCTCTGCTTACCAATAGTATTTCTATGTCAGACATGTCCACTTCAAGGATAGTGGCTATAAACTTCCACAAATGATGTTCAACAGTGGTGTGTATGTCATCACTGGGTCCGATAGAGACGACAAGCACATCATTTTTGGCATCTGAAATGTATCATAAAATAATTATACACATTTATTGTTAAATTGATCTATTTGATTAAAACGTTTTCATTGAAAAGATTATGAAACCAGGATTAATTTTTGCAATTTTGGATTCCTTTGAACATTTTATGGTTTGTACCATTAACCATTCAGACACTAAAAATCTGTTAACAAGACTAGTACTCAAAATCCTAGATTTATGACAATTTTCTCTAACCAAATAATTTTCAGGGTGGACATTTTGTAAATAATCACTGAAAATTTTGCACATTGGTTAAATTTTTTGACACCGTAGGAAAACAAGGGATGCCTTCTGGCAGGTGCTGATGCAGTTATGCGTGAGATGGATTTTACAATCCACCTCTTGTGTAGTTCTCCTCCGTGATGATCATATAAGCTAACCTAACCTAAACATTATTATTTTAAGTGTTACCATAGAGAAAGTTTACATAAGCAAAAGGTTACCTGTCAGAAGAGGGATGCCAGAAATAGTTTGAATATACTTACTGAACAATAATATGTTGAAATATATAGAAAAATATTTTTTATGCTAATTTCTGGAAATAAAAGTTTCATTTGTAGCATATTAGTAACAAAACCAAGTCAATTACAATAAAAGATTTTGAAGTGGTATCTACGATGAAGCAAACAACAAAAGTGGGAAGTCTTACACATGATTCTGTTGTCCTCTCCTTGGACGGCATAGATGTCGAAGTAGATGTTACCCTCGTCATCCCTGTGCACGAAGGTCGCCAGGCCGGCGTCACCTGACGTCCCATTGAGGGCGCCGGGCTGGAACACCCCTGCAGCGGCGACTGATATATCATGTATGAGTGCCACTAATCCAAAATTAATCTACAAGAAAGCATTTTTACATCAACTATTCAAAAATACTTTAAGAAATAGGGTAATGGTGAGGCATGTTTTTAGAGAGGTGAAGAAGACTGGTAATAAAGAAATAATCAGCTGACCATGAATATAACCAACATGGTAACATGGTATGGTTATACCATGAAGTATAACCATGAATGGTAAAAAAGTCAGTTTTGAGCAATATGGTAAAAAAGTCCTGGAACGACTTTATAGTTTTTGAACAGATTTAGACTTTTAGTTACACCTTTTAACATGAATGTGCACCCTTTAAATATACTTTTTTACAAACCTAGAGCAAAAAATGGAAAGCAACCAAACTTGGCAAACATAAAAAATATATACATTACATATGGTATTATCACCTTTTTAGTCGGGTTTGAGGCACAAAGTTTTATAATGCTAAGTTCTAAGAATGGTATGATTATGTGCTAATGAAGACTTTTTAAAGTCTTCCTTTAGGGAACAACCATAAGGGAGTTTGTACAGAAACCTGCATTATGTCATATCATACATAATTTTAAAAGGTTTTGTATTTTTAAGGGGGGTGCCATCAACTCGACCTCAAAAGGCAATGTGTATCAAACCTAGTTATTGCATTTTTTAATTTTGAAAATATTTTCATGGTGAAAAGTTTGTTTGAGTACACAAAAAGTATTAAGCGCATCTGGGACTTTTTTATCCACACTCTGTACACTCACAACACTTTTAAATATGCTATAACACACTTTAGGCAAAATTTATTTTAAAAATAATCGAACAGACAACCTCACCACAACTAATGAACATAACGAGAGAACACTCAGTAGAACAACTGACTGATATAATGTTAATGTTATTGTCTCAATAAAACCCTGCTTGTTATAATGTGAGCAATGGTTGGGTCCATATATTGATCCGAGAAACATGATCTATTATAAAACTAATGTCTTATCAAATGCACAGAGATTAAAATCTCAGCAGCAATAAAACTGGAGTAGAAGTATTGTAATAACTTAATCAAACTACACCAGTCTGAGCCTGTCAACGGTTTGTCCCTAAAACATTATCAGTTCAGTGTGATTAGAAAAGGCTTTCCTTAGTTTACAACTACTCTTAATAAAGAAATGAGGTCTAAAACATATAATCCAAATGAATAGCTATTGTGGTAAAGACCAATCAGTAAGGAAAATCACACTAAATAAACAACATGGTTCAATCAGGTGGTTTGTAGACTTTTGAATAGTAATGAATACAAACTTGATTTAGTTTTTATGATAAGGAAATAACAGTGTATAGTGAAACCAAACAACACTATATACAAAGTTTTATCAAAAATTTACACAAAGGAACCTTCAGGAAAAGACGTTATAGAAAAATATTTTTGGCCTATGAGCATATCATATACACTTTTTTGGTTGTTTGTATTTTAAACAATTTAATAAAATCTCTGCATCAAAGGTTTGAACATGTTTGAACAGATGAAATTTGTGCCAATATTATTTTGCTATAAAGCTTGATCTTCTGCCATTCTTAACTATACCCCGTTCAAAATAAATGTGCGGTCGAAACGCAGATTTCAATTCCCCCATTTTTCCCGTTCCTCCCACTGCCAAGAATCCAACCAATCAGAATCACTGAGAATTACCACAGCTGGTTAATATCTCATGTCAAATTATGCCAATGTTTTGATTTTTTCGTAAACAAACATTCTAATTTTGACATTTGAGATGTAACAAGAAGCGCTTCCAACGGCAAGTAGGGGAAGTAACACGATCATCAGCGCTATTTTATACTCTAAATTTTAAGGGCCAAACTAAAATAACATCTGATTGTGAGGAAAATCGGGGAATTCAGGAAAGTATTGAGGGAATTTTCCTTGTGGTGGGAAATGAAATTCTGTCTTTCGACCGCACATTTTTTTTGAACGGGGTATAAGTATGGTGTCTATGGCATTGGTGTTCTCATCAATTTAGGGCTTGAATTTGATGAACACATCAACTTAATTGATTTGAAACTTTTTCTTTCTATTTTCTTTCTACTCCTCCGACTATGTAAATGAATGAGTAACGTTTACATAGTCTAATGTCTAAGTCTAAATAATATCATTGTTGAAACGAGGAACAAAAGATTTGCAAGACTTATACATGTTCTAATCTCATAGTTATATTACTCATAAAATGACAAATTTTTACTTGGCTGTGGATACACTATTTTAAATAAACGAGAAAGCATACTTCACTAATGTTATTTTTCTGTAAATGCCAATTAAAATTTTAACAGTTTTATTTTTTTTATGTATAAGTTATGAAGTTGTTTAAGAATGGTAGGAGTGAGAATGTTACACTAAAAGAGAAAACCAGCAGAGTTATCACAAGACAAATAACATTAGTTTTTTTTTTTTTTTTACACCACATTATAATAACGATTTGCTTTATCAGTGAATGGCAATCTTATCAGCAGATCGGCCAGATAGCGAGCGGGGTGGTGCGATGCGATGATGGAGCAGTGCGATGTGATGTGATGTGATGTGATGGATGCGATGTGATGATGATGCTGACGGTGGTTGTGCTCGCGCTGCTGGCTCTGTCACCCTCAGGAGGTGACATCGGCAGGTCCACGGAGGAGCACGTGGACCCGTGGGACGTCGTCGTGGATTATGATCCCGCGGACAGCGCCGTGGCGGAGGCCGCGGACATACACGTCCTGGACAAGATGGTCAGGTACTAGGCGGAGGTCGTGTTGTCATCCTAATCGGCTCATGTTTGATGGCGAGACAGAAATGCATCTTTTAGAAATTTTGTATTGTAGGTTACTGTTTTGAAGATGTTTGTTTGCTTGTACAAGTGATTGCACAAGTGATGTACATTGCTTGCTTCAAAATATAAGGTTAAAACTAAATTGTGCTTTTATAACAAGGGGGAATCCAAATAAAGTTATTGAATTTACTGTAACAAATTACTGTAGACATTCTTCTATTTTTTCTTATAAAAGGATTTTAACGATGGTAGATTTTATCAAAGCATTTTATGACACATCAGCATCAGGTTTTTCATTTTGCTAACTTGAAACTTGAAATGCATGCTAATATTAGTATCTTATAAACAAAAATGTAAATTTAAAATTTCAAGCAAAACCCATAATGTTAATGCAAACATTTTTAGCGAATTTCCCTATAGGGAATACGCTATTACGGTAGTAGCTAGTAGCCATGGTGAGACCTAAGCCCGGGACCATGTTACTTTTTCATTTTGAGGTCACCAGAAGCCACAAACACTGTTTGTTCATTTTCATATATATGTATATAGATAGATATATCTATGTGTCCGTTTTACTGATAACTTTTGAAGGGAACCTCCGATTTTGATGAAATTTTGGTATGGAAGTGTAAGACCAGGGCTATTTTCATGACTTTGCGAACCAGCATTGTCGGGTTATGGGAACGGTGTTTTATGGGGTTTCAAAGGGGTCAAAATGGGTTTTTGGCATTTTTGGCCCTTAATTTTTAAAACTTTTTAACTGAAACCATTTAAATGAGCTTAAAAAACAAACAATTTGGTATTTTGAATTTTTATCTTAATATAACTGGTTACGGGGAAAATCCAAAAATGTGTTTTCTATGTTATTATTCTTATGGAAAATCAAGAAAATCCTATATCTTGCTTATTTATTGACATAACTTAATCAAATTTGGTATGTACATTATCTAGATAAGGTTTAACTTAGACTTGCTTACAAAACCCATATGGGGGCAAACCTACATACTCAACCCCATTGGGTTTATGGGGAAAATAAAAATTGCCAGAGCTTGATACAAATTTTGTGTTTACATTTACCAATTATTGATTAACTAAGACTAACAACACCCAATGTCAGCAAACCTACATACTCGATCTTATAGTGTTTTTATGGGGAAAGTAAATAATCTGAAATTCCATTGGAAATGCGGTGAGTACGCAGGTGTGCTACGAAGGGGATATTATATCTACAGTGTCACAAAAACCATGACTGGTTATGAATATTCGTATTCTACACATCAAAATAAATAAAACGTTTTCAGTAATTTTTTATTTTGGCTTTTTTAGCCACTATCCACCATTTTGTTTTTTACACAAAATACTTTTTATTTTCTTAGCGGAGAAAAAAAGTTGTCAAATTAAATTATGTAAACAATAATAGGCCTACCAAGTTTGTAAAGATCCGACAACAAGTAACGTAGTTATTGTGATTTTTCTGCAGATAACCATTAATTTTTCATTATAAAAATTAAAAAAAAAAAAAAAAACTAATTGCCTCAAAATCAACTGAATTTTTGGTCAAATACGGTATTAATCAGTGGGAGATCCCTAGTGATATTAAATATTCAAACTTAATTGGAAAAATTGTTTCATGAATTCATTTACACTGAAATATAAAAATAATTTTGTTTCAGTTAGCTGAAGATTACCATTAACAAGCAGGACATGTTACACTAATCATTACAATCTTGCTGATAAAACTGTTTTATGAATGACAAAGAACTACCCAATCTGTTTTGATAGGTATCAAAATTAAGTTTCTACAATCGGCGAAGATTTTCTGGCTTTACATGATTCAACTGAAATTTTGATTGCCTTGTCCCCGTTTTCAGATAATTTTCGGTTCACTACCTAGCGCTTGTCTGTCCACAGGCTGGCCCAGAAGGACATGAGGTACTTCCAAGAGGAGCGACCGCCGTGGGAAGGGACGGAGCGGCCCGGGGAGGACCATGTCATGGGGATCAACTTCACCGCCTGGAACCGAACCTATATCCCGCCACCGCAGGGCATGGGCGACAACCAGACCGACACCCTCATGGCGAAAATGGTAGGCGACACTGTGCTTATCTTTTTGTGGCCCATTGATCAGAGGAAAAATCGTTTACTCTAAAAACAAGTTTTGAGAATTTTTTCATCAGTGTGATTTTAATTTGTAATATGAATTCGTTTTTAAACTTTTATTTACTTACTACAATAGTTCTAAACAAAAACGTCCACTTGTACTGATTAAAGGCTTGCATAACCACAGGCCCGGACTGGCTCATTGAAAAGGGCGGTGGACAACCTCACCGAGGGCGCCCATATAGGCCTATATAAACCTTATTTTTACCGCTCAATTTGTTGTAAGTTTCGCGGCAGTATAATTTTGGCGGGATCCCTATCAAAATTAAGGTTAAGGTAAAGTATCTTTGATGCACAAACTACCAAGAAAAACTTAGTGGCTTAAATAGCTTACGGGACAACTTTAGGATATATATTGACATTTGTTACAGGGATAATAAAATCATTTTTATCATTCTGCACGAAATCAGCCTGTTTTTTGTTCTCTCAACTGTACAGTACCAAAACTGATTCTTTTTTGTCCTAGGACTGAAAAATCATCTGGAGAATTTTTGAGGACCTAGGACTGAAAAGTCAGCTGTTTGCTATGTATAATATTATTCATTTATTAATGTTGAGGAGCAGAATTTTGAAATTCAAACGTTATAAAGAGCATTGTTTGTAATAACATAAATGTAAACACAGCATATTACTAACTTTGTAAATATAACCTCGAAAATACAACTTTATAGTTAAAATTTTTAATGATCAAAAGTCTAATTTCGCATTATGATAAAAAACGTTGTTCATCACTCGGAGCAAAAGTGTCTTTTTGATGCTTAATCGTTTTAAAAAACTCGGCTGAGCCTCGTTTTTAAAACACGATTGCGCACCAAAAATTATCGACCGATTTCACTGCTGAATTCTTTTGCTAAGGTTTTTGAAGGTATTTTATATAGGTTTATATACTCTTCTGTTAAATCCAGAATATCTCCACAACAACATGGCTTTCTTCCGCATAGGTCAACTGTTTCAAACTTAATGGAATTTTATTTTGATATATCATCCCAACTGGATATTGGTGGAAGAGTGGATGTTATATATACTGATTTCACCAAAGCTTTTGACAAAGTCAATCACTCAATTCTTTTAACTAAGTTGTCTTCTTTTGGTTTTCCCAGGGAGTTTGTTGATTTTGTATCATCGTATCTGGAAGATCGGAATCAGTTCGTAATTACCTCTAATTTAAAATCTAAACCTTATTGCAGCACGTCTGGAGTTCCCCAGGGTTCCAACCTTGGTCCTCTGTTATTTTTGATCTTTATAAATGACTTACCCGACATCATTAAAAATTCCAAATGTCTCCTTTATGCTGATGATTTGAAGTTATACAGAGTTATCAATAATCATGAGGATTTTTATTTACTGCAGTCTTCTCTTGATTCACTTGCAGCGTGGTGTTCAGATAACCATCTTCTGCTAAATGTCAATAAATGTTTTTCTGTTACATATTCAAGGAAAAATATATTAAATCCTCATGAATATACCATCAATGGTACGCAATTAAATGCAGTATCCCACATCAAAGATCTTGGAGTTGTTTTTGATTCGTCTCTTAAATTCGACATTCATCTGAAGACAGTCGTAAATCACTCTTATAAAATGTTGGGTTTTGTTATCAGAAACACTAAGTATTTTACTTCCATCGACAGTATCTCTAAGCTATTCTTTACCTTGGTTAGAAGTAAATTAGAGTATGCTGCTGCAGTATGGGATCCTTTTTATCTTCAAAATGTTTCATTGATTGAATCGGTACAAAATAGATTCCTGAGGTATTTGTATTTTAAAAAATACAATGTGTTCTGCCCCAGAGATTTTTCAACGAGAATTCTGAGAGACATTTTTTCTTTTGAAGCCCTTGACAGTAGGAGAAAATGTTTAATAATTTTGTTTATCCACAAGATCTTGCACAACTCAATTGATAGTTCTTTTTTGTTAAGCAAAATCAATCTTTACGTCCCCAGAAATAACTTAAGGCCGTCAATTGTATTCTCAGTTCCAAGATGCAACACTGTCCATTTTTACAATTTTCCAATTTTTAAAGCTCTTCGCTTAATAAACAGACACGTAACTGAAATAGATATATTTCATTCCAACATTGCTGTAGTTCTGAACCAATTAAAGCGCATTTTTTAGTTAAGTTATCTATAAGGAAAAAAATGATACCTATGGTAGATGGTAGCCATATTAGTTAGAATTAGTTTGTATATTTTACTATTAGTTAAATTTCTGTTATGCTCGTAAAATAAGTTAGTTTATAGTTATGATATGCCAAGCCAAACTCTTATTTTGTTATAATGTATTTTGCTCATGTACTGTACTCATCTATAATTACTTTTTGTTCTGTATATGTTTTGTCAAAATAACTGTTTTGGGATGATTCATCCTGTAGTTATTGTGTAAATTGTATCAATAAATAAATAAATAAAAAGACCCACTTTTGCTCCTAGTGATGAAAACTACTATTTTTTCCCAAGACTCCATGCTAAGAAGTTCTAATGTAAACAAAACAAAGTCTTTTAAGGAATAATAGTGATAAAATAATTCAATTGAAATTAACAAAACTATATAAATTATTATTTTTTATTATTTTAAGCTTGGGATATTTTATATTGTAGGCTATGTTATTTATAAGAAAGACGCTTTAAATGCATTTTTTTTTTTTTTTAAAGACTATAGACTGTAGGCCTAGTTGCAGTCTGATAAAATTAGTCTATATAGATTTTAAAATATAGTTCTTTACATAGCATGCAATTTTACAAATAAAACTACATTGTCTTAGGGTCGCTTTCCCCAACTCAGTTCAAACTAATCCAGATAATTGTCAATGTTAAATCTTATGGCAACATATGGTTTAATCCACAGTATCTAGAATATATATTTGGTTTAATCTTGAGTTTTGGTTTAAACTAGGTTGGGGAAAGCGGCCCTTAATAATTGTTTTAATAAAAGTAAGTTAAATAAAACGAGCTTTACGACCACCTGTAAACATTGCTTGACACTGGTTTACTGGCCAGAAACCGTGATAAACAATGACTGGACCTAGTGTAGGGGGCCCAAAAATAAGTTTGCAGGTTGGTAAGACAAAATCAGGTACGCCACTGCTACTCATCTAATTATTTTGAATAATTACTTTCATCATCTGAATCATCTGATTATTCTGAATAGTTACTGAATAATTAGGTAGGTACGTAGGATTAATCAGTTACTGTATTTATCATTTTCTTATTTTCGTAGCTTAGAAATTTTAACGTTAGCAAGTCTTTATATTTATCAAACAATTAATTATTTTATAACAAAATGCAACTCAAAATTTGGCACAAATTTTCATAATTATAATACAAGGAGTAAAAATTTATATAGATCTGATTTTCACAGACTTGAAATTTATCATAAATTGCCAAGTTATGCAGGAGCTAAACTTTTTAATAATCTTCCTGATGATATTAAAACTATCAGTGATAAAAGACTATTTCAGAGAGAACTTAGAGAATATTTGATAACTAATGCGTTTTATAGTGTGGCAGAGTTTATAAACCATCCCATGCAAACACTTAAATTAATAGTCTTTTAATAAATAAAATGCACTTTGCCACAATGTATTTGGGTTTAATAAACTGGTGGCTCTATCTTTTAAGGCGTATTTATGTTAGTCATAGTCAGTCATAGTCAACACAATATGCAATTATTGTAAATGACTTAATAAATAAACTGATTTATATATGCATTTTAATATTAATACCTGTAAGATAGTGAAAATATTTTTTTGTGAATATTTTTGTTACTAGGTGGGGCGCCTTTGGCAACCTACCGCGAGAGCGCTGAGGGCGCCCGAGAAGGAGGGCGCACTGGGACATGTCCCGGTGTCCCGGTGGGCCAGTCCGGGCCTGCATAACAACAAAAATCTATTGTGCATTTCTTATTTTCTAAACAATATGGATATTTCTCTTTCTTAATCCACCCCAAAGTAAATAGTAGAGAAAATTTATTCTAACTCTGTGATACAGTGAACATGACTAATATAAGGATTAGATTATTTGTTTACAAAGCTAAAATAAGATATCACACAGCCTTATTTAACCTTTGCAGGTGCAGGCCAACCAACAGTTCAGAGTAGGCAGTCATTAGGTGTTGTCACAGCTCTGTGGTCCATTGGTTATATATTTGTAATTGGTGTGGAAGGGGCGGACTCTAGAGCCTAACATGTCAACCGAAGCTTATTGTGAACCCCAAAAGCTGCACGATGGTTAAGGCAATGCCTGTACCCTTGACAAAGTACAAGAGCTTTTACCCAATGCTAGCATCTGATTTGACATCTGGTTGTTTGTGGCCAAACGGGGCTCTTCTTCTAGCAGCAAGTCTCACACAATACAGAATAAAGTGCATGGCACTTTCCCTGGACTGATGACAGAGTCTACACTCTTGCTTATGATGACAAGAGATGTTTTTTGAAGTGGCCGTGTCTATGTGATCTAAAATTAAATATTTGGCTGTGCAGTATATGAGCAACCAAAATGTTAAAATCTAAATATGGTGAACTATACACAGTGACTTTTATTTTGTATATAAAACGTAAATGCTATGCGCATCTACTACATTAATACAAAACTCATTATTTACAGCCTCCTAGTGGTAGAAAAAATATCTAATTTATATTTTTCAGATTCCTGAATTTGATATAACAAAAATAAAACTTAAAGATGACAAAAACCATAACAACACTGTGATATTCCAAGTGCTCTTGAAGGAGGGACCAGAAAACCAAATTATTGGTAAATATTTAACTTTTAATTCTTTTATAAATAGAATACTCAATTTTTTTATTATATTGCATTTACCTTACAACAATATGTCGTCCATAGAAAAGTTATATCTATATATAATAGGCAAGCAAGATTCATTTCCTCTTTTTTCTTAACTTGTGTGCATCGTAGGAGAAATACGAGCCTACCGTTTGTGAAATATTGCCTGTAGGTGAGCACAAACTTATAATTCACATCAGCCCATCGGCCCCAAGAATTATACTATCGGCCTTACAGGCTCTCAAAGTTTCAATGTCAATCTTATGGAAGAACAGTAATTGATTGAATCATTAAACAGCTTTTGTAATCAAAAATCCTAGAAAATCAGGAAGAACAGATGTTCCAGGTATAATATTTATTTTTAAACTAAACTAGAGATTGCCTAATGGTAGAAATTAAACCAAAATTTCAGTTGATTAGGTTGATTATGGACCATTTAATTAAAAAATCTTGGAAACTAAAAAAATTGTTCTTCCTGATTTTCTAGTGTTTGCAATTACAACAGCTGTTAAATGATTCAATCAATTACCCTTCTTCCATAAAACTAACAGTACCAGGGGGACCGAGCTTAAGCTCGGTAAAATTATTACTTTCGTTTCTCACACAAAGCTCGTTCGCTCCGCTCACTCGCCAGGCGGAAGGTTTGCTGCACATTGGTATGATTTTCCTAAAACCACAGGTTAAAGATGTAACACATTGGTTTATTTTATCTACAGTTATCAGCTGATTTTTGTTCAGTTAAAAAATTTCCATAAGGATAACATGGGGATCTTTGAAGGGCTCTAGCGCGAAAACCGGATTTTTCCCAGCTATGGGACCAGCTCCAATCGATTTCTGGTGGCCAAAACCCCCATATTCCAAAATTTGAAGGAAATCGTCGGAGCCGTTTTTGAGATAATTGTGCAAGCAAGCAAGCAAGCAAACAAGCAAACATTGCTCGTATAAGAGTATAGGATTGAAACTTTGAAAGCCTGTAGGGTGTAGTTCGGGGGGGGGGGGGGGGCGATGTGAATTATAATGATATTCTGCTCATCTACAAGACACCACCTTTCTAAAGATATGCGCAGATTTCCTATGATGTACACAAGCTAAGAAAAAAGGAGGAAAAGGAATATCCTTGCCTATTAATATGGGCGGTCCATCGGGAGGGAGTGATCTCTAGTTTCTGTGAATTAGACAAAGTGGCTTGTGTCAGATTTTAATTGCATCCACATCCAAACTCCTCAAAAGCTGCTTTATCAGAGGAACCTGGATAAATTTCATAAGAGTATCACAAGAGGCCGTAGTAATTGTCCAGGGTTCTTATTAATATCGATGCATCGATCAAAAAGACATTGTAGTAAGGGTACAATGGAGAAAAGGTTAATATATGAAGTTAATTCAGTAAATTAAATGACTAACCTAAGAACATTTGTACACCCAGTTTCATCTTATAAAGTCTACTGGAAACACAATCAACTGTTTCTCTCTTCTGCTCATACTTTTTGAATAATTTTGTTACTTTTTATTACTATATTATGAAATTTGTTTAATAATATAATGTTAACTATTCCGTGCTGACAGGATACAGCAGCAAGAGGCTGCACGTGCAGGTTCATGCACCAAAATACGCAGGAGCCGCAGACAACGAACTGGCGCGGTATTTGTCCAAAGTGCTCGCAGTGTCTAGGAAATCTATTAGAATCAATCAGGTATGAAATTAAGTATTGGGTATCTGAATTATATGAGTCTCATGTATTTGGAAATTAATACAATATGATGATTTAAACTGTTAACAATTGTATGTGTCAGTTCTTTTTTAAACGGAAAAGATAAGTAAAAATTGACTACACGAGATTTGGATAGTATGGAACTAACTAATAATTTATTCATTTCACTGTATGCCATCCACTTCTTTTAATGGTGAGCAGGAGGGAGTTCTCTCCTTTAACTCCTTTTAAGACTCAGTGTGATGGACTAATCAATCCGAGAACTTGTGTTCATTTAAGACAGAACCAAGGCCGGATTTAGGATTTTGCCGCCTGTAGGCTATCCATTTTCTGCCGCCCCCCTCCCGCTACTTAGGGACAGGCACATACATAGTTTTCCTTGTCACTTTTGAGCATATTCTTTAAATAACGCCGCAAATTACATCTATGACTCATACCAAAAACTATGTCATCACCGATTGACACATTTTTTACCCGAAAAAGCAGTAGAAGTTTCAAAGGTTATTTCTTGTGACAGCGTCACAGTCTAACATCATAGAGGAAGCATACCTACCCAACATCATCAGTTGTGACACCCTAACGTGAAAAGTCTATGGTAGGAGAAGCTTAGTCCCTGGTGTGCAAACTCAACACAACAATTTTTTACTGCTTATTCTGATGTTGGCGAAAGATTGGTTGTTTGGCGGAACATCTACACCTGGCAAGTAGTTAGATTTTTCTTTCCATTCATAAAAAATTACTTTTTTCATGAGGGAGTTTATTTTATAAATCAAAACCATACGTTTGCTCTATTTGTGGCCAATCCATTCGTAAATTCATTAAATAATTTTAAAAAGGAAATGACTAGTTGCGAATGTAAACACTGGGAGAGCTAGTTCCCTCTTTATGAGCCTATAGTGTAGTAAAATTAAGCCAAAATATGGATGAAAAATGAAATAATTTTTGGACAGCGAATTTTTGCTGAAATGTGTTCTATACCATCCCCTGACCTCCCTCAGAAAAGTCCCCTGAAATCCCCAGTGGGCAACATGCCTGAAAATGATGGGATGGCCCGCGTGGAGTCAGAAATAAATCTTTCTTCGACCAATGGGTATATGTACATCAAATTAAAGCTCTTAAGTAGTAGAATTTAATGCCGCAAACCTCATCTCAAAAGGTTGCCTGAGTCGAAAACGGCAGCCTGTCAAACTTTGAATAAAAATCAAATTTTAACCTAAATGCTTAAAAATGTAATAATTTTCGAAATACTTGACCTTTCGAGGTGCGGTTTGCGGCAAACGTTTGCTTTTACAATTACCTTTGAAAATGCGGATAGCTAGTCATATGCGTATCATACTACCCTTAAAACCACCATCCACATGGACGTCCCAAAGACTAAGTTTTAAAAAAGATTTCTCAGACCATAGCCATAATATACATACGTTTCCCGACTAATTTTACTACACTACTATACAAACTGCGAGTGTCGTTACAATTACCCTAGATGAAAAATGGAGTAAATTAGTATGAAAATAATAAACACATTTCCGTTTCCTCAAATAAATATACTTCCAATCAGTATAATGGGCTTAAAGAATTATCTGTTACAAAATGAGAAAAAATATTTTCAATTTTTTGTAAATTGCCAAAGTCCGCCCCTCAAATTTTGCCGCTATAGGCTCCAGCCTTTTCAGCCTATTTAGAAATACGGCCCTGGACAGAACCTTTGAAGGATCAGTCTGCAAGTTAAATGTCAACTACTAGTATTGTTTCTATTCCCTTTCACTTTGACTCTGAGAGATTCTACGATACAATGTAAACTAGATTCATTTTTATATATATGCTAACTTTGTTGACAGGGAGCGGGTACCAACATTCGGAAGGTGCGTATCCCGAAGACTGCTGTACAAGAGAAGGTCTATGTTCGAAAACTGATTGAAGAGTTTGGACTGGAAGAAGTGACAGAATCAAGTTTTGATATTTAGCTGAACATTTAGATACGTAAAATATAATCCAAGATTTTATACGTTATTGTAGAGTAGGCCTACTAACTCTAAGTATTATTTAATTGGTACCTACCTAGTTTAAACAGTATAATACCTGACAACTTATTTTATAAATAAACTTTTGTTTAAAGTTTATATTTTTCTTATAACAGTCCCAAATGTTTATTTCTATGGTTGAAGGATTACAAAGTACAGTATCTTAAAACTCCTAAAGACTATAAAGAAATCAGGAAAATCAAAATCAGAAAAAAAAATTAAATCAAGCATATAAAATTATCTATCTCCAGCTCCTCCTCCATGATGGTTCTTATGAGTAGAAGATGCAACAATAAACTTAATGAGATAACTTGGCTACTACAGAACACTTACAGTGCTCAACTCCAATCAATGATTTTGTCACTGCCTCCCTCAGGTTGAATTTTTGGGATATCGGAGTGTACTTTCGTAGGATTCAGTAACAAGAATAACTATGCATTAATAACTATATTTCACATTAACAATGTATTAATCTAATTAAAATTGAAAAATGCAAATTACTGTCAAAGATCAAAGGTTTTTATGTATAATCAGTATTTAATACGAAAACTATGATTAAACTTAATTAATTCATTAACTTGACAGTAATACGACCAGTTATCAAGACGATCTAACATAGTCTGATAAGACATGAAGGAATTTCTTTCAGCTAAACATGATTTGAAACCCTTTCACGGTTGTAGTAGTCTATGGACTGCTAATCATTAAAATAATTCAAAATCAACTGATTTATTCAATAGGTCTCTATCAGCTGATCAGTTGATTTTCTTAATCAGCTGATTCCTTTATCATGTACTACCTTGTGAGTGTAATGATGGCAGTTCAAACGTGTATTTGTCAAGAGCACAGGAGTCACGCAAACGTATCTTCAGGGGATCTTTTGGATGCCTCAGATTATTCTGAATCAATCGTGAGTTTATAACCTTTTTGACACACTCCCATGATTTCAAATAAAAAAATTTACCTGAATAAATTTTTAACAATTAAAGATTTCAACCCTAAAAATCCTAATAAGTTCAAATGAAATAAATTGTGCAGATGGACTAGAAAAAATAGATTTAAAACATTTTACTACTAAGCTTACTGTGTTACTTATTTACCTTAAATAGTGTACTTAGTTGTTATATACCACTTTATTATTTGTAACTAATTAATGTGTGCTAACAGTTTCATTAATGTATTCTAAAATGCACTACATTCTAATACATAATTTAGTAACATTAAACTAGTTTATTTACTTTGTAATGTCTTTTGTTCTTGAGGATGATTCTGTTCTAACTACATTTTTTCATAAAATTGAGGCATCTTTAGGTCTTCAGGAAGGTAAGAATATGTACCGTATCATTCTCAAAAACCCCTAAAGATGTTACACCTCAGGGGCAAAATGCACACCTTCAATCTGTACATTTAATTTACATCCGTACTGCTGTAACTCTTCTAGTTAATTTTTCAAAAAACTAACTTCTTTGCTAAGCCTTTGGTTTTAATCACCTACTTTTTTATTATTTTTTATATATCACCTACTCCTTTATCTAAAGCTTTATTTTCTTGACAACACCATCAATTTTATTCCAGCAATACTTTATAGATCTTTCCAGATCTGATAGTGTTCCATCAAATTCCTTAAATTTCCTTTGAATTTCATTTTGCACTATTTTTTCAATTCTCTTCTAAATATAAAAAAAATTCTGGTAATTTACATGAGATACTTTCTGTATCCACCGCTCAGACTTAGGAAACACTTGACACACTTCCAGAGACTTTTTTTTAAATTTCTACATAAGAAACAACAGTAAGTTTCACGCCTTGTCTTTCCCATCTGTCGCCAAGACTTCTCAGCTATACCAGAACATGCATAATGTAATTTACAGAAACTAATAGAACATATCACAAAGTCATTTTCTGTTGGCAAATCCTGACCACAACATGAACGTAAATTCATCTTGAGGAAATAGCACAAATAACAGAGGCAGGAGAATAAACAAAACAGGTGTGCACTGCTTGACTGAAAGACTTAGAATAATTAAATTAGTTGTCCAAACCCATCAAATTGTGGGAATCTTGGGAAACAAACCCGTGACCTCTTCATGAAGTCCAACCGGTAGTCTAGGGATGCATTTTGATGCAATTATGAATCTTTATAGTTTGTAGACAGGGAATTTGATTTAGACAGAACGTGTTTGATGGCAGGAGCCCGTCGCCAAGGACGCGCCCAGCTGGCTGAGGCACGACAGCTTCCAGCACACGACCGTCTATGTGGACCTGCAGTACGGCGACCAGGACCGCATACTGGGTGAGTCACTTCTGGGGTTACTAGGTGATACCGCAAAGAATCAAGGTTAATGGGGGACCACTCATTGAAAGACGGTCATCAAATTACAACAAAATGAAAAAAAAAACTCTTTTACACAAAAGAACACCCTCACAACCGTTGGATAGCAAAAATGTTAATTTTCCAATTTTTTCTGTCATGAGTTACAATTTACAACTCATGACAGAATAACTCATGAGATTGTTCTTCAGTATATTCAATAACTAATGACAACGATGATTGTGCAGAGGTGTCACAAGACAAGCTGCTAATGCAGAAGAAGCCAGTGGCCAACAGTGACATGAACGACATCTGGTACATTCCGTACGAGGACCGCGAGCTGCTCACGTTCTTCGCCAAGTTGTTCGATCTCCATCCCGACGCACTCTCCATCGAGCACGTCGCTGTGAGTAGCCCATGCCTACCTCATGACTACTACTAGTGACACACTGTACCATGGATGCCCCTTAACCTTTAATGACCATTTGCACAAATAAATGATAAACCGGATTAAATATAATCTGGATTAATTAAGTTTAAGGGCCGCTTTCCCCAACCTGGTTTAAACCAAAACTTAAGATTAAACCACGTTTTGCCATATGATTTAACATTGACATTTTTCTGGATTAGTTTAAACTGAGTTAATCAGCTGGAGGTGCAAGTTTAAACTAAAACTATGCATTTGCAACTGACTTTTAGGTTAAACTTAGGTTTAAACTGAAGATCAAGCTTAAACTAAAATGGTGCAAACGGCCCTTAAGCTTAAATGTTAAGTTGCTTTGCCAGCCAAACATTCAGTACCGTTGTTCGATTTATGTGAGATTTGCCTTTGAACACATTGAGCAAAATACCACTTTTGTAGATATACTATACTGTAAGTTCAAAAGAATCAATAGCTGCAACCCATAATATACCGGGTGTCCCAGATCACCCGTAAACTTCTTTTAAAATTTTAATAATATATTTTTCATGTACATTAATGACAATGGAAAAGAAAAACGGAACATTGCTATGGGTAGGTGTTTGGATCGTGAACGTGAGATTAATGGTGTTATTACTGTTTGTCTCTATGGTGAAAATCCATTCGTCGAGCACTTTCGTGTAGCCTAAGTTGCGAACCGTCAGTGAACGTCTTAAAACTAAATATGTTGCCTATGTCTATTTCATATATTTAAAGTCAACATATCCAAAGTCAACAACTTTATTTGTTTTAAAATAAATTAGCAACTCACTTATATTTGTTTTTAATATTATAATTAATAGTTTATCATATTCATTTCTATATTTATCTTTAAACAAATAAAAGGGCCGAATAAAGGGTAGATAAACTTTAGCTTAATGAGGGCAGAGCCCCCATCAAACCGTAAGTGGGTTACAGTTACTACATCTGAAAAAAAAAAAAACAGAAAAAAGACAATTATAGCTACAAATGTATTATTTATGTTGCCTGCAAGTCCTATTACTAGCATTAAGCTTTTACCTTATCACTATCATTTAAAAATGTTTTTTCCCAAAACACTGATTTTTTGTTTTATAATTTTGCAGGCATTCAGAGCTGAAGAAGCAATAAAGAAGATCCTGATTAAAAGGGGTTACTTGAGTGATAAAGATATTGTTGACAGATTAAAAGCAGCTGTACAAAATGAGTAATCTAAAAACCTTAAAATAAATTTGTAAATATTCTTTTTTTACAATTAAGTAGTTTAAATTTTTCATAGCATCTTATATATAACATCACTACTAAGATAAAGGTTTCTTGCCTCGTAAGTGAGAAAATCGTTCCACAAAACCATTTGAAGTGGTCATTTTGAATGCGTTGTTTTGCTTGATTGTTCAATAGTAACAGTGATAGTTTATGATGAATGAGGGTAAAAAATATGAATTGCTTCACATACAAATTGGGCTCACATAAATTATTAACAATCCAGAACATATTTATAAATCATATCAAGTTTCACAGTTCAGTCATTTAATAAGGTTATATTAGCATCATCAGAAGTTGAGATAAAGTAGTAGAGGAAAAAATGTCACTGTTCCTTCAAACTGTTCAAAACAGCTTTGTGTTTTTACGGGTATACTTGAACTTAAAGAAATTCAACTATATAAATTTCTAGTGAAGTAAAAACCTTTGACCAACAGTATGTCTAAAAACATAAGTAAGTAGAGCAAAAACATTGAGTAATAGTCCCCCAACAAATAAAATGTACACTCATTAATACTTATTAAATTTTGCTAGGTATGATTGTTTTCCTAGGTTTTAAGCAAAGAAACATAGAGAGAAGATTTAAATTAGACAATCACACTTTATTGCACATGGTAAACAATAAAGAAGAACCGATTCACATAGTCAACTTTACAAGTACTTACAGCTAAACAAAATATAAAAATGTCTTTCTTTACGAGACACTCTGTATACATTTAACATTATTTTTACATTAATTTCTACAGTTAGCTCAAAAACATAAATATATCTCTTGGTAGAGATTAAATGAGCTACTGCTAGGTATGCCAATAAAAATATTCAAAATGTATATTTACAAGGATTCTTTGGGGGAGTGTTTAAACCGTAAGGAATCAAATGTACAAATTTATCTTTGTGGAATAAACTAAAAATATTCTAAAATATTTGTTTGGCCATAATTTTCAATGCTTTGAAAAGTTAAAAGTAAAAAAAATGTCAGGGTTAACAATATTGTACAACACTAAAGATTGTAATTTAAAACTGGAAAACATAGAGAAAGGAAATTTTTTACTTTTATGGATTCACTTGAATGAATTTATGCTTGTGAGAGAAATTGCTTTCACTTTTGAATCTTAATCGAGGTGTTAAATAAACAAAATTCATCATAGTCCCATTGATTTGTTTCAATCCTTACAATTTATAATAATTATTGTTTACAGGTTTATTTGACATTTCCTCAAAGGAGTTAGAAATACATTAGTTGGTATTATTAACTAACAATTTTAACTTAATTGATTTGTAATAAAGTAATACCACGGTTAAATGGTTTTAGTGTTTCAGTACTAACTGATAAAAACCTTTTTTTACATCATATATAACATGGTATGCAATCTGAAATTCTACTTAAACGTTGAAACAGAAAGTAACATTTTAACAACTTTTAATTCATTTAAAAACGGTTTAAACACATAAAATATCACTGCAACTGTACAACAACTTGACATGGTGGATACGACTCGCCCAACATTGAGATGGTGAAAATAATGTCCAAATGTGAGGCATGAACTCTGCTGAGGAGGCGACCAGTTAAACAATAAAGATATGGTATGAAGTAACATTATTCCGCAAAGTAATCAATCAATCACATTGATCAATCACAATCGAAAACTTCAGAATTACAGTTAATCGATTATGTAACTTTCCTAGGTTATAAAAAATATTAAACTTGCTGCCTTAAGTGCTGTGTAGTTCAAATTCCATCTCACAACAGAATGTTGCACTCTATATCGACTTTGATATCTTTAAAAGTTTATCATAAAAGTAATTTGAATTGTTCATATTTTTGGTATTTCTCTATCGTAGTATGTTACTATATAAAAACATATACTGTATATCTCAATTTAGTTACAAAGTGGATTGTGTACAAAAAAAAAAAAAAAATCATAATTGTATCAACGAGTAAATTGGTATCAACAAAGAAGAAAAATATCATATATTTTTAACCTAATTTCCCAGGTTTTAGAGAACTAAATAGTTTCAAATACACAATTGCAAACAATTTTGTTCAAATTCAAAATGTTAAATATTTTTCATTACTATGGTAAAGCGTAAAAGTAAAAGTAAAGCGTGTAAAGTTTTAAATCCTAGAAATAATTCAAATTTTTCGTGTAATGAAAATTTTAGAACATTCTAAACTAAATATGACGTTAAATTTTTAATATGGAATTTTAAACATATAACTGCTTAATTATTTATGAATAAAAACACAAAATAATGATGCCAAAATAATGACAAAAATGTAACAAACGTTTGTTTTGAATTTTTTACACTTTGTTTTTAAGTAATATCGTAGCAAAATATTGTGATCATGTCCCAGAAAAGGTTTGGAAGTATTATTAACTCTCGCGAAGACATGAACTTGTTTGGTGAAGATTCACTTTGAAACTAGTAATGAAAAATACAATACAAACTTTTTGAAAATGTCTCTTAGTTTTGCATATTCTCAGTGTGTGAAAAATGATTTTTCATAATCCAATTTATTATTTGATTATATTATCTGGCTGTACTTGTAAAAACAATAATCAGTTGTAACATATCTAATCGTTCGAGCCCAAGTGTAGGCCGTCCGCACGGTACCAGCCATGACTGGTTACCCCCCCGGCGGATGTTCCCTCCCGGACCGAGGACTGATGACCGAGGCCTTGGGACTGTTCCGCTTCCACTCAGTTTAGTCTTCCTCTCACTCGTACTTCCGGTATCAGTTGAGAGAGTCGCCGCCCGCGTCGTGCCCGTAAAACACTGGGTCTGGAGACAAAATCCATATACTGAGTGACATAGGCATAGGCATAGAGATTAAGAATATCATTGGACATAATACATCCTCCAGAAGGTGCTTACTATCTAAGCAACGATCAAGTTTATTTAATTTGTTCCATGTTAAAAGTTTCTAAAGGTTCATGAGGGTACAGTTACAAAGCATTACGATTGAAATAGAATGATCAAACCATATAAGCTAAAGAGTACGGTACGTCAAACCCAAATCTAGGCACTTAATACAAATGTTAAAAAAAACTTTATTAAAATACACCTGCGATCCAAATTTTTATATTTTGAGATCTTTGAAAGCCAGTAGATTAGACCAACTGAAGTTGTTTACTTATAAAAGCCTTTCATTATATTAAATTTTTATTATAATATAAAAGTTGGCAAATTAATTGGTAAAATCTTTTATAACCTGTGAATAATAGGTCTTCATACAAAATTAACTATTATAAACTTTATTCAGTAGTCGCTAATGATTTTTCGTGAAAAACTCTTTGTATATCATCTTTTGTATCATTGTTATTATTTAATCAAACAATTTATTTAATTCTAAAAATCACTTGTACATCCATTCTGGCTCCTTCATGCTGTACATGCCACTAGTGGGAGAGAGCGAGCAATTGCATACGAGTGTAATATTTCACAGCCCAATGGGAGGAGCCTCACCGAGAAATTTCACACTTCAGTGACGAAAGCTTTCGGGACAGGTTTTATTTACATAAACAATATTTACATGATCATTAATACCTGCATGATTAAACATGATTTTTCACAGACTGTCAAAGAAGAGTTATAATATTATTTATTGCAAGTAAAGACGGATTTTAGTTCACAATTACAATTGATGGAACAACAGAAAATATGACATTCAGGATTAATAGGAAATTTTATAGTGCATTGATCCAACAGTTCGCTTAGAAAAATTTCCTACACATACTAAACTAGTCAATGCAGGAATAATTGAATTAATTTATTCAATATATACAGAAATAAATATAACAATATAGACCTAGAAGATTGGAAAGTAATCCAAATTCTTCACAGAGAAACTGTTTGGTTGAATCCAACAAAATTATTTTGTTAAATCATTTTACATAAGAATTTAGTTAATTTAACTAAAACTTTAGTTTAACTATTCCACTGTTTGATTCAATAAATTAATTATGTTGGAAAGCCCAAAAAGTTGTTGAAGAAGTTAAAATCAAACAAATTAGGTATCCATTAGGCGCCTATTTAATTAAACATTTTGGTTGACTCAACAAACTTTTCTTTCTGTGTTGTTGCCTATTTTATAATAATTGGTGAAAGTAAACATAAAATTGTATCAAGCTCTGGCAATTTGTTATATTCCCCATAAACCCCATGGGTGTGAGTAGGTAGGTTTATTAATTTAAACTAATAACTTGCTTTATATATAAACATATGATTTATTATAAATCATGTGTATTTTATTTATTTATCTTGTGGCTTCTATTAATATTCTTTGAATAAAGTCTAACAACTTTAACTATTTTTCATTAATTTCTTTTATTATTTAATTGGTTATGTTGCCCAGTACATTTAACTTTGAGTAAACTCTGAAAATTTACTCAAAATGGACATGAAAGTTCAAATATCTAAACTTGATGGGGCTCAGTCATGGCGTAGATGGAAAAGGCAAATGGAATTGATGTTGAAGCATCATGGAGTCCTTGGTTCAAGGGACCCCATCATCATGAATAAGCATCATCTTCATCTTGCTCATCATCATCATCTTGAACAAGCATCATGGAGTGCTTGGCAAAGGGCCAAAGAACCATGCCTACAATCGCTGTGGACAATGTGGCTGATCCAAGTCCTGAGGAAAAATTAAGAATAGAACGAGAACACAATGAGGCAGTGAGAGCTTATGAGAAAGATGATTCTCTAGCCCAGGTACTCATGGTAAGTGCTGTAGATGATGCTCATGTTGAATTGACAGCAACTTGCAACTCAGCAAAAGAAATTTGGCAAAAACTGTTAAGTGTATATGAACAGTCCTCAATTCAAAGGTTAGATAGGACTTTAGAAAATTTTTTCTCTGCTAAAGTAACTGATGATGAGGAATTAGTTCAATACATATCTCGTTTGCAATTAACATTTAGGGAAGTAAATGAGGAGTTGCAAAAGCATAATGCCAATGTT
The DNA here is from genome assembly GCA_030545055.2 of Neoaliturus tenellus. Classification (NCBI taxonomy): domain Eukaryota; kingdom Metazoa; phylum Arthropoda; class Insecta; order Hemiptera; family Cicadellidae; genus Neoaliturus; species Neoaliturus tenellus. The sequence continues at coordinate 78,105,830 of CM061533.1, forward strand.
TTGCCTGATATTGTACTAATGTCCAGAATTATGAGTACATTGCCAAGTGAATTCTTTGAATTTAATAGCGTGTGGGAAAGCATTCCTGTAGCTGATAGAAGTGTAGATCTTTTGATTGAAAGAATTAGACTCATTGAATCTAGGTTACCTTCTAAAAATTCAATAAGTGGAGGGCATGCATTACAAATAAACAAGAAACCATTAACGTCGAACTGTGTCAAGGATTTGAAAGACAATAAAAATTCTGGTAGTTCGAAGGTTAAGTGTTTTATTTGTAAAGGGCCACATTACGCAAGCAAGTGTCCTCAGAATCAGAATTCAAAGAAGCAAGAGACTAACAAAAGGGGTGTTGTTTCTTCTAATGAGAACAAGAAGAAACCAAGTCAATTTCTATGTTTTGTAGCTGATGGACAGAGTTACGGTAGATTTATAGCTGACTCTGGAGCTTCACAACACATGTGTTTCAATCGGGAGTACTTTGATACTTACCAAAGTTATTCTAAGCCTGTTTCAGTTACAGTAGCTAATGGAGAAGCTATCTATGCTGAAGGTGAGGGTGACATTCGGTTTGCTGTAAAAATTGGCAAGAAGAAAATGGTTCGAATATTGACAGGAGTATGGTATGTTCCCAAACTAGGAAGAAACCTTCTTTCAGTTTCCAGGTTAGTGGAAAAAGACTATACTTTCAAAGCCAATAAAAATAAATGTGTTTTTATAAAGGAAAATAAACCACATTTATTTGGACACAATGTCAATGGTTTATATGAGCTCGAAATGTCAGTTTTACAGAGTAAGTGCTCTGCACAGTTTGTAAATAGTCAAAATAAAACCTTACAAGATTGGCATGAGTGTTTTGCTCATCAAAACAAGGCTCATGTGTATAAGTTTCTTTGCGATCGGGGTATATCTGTGAAAAAGGATGATTTTTTCTGTGAGGGATGTGTAAAAGGGAAACATCACAGAGAAACTTATCACACACGAACAGTGAAGCCTGAAAATCCAGGTGAGATTATAAGTGGTGATTTATGTGGACCAATGGAGAATGTTTCTCTTGGTGGTAGTCATTATTGTCTAGTGTTGAAGGACTATTACACTAAGTTTCGACGAGTTTTCTTTTTGAAGGACAAAAGAGAGGTTGCTGATTGTTTACAAACGTTCTTCAGCGAGTGTCAAACAGCAGGTCATGTTGTTAAAACGTTCATGAGTGATGGCGGAACGGAATTCTGCAATGCCAAAGTAAAGAAGTTGCTTTCTGATCGTGGTATCACTATGAGAACGAGCATGCCTTATACACCTGAACAAATGGGGTCCGTTGAACGCGAAATGCGAACCTTAGTAGAAGCAGCACGGAGCATGCTGTATGCTAAGAAGTTGCCCTTGAGTTTGTGGGCTGAGGCTATGAACACTGCTTGTCATGTAATCAACCGCACTGGACCGTCTGTGGGTGGCAAAACTCCTTATGAGTTATGGTTTTAAAAGGGTCCTGCGCCTGTTGAACATTTTCATCCATTTGGTGCAGAGTGTTACGTCCATATACCAAAACCGAAAAGAAAGAAATGGTCTGCTAAATCGGTTTCTGGAATTTTAGTTGGATATTGTGATGAACAAGATGGCTACAGAGTCTATGTCACACCAAAGATTGTCGAAAGCAAAGACGTCGTTTTCAAGCCGAGTGCTAAGAAAATCATGGAAAATGATTCATCTGAGTCTCTTCAACGGAATGAAGAAACTAAAGATGTAGTGTCAATTGAAATTCCATGCGAAATAAATGATGATAGAAGTGTGGAAATGGAAGATGATGAAGTGTCTGCTGAAAATGATGAAGTTTCTGCTGGAAATGGCGAGATAAGAGTCATCCATGACAATCAAGATGACAGTCGACCTCAACGTCAGCGACGTACTCCATCTTACCTGCAAGACTATGTTTTACTTGCTGAGACGGGTCCTACCTATGAGGAAGCAGTAAATAGTCCTGATTGGTGGCACTGGCAATCTGCAATGAATGATGAAATGGCATCTATCAATGAAAATGAAGTATTTGAGTTAGTTCCACGTCCTCATAATAAGAAAATTATTGGTTTAAAGTCGGTTTTAACACGAAAACAAAATCCTGAACGTTTTAAAGCAAGATTAGTAGCAAAAGGATATGCTCAAAAGTATGGTGAAGATTACAATGAGACCTTCAGTCCCGTAGCACGAAGTGATACTATTCGATGTCTTTTGAATGTAGCTGTTCAAGAAGATCTTTATATAAAACAATTTGATGTGAAAACTGCATTTTTATATTCTAAGTTAGATGAGGACATCTATACTTGGCAGCCTGAAGGTTATGACGACAAAAGTGGAAGAGTTTGGAAACTTAAACGCAGTTTGTATGGTCTAAAACAAAGTCCAAGGTGTTGGAGTAAGCTTCTAATGGAAAACATGCTTAAGAAGGGTTTTAGTCAAAGTACTGCGGATCCATGTTTGTTTATTCGTAACAAGAATGGTTCAAAATTGTTTGTAGTTATTTTTGTAGATGATGGACTAATTGCTGGTTCAAATCAGGAAGAGGTGTCTGACTTTATTAAGAATTGGGAACAAGACTTCAAGTTGAAAGTTACTGACCCTGAAACTTATCTTGGAATGGAGATTCACAGAGCAGAGGGCAGGATTTCTTTGAGTCAGAAGTCTTACATCAAGAGTGTACTCGAGAGGTACAGGATGTCCGAATGCAATCCAGTTGGCACGCCTTTATGTACAAAGCGTGAAGATACAGCGGAGGAAGACAAACCTTTAAGTAAAGGAGTTCCTTTCCGAAAGGCTGTGGGAAGTCTGATGTATATAACAAATACGAGGCCAGACATAACTTGTGCAGTAAACATGGTTGCACAGAAGCTGAATAATCCTACTATGCAAGCATGGAGTGACGTCAAGAGAATATTCCGTTACCTAAAAGGGACATTGGATTATTCACTAATATATTCTAAAGGTGAAAAAATTCTCCATTGCTATAGTGATGCTGACTTTGCAAATGATGAATCAAGAAAGTCACGAACAGGATTTCTGTGTATGTTTGGTGGTGGAATTGTAAGTTGGTGTTCTGTAAAACAGCACTGTGTTACACTGTCAACCACAGAAGCAGAGTTTATTGCTGCAAGTGAGGCTTCTAAGCAAATTGTGTGGTTAAAAACTATGTTGGGCGAGATCTATGGTCATGAAATCAAGGCTGTTCTTTTTGTAGACAACGCTGGAGCTGTTCGACTAGCAAGGAATGCTGGAGAGTTTCATAAACGGTCGAAACACATCCATGTAAGGTACCAGTATGTACGAGAACAATTCCTTGCAGGAACATTTAATGTGTGTCATGTATCTGGAAATGAACAACTTGCTGATTTTCTAACAAAGGGCCTAACAGAGTCAAGATTAAAATACCTTCTGAAGCACGTTAGTTTGAGGACATATTAAATTAAACTAACTTGCTTTATATATAAACATATGATTTAATATAAATCATGTGTATTTTATTTATTTATCTTGTGGCTTCTATTAATATTCTTTGAATAAAGTCTAACAACTTTAACTATTTTTCATTAATTTCTTTTATTATTTAATTAGGTTTGCCAAAATATGGGTTTTGTAAGCAAATATAAGTTAAACCCTTCCTAATGAATGTACATAATAAATTTTATCCAAATATGTCTTTCTCCAGGAAACCGGGACACCCCGGACAGCTCCGAACATGTACCCTTCCCTCCACCCCTCCCCCTCACCTCGCCAAGCCATATACTAGCCAACTGGTCCATATTTTTTTTTTTTTTTTTTTAAAGAGGTTGGCGGACCTCTTTTTTGCCTTACTTTGCCCCGTCCACATAGACTATTGATCTGTGCGTGGATCGTATTAGACAAAGTAAGGGGGTGAGCCGCTAAAGTACAAGGTGAAAGGTACTGATAAAAGTCACTGGCAGAACGCGGATTTGAACCCACGACATCGCTGCCATGGTTCCGAAGTCCGGCACGCTAACCACTACGCCACCGACTCACCTAAATTCTTCCCTGGATAAGAATTAGGCTTTAAAAAGTTATTGATTCATATGCTTTTAACTAAAGTTCAGTATCAGATTCGCACAAAAACAAAGGTTCATGAACTTCCTAAACCTAAACCCTTAGTAATCTATGTTAAATGTACCATTGTTCAAAATTCATGTCATCGAATGATAGAAATAAATATTACATAAATTGATAACATTACATACTATTGACTGTGGAGACCGGCAGGTTTAAATGTTTAATACACTGCCAGGGCCTTTTTGCGGATTTAATGAAAGGAGTATATTCATCAGCCTTGCAAGCTTTCTATTGGGGATCCGACTTCATACAATGGCCAAGAGGATACTGCATGAAAAACTAAAGCTTGGCATTATTATATTTGACAATGAAACCTAAGCTACGTTCTTGTTGCTGTTTAGCGTTGGTCAATGCATTTAGTTATGGGATTCTTCTACAGGTGATGGCAACTTGGTTATGATTTTTATGATTAAGGCTACTCCCTATATACACAAATAACTATTTTCCTCTCAATGGTGGGAGAATCAGGAAGAGTATTTACCTACACCAGTACACTGTAATAGCAAGAAAAAGCAATTGTAGTGTAGCACTAAGGTGATAAGGATAGAGGACCATATTTATTTTATATCAGCTTTTCCGATTGTTGCATGCAAGTAGAATTGGTGTCATTGTACCCCTGAAATCAACTGACAACCGTTGGCTAGTACAGATACTATATTAATAACTATCGATCAAAGCGTGATGTACAATATCGTTCATAGCAATGTACGAAAGTACTGTTTTATTATGTGCCTCGATTGAAATTCAGCGCTTGACCTAGAGCGTAAACTGGTCAGATGCCTAGAAGCACGGGAAAGGGCCTCTTTCCACCACAGTGGTGAAATACACTATTTTTTATGATTCAATAAAACGTTTTAGAAACACTAATGCTGTACAAATTGCTAAACGAACAAAAAAGGTGAACAAATTCTGCTTCTAAGGTGTAAGTGGTGTCACGTCTTTAAGACTGACTTTCACACAAATCTCTGCTCGCCTTCCATGCTCGGCCCAAATGAGCTCACGAGCCTCGGGATATTGATTGAGTTGCCTCGGTTGACACCTAGAAGCATCGGTCCACCCGTTTATCTGAAGGGTCCTGCCCTTATATAAGTAGAACGCTCAGAATAACTTAACTACGAGAACTAAAACATTTAGTGTATCGTTTTGATTTTCATAAATACTTTTAAGGTCTCGTAAATGTCAATACTTATTTGTGAATCATCAAATTTGTTATTTCAATGCAAGTGCGTGTTTGGTATACTGAAGCTATTTTTTGTAAGATGTTTGGTGTGTTTTCAATCTACGTTGTTAATCTACACTACCGACAGTGTAGTTGGCGGATCGGCCGATAGATAGCGCAGCGCTATCTTATTTTGTTCTTGGCCGCCGTGTCTCTGAACTGGTATATTGTCGGTATTGTTAAGAACTCCTCGTGAATTTGTTATCAAAATTTACCTTAAACTAGGGATTGCCCACTAGTCGAAATTCGACCAAAGATTCAGTTTCAGTTTATCTTGAGTAAAATCTATACTTATTTAGTAGGCTAAGGGGTTTTTTTTTTTTTGTATAGAACTCCTCCTACAATTCTCAAAAGATCATGGGCTGAGTTTACCTATGACTGCTGGGTGGGCCAGCGGGGGTCAGTGATAAAGGACATTTTAATGCCAATATCATCTACATTCAGATTGAAACACAGCCATCTTTAACTAGGCCGCCTGGCCGCGGCGTTCTAAGTTCGAAGTAAACACTTATGGTGGATAGCACAGTCTGATAGCCTACAAGTATTTTTTTGGACACGAATACAATCATGACACTCGGTCAGTTTTTATATAACCCAGGAATTGGGAACTGTATCACTAGCGCTCCCGTTGTCTATATAGACTCCTAATAAGTGATTAACTGTTTGAACTGTTTTAATAATTTATTAACCAAAGTATTGTCCATGTAGCAAATGCCCGACATTTTGATAAAAAAATCATAAATAGGGTGTCTTTAAAGTACGTCACCAAACTTCAAAATATGGTTAATTGGGTCAAAATAAGAAAAAAGTTCATATAAAGGTGTATTTTAAAATGCACATTTACCTAGATATCCGCCATATTGTTTTTCCACTTAATAACCAATGTCTAAAAAAATACATTTTGTTTTACTATGTGTATTTTTTTAAAATATCGGTCATTTTCATATTATAATCTACAAATATCTTACAACTGGTATAGGTTATAAAATTTTACAAAAGAGAAAAGCTCTAAAATTCAATTATTTTGCAAGGATCTGACAACATATATTGGAGTAGTTGTGATTTTTGTACTAAAATAACCATAATGCGCAATAAATAATAATATAACACCAAATCAATGTATCTCGGCTAAAAATCACAATAACTCCGTTATTTGTCATCAGATCCTTAATAACTTTTTTATCATTCTGCACGAAATCAGCCAGTTTTTTGTTCTCTCAATAGTACCAAAACCGATTCTTTTCTGCCCTAGGACTGAAAAATCAGCTGGAGAATTTTTTAGGTCCTAGTACTGAAAAGTCAGCTGTTTGCCAAGTATATTACTATTGATTTATTTATGTTGAGAAGCAGAATTTTGAAATTCAAACGTTATGAAAAGCATTGTTTGTAAAAATAACAGAAATGTAAACACTACAAATATGTAGTGAATGACTCAGTACCAGCCTGCGGCCAATGCAACCTGGCAATAGTTGACACAGAGCTAAATTCAATTCAGTGTGAAGCGTGCGGCAGCTGGTGTCACTCTTGGAGACAGTGTTTAGGCTTAAAGAAAACTATTTTTAAACTAATAAAGAAAAAAGGTCCATGGGTTTGCCCCTCCTGCATTGAATTTTGTAAAAAATCATTTTCACAAGACCTGCCTGCTCAACTTGCTCAACTCAATCAGGAGCTGCAGGAAGTTAGGGACTTAAATAGATTGTTTTTTTTTTTTTTTTTTTTTTTTTTTTTTTGAGGAAAACAAAGAGTTAAAACAACAAATCAATGATCTTCATGAACAGCTAAACGAGCTCAAATCTGCAAAGACTAAAACATCTGATAGGCCCCCTGTGTCTCCGATGGTGGTACCGGAGCTCCGCGCACCTTCTCACTGTCCCTTTGACAAGGACATTGTGCCTTCATCTGAGAATGCTCCTGAGCAAAATGATAATTTTAGTAATAATTTTAAGTGTAATTTTGATTTCTCAATTGTAAATTTTTTGGCTGATAGCCACGGCCGCAAACTTAGACAAAAATTAGAATAGGCTATCTGAAGATAAGATTAAGGTTTCATCAGAAATATTTCCGGGGGCTCCCATGCATCATTACGCAAAGAAGATGAACACCGAATGAAACCAGCTCGACAACAAAAAAGGATGCCTAAATGTAATTTTTGGTGGGGTGAATGACACCTCCAAGCAGTCTGTGGACTGCCTGGTCAATGATGTGGGACTAGCCTTTGGTAGGCCTAATGATATTGGCAATAGTGTTGAACCTTGTGAAAGTAATTTTTTAGTGGTCATTGAAACCCCCTACAGATACGATGATGTAAGATTGAACTAGTCGATTAAGTATCAAAACTCTAAACTAAAGGAGCTTTGTATTAGGTTAGGTTGGTTGTATGTCCCAGTCAATTTCTCACTGTCCCGGCAACATTACACTAGGCAGGGCCTTCACTTAAACGGAAAAGGTAAAGATTCTCTCTGTTCAATTGTAGTGGATTCATTGAAGAAAATTAAATCTAGTTTTTTAGGTTAAATAGATTTAACAGCTAGGACTACTTTGGACACAAGTCAATATTGTGAACCGGAACCTCAAATTAAGTTAATTAATTCTTCTGACTTTGTTAAATTTGCACATCTGAATGTTCAAAGAGGCCTACTTTCAAAGAGGAATCAGATTGAAATTTTTCTTGACGAGGAGCAACCACAAGTATTTTTCGTTACCGAACACGGACAGAAAAATCTCTCCAACTTGGAAAGTATATCTCTCACAAACTATAGATTATGCAGCTCCTTTTGTCGTGAGGACAGGTTCGGGACCACGGAAGTCGGCACCAGTTCTTAGTCACTATAAAAAAAAAAAAAAACAATGAAAGTCGGCACCCGTCCCGGGAGCGGCCGCCATGACACCATGAAAGTCCGCACCTGCCACGCCGGTTCCTCCTTCCACTTTTACCTCCCCTCACGCTCATACCCCGTCATCACTACTGACTCTCTGAACATTACTCCCTGTGATAACTTGAAACCCCCAATGTCATTACTAACTCACGGACAGGGCTTATTTGCATAAAATTACACGCTGTGTAGACGATATTAATCTAGAATATATTTTATTGACTATCTACACAATTTAGGAATCATCCTTAAATTAATGGTTTTATTAACGTAACTTATACATAAGTATACATTTTTACTATCCATACTTGTTATTTTCATGTTATTCGTTGATAAAACTTTGACCACAACATATATTACACGATTATATGAATAAATCGTGACAACTCTTATTATATTTCAGACAAATGTATTTAATAGATTCCGCTTCGTAAAAGCTAAAATTCATCGTTACAAAATGATGTTACTGGATTGTTGAACTTATTATGTTCCGGTTCTACTATTAATCAGTTTAATTGTTTCTTTATAAAAGGCTGTATGCCTAGGCGTTTCTTATCTGTTACTTTATATATTTGCAGGTGCAGGACAAAACTGTAACGAACTTACGTGTATATTTTTTTACAGTTTAAATACATCATCTAACGTACCATACTCCAAACATTTACATTCATTTACATATTACCTAAAAAAATAAATGCTTGAGGTATTTGTTCGTAAGTAACTAATTACTGTCTCAGTAGGTTATCCGTATTTTACTGTCTTAAAAAACGAGTGACCGCGTGCGATTTAAACCTTGGGAACAGAACACCCGACTGACCATCGGTGCAGCAAATACTTCCAAGGGTCGATGGTAATCAATAGAGGAATTTCAAAATCGTCAATAGAGTTGAACCCTGCACTGATCTAAGGGAAGTGGTGAGAAAGTTAGCAAGGGGGCAAAAGACAAGAGAAATAGGGGTAAGACGGCGCTGTGGAGGGGAGACTACCTGAGGCCACTGCAAAACCTTCCTGGTGCCGACTTTCATTGAGGCATTAATAACGCTTCGATGATTTTTGCCGATGGACAGGTTTTGGTGCCGACTTTCATGGTCGTCGACAGGTTAGGTGGTGGCACAGTCATCTTTATCAGATTAGGCTTTGAATCTCTACAGGACATTCCTGATACCAGCAGGTTCTCAACTTCCTTCATTTTTGAAATAGCAGAAATCAGATTAAATATCAATTATAATCAAACTCCTTGTGCAGTAATTTATAGACCCCCTATAAATGATAACAATAGTTTCAATTTGTTTTTTGATTCTTTAGACAATTATTTGTTCTCAAGAGCCAAAGATACCCGACAATTAATCATTGCGGGTGACTTCAACATTGACCCAGTCCAACATGAGAATGAATACAAACGTTTTTGTGACATTTTAGCAAGCTACGGCCTGAACATCCTTGTAGACTTTCCGACTAGGATCAGCGAACATTCGGATAGTTGCCTTGATACATTTATTTCCAATATTAGTGGCAATATCAATTCAATAGAACCTTTTGTGTCAGATCACTCAGCATTGTTATTTGAGGTCCCGGTCTCAGCCCAAACTAACCAAAATGTTCACTATTTTTTAAGTAGAGACTTTTCTGAATGTAGTATTAAGGAACTTAGGCTAAGGCTAGGCAGAGAAGATTGGGGGGAATTTTATAATGCTTTTACAGTTAATGGTCAGTATGAGGAACTTGTTAAAACTTTTTCTTATCACATGGATATAGCCTGTTCTCTACGGAAATTTAAAACAACTCAAACAAAAAAAGTCAGTTGGATTACTGACGAAATCAGAAAAATGAAAAATGAATTGTTGGAAACTTATTCTAAATGGATCGCAACAAAGGACAGCACTGTCAAACAACTTTATAACAAACAGAAGCTCAATTACAGAAAGGCAATTGCCACAGCCAAATCAAATTTTGTCAAAAATAAAATAATAACTTCCAACAACCCAAATAAAACATCTTGGCAGTTTGTCAACTCCCTTAGAAATAAATCCAATAATTCACCCAAAAATATAACTTTAGAATTAAATGATGCAGTTGTAAGTAATCCAGACATTGTTTGCAATATTTTTAACGACTTTTTTTCTGATGTTCCTCAGTGTGACTCTTCTTCAAATAGCAACAACTCTTTTTGTAATAGTAATAATCATACCAACTTTGAACTCACTCAATTTCCACTAGTTAACAAAGCATCACTAATCAAAATAGTAACTTCGCTCCCAAACAAAAAGTCAACTGGCCATGATGGCATCTCAATTGATTTAGTTAAAAAGTGCTATCCTGAGTTGATTGATCCTTTGATGGTTTTGATTAATAATTCCGTAGAGAAGGGCATGTTTCCTGATGCAGCAAAGTTGGCTCTAATCAAGCCAATTTAAAAAAAAAACAATCCACGTTCGCCTGGGAACTACCGCCCAATCTCGCTCCTACCATCCATCTCGAAGATCCTCGAAAGAGTGGTTTGCGATTCTTTAGTCAATTACCTCAGCAACCACTCAATTGTTTTTAAAAATCAATTTGGATTTTAGAAACAGAAATCCACCAAGTTATCTTTGGTTAGTTTCATCAATTCCTGTATCGACTCCTTGAACGGCGGTGAGACAGCTATGGGCTGCTTCATCGACCTGTCCAAGGCGTTCGATTGCGTCTCTCACCCAGTTCTTCTAAATAAATTAACCGCAATTGGTATTAAAGGCAAAGCTTCCCAAAGCTTTGGCAAAGCACTCAGCTGGATTAGTTCATACCTCTCAAATAGATCCCACAAAACCAAAATAGACTTTCTTGACCAAGATGGCATTAGAAAATCTTCTTACTCAAACTCAAAAGCTGTATCATTCAAAGTTCCGCAAGGATCAATATTAGGGCCTATTCTCTTCCTCTTATATATCAACGACATCTCTGATTTTCTTCCTGGTAATCTTCTTACAGTCTTCGCCGACGACACGTCTCTGCTAACTTCTCATAAAAATCTCAGCTGTCAAGAGCAAGAAACCTTTTTCAATTTGAACATTCTCTCACAATACTTCTCAGGTATCAATCTTCACATCAACCCCAAAAAAAAACACAGTTTATACATTTTATGACAGATCAGAAAAGAAAACGTTTGAACAATGCAGGCACCACTCTTCCGTCTGTTGTACTCGATGACACGATCATTGAGGAAGCTCAATTTGTGGATTATCTGGGGGTGAGATTGGACGGTGGTCTCAGGTGGAACGAACATGTGGATAAACTTGCAAAGCAGCTTGCCTCGAACATTTTTGTTTTAAAAAATATTTCTTCTTTGAATAATATTTCATTATCCAAACTAGTATATTTTGGCTTGATTGAGAGTCTGATTAGGTATTCTGTAATCCTTTGGGGCTCTTCCAATAAATGTAACTTAAATAGAATTTTTGTCCTTCAGAAGAGAGCTATAAGATGTATCTTAAGACTTAAGCCAACTGACTCTTGTTTCGATCACTTTAAAGAACTTCAAATTCTAACAGTACCCAGTATTTATATGTTTGAAGTTATTAGTTATATTAAAGAAAACAACCTTGTTACAGCTCACCTGCATTCTCACAACACTAGAAATAGAAATATCAACCCGTCTGTGCCTCACAATTTAAAGCTTTTTGAAAATAAACCAGATTACATTGGCCTAAAATTTTTCAGTCAACTTCCACCACAAATTGCCCAGATTAGTAGACTAACTTAAAAAGATTTAAATATGATTTCAAAAAGTACCTCATCGATAAATGCTTTTACCAACTTCCATCTTACCTGACCTGACCCAAACCGTTGATATGACCTTCTCACCCCCCCCCCCCCACATATGCCTCTACCTACCATGACAGCATCTGGAAGATGTGCCTCAAAAACTCAAGACTGGTCCTATGCCGAATATGGTCAATCGGGACGACGTGGGATATGTATATGTATGTATGTATGTATGTAGCCTTACTGATTGAGATAAAGTTACGTATCTCTATTATTAAGTTTGTTGACGTACTTTAAAGATACCCTTACAGAAAAACCCGGTTTTACTATGAATGTAACAGCAAGTAAAACGCACTATTTGAATGGCGGAGGAGTTGTCCTCCACCAGCACCTACAGAAGGACAAGTAAGTCTCTGATGCGGAACTAGGGCCCGCCAACGAAACGAGCTTAAATAGATATAGAGTGCTCACCAGATAGGGAAAAGTGTCCCTTTTTGACTGGCGCCATATTACCCACGATTCCCACCGTTTCCTTGGTAACCAGTCCTTTGTTTACACTTTTCCAACAGTAATTTACCATTTTACCCACACCTATCCGACGTTTCTATGGTAACCAACTTCAATAACCTCACAGACCATCAAATTAAACTATTTTAAAAACAAACAACAAATAAACATATGTTTTTAAAATATCATCAGTAATTTTTGAAGCTTGTAGCACCCAATCAGAATAGCTAAAACTAGTAACCAAGGAAACGAGAGTAAAGTGTGGGATGGTTGCCAAGGAAACGGCGGGAATCATGGGTAAAATGGCGCAAATCAAAAAGGGACACAAAATTAACATGTGGTGAGCACTCTATATCTATTTAACCTAGTTGGGGCCCGCTAGTCTTTCAGGCGGAACACTTAACAATCATAATTACGGTCTTGGGTACGATGTTTCGTGACACTAATGTTGAACTCTGCCGATAGTAGCCTACAGTTGCATAAAAAGTCTAGTGACATAGGGATGTATAGAAAATGTACAATAATCGCAAATCATATTACCTAATTTTACATCTTTACTGATTCCAAGTGTAAATATACCGGTATGCATGAAGCTATTTTAAAGATTACATTTAAGAGTCATCTTCACCTATGATCCACCAGCCCATTGTTGCGCAGTCGGCAATGTTAGTCATAGGGACAGGGTCGAGGTGCGCCGATGGCCAGTCAGGATCATAAAAACCAGGGTCGAGGTGCGCCGATAGTTGGTTTGGGTCTCTCGGGAGGCAGGGTCGAGGTGCGCCGATGGTCAGTTTGAGATTTGTCTTCAATTCGTTGCTTATTCGTGTTAATTATTATTAGGCTACATTTACTGTTTACCAATACTGTATCAATATTTAAAGTCAACCGAAGAATAACAATTTAATATGTCGTATCAACACCTCCTAGAGTGGTCGTATGCATATGCAGTTTTTTGTTCATGTCAAAATATTACCTTGACTGTGTATCAATATCAATTTACAGTCAACTATACAAGAAAAAAAATAACCTAACCTAACCTAACCTAACAACACATGTTAATTTTTGTCCCCTGTTGATTTGCGCCATTTTACCCAATATAAACCCGCTTTTCGCCATAGTGATAAACATTTCTATTTATTTACAGGGCTTTTCCCACAGTTTAAATAACAACATACCGTACCTAACATTTATATTTAATTCGGAATGAATTAGTAACAGCGTGGCAGCAAAACATGGAGAACAGGCCACCCGACTGGCTATCGGCGCACCTCGACCCTGCCCCTCCGAGGGTCGACGGTAATCCGCTGTGGAATGCCCTGACCATCGGCGCACCTCGACATCTCCCAGTCATAGGCCTACGGCTTTTAATGCAAAACATGGTATAGCATTCCCCTGTTTCGGACGCCGTTTTCAACCGAATCTCTTTAAACTTGGTAAGTGTTTAGTTAAATAGTTATACTATGTCGCTCATACCTCGGAATTTCGAAAATTTGACAAATATTACTCTTTGAGACGTCACAAAGTAACTCGATTTTCCTTAGTAATATTTGTTAAATTTTCAAAATTCCGAGGTATGAGCGACATAGTATAACTATTCAACTAAACACTTACCAAGTTTAAAGAAATTCGGTTGAAAAACGGCGTCCGGAACAGGGGAATGCTATAGCATGTTTTGCATCAAAAGCCGTATGATTAACATTGCCGACTGCGCAACAATGGGTTAATTACTGGCCCAGGGGTGAAGATGACTCTTAAACGTCGTAGCCGGGCTTGGCGCCTATCCACCTGAGTTTGACAGTCAGTTTTGCCAACTGTAGGGCCTAAGGTTATATTTTCCCTACTTAGTAACCCTACTTAGTAGTTCGCGCAAACAGTGTTTAATTTACGATAATCTATTATTTAATTTACTTTTCAGTATGAACATAGGTAAAAAATGTAATTAGAAAATAGTATTATTTTTTAGAGTAAGTTAAAGTGAGACAAAACTTTGAGCGTTAGTTGAATGAATAATTATTTAGCTCATAAACTTTGTTTTTTACATAACATTTTTGAAATTTTTGGGGGGCACGCCCCCCAGGCCTCCCTGAAACTCCGCCCATGTATTGACCACATATACAATGTTGGTATTTATGGTAAAAATACTTAAATAAAAGATTTTAAATGATTAAATTTTACATTTTATATCAGCACTGATTGCGAATGAATATGATCGGACTTGCAGAAAGGAATATTTTTTCACTGCTTCCGGTTTTCTTGACCATGTCTTTGTTATTTGTTAACACGTAGTTATAAAATTGCACACAGTCACAATTGTAAGAATCTGGAGGATTGCTTCCAGCAAGTCCACTTCCATTCTGTTCCTTTCGTCTGTCCATTGGATGTTCATGAAAGAAAACATTTTCTCTGTTTTGGCGTTGTGGGTTGATTACAAATAAATACAGTATACAACTCAGAGTACTATTGAGGACTATTACTGTGTTAATGTATACTTGCAGAAGGGATAGAAATTGAATCGGTTATTTCCAAAACTTGAATTGGTCTATATTGATGTCTCAATATTTTATAATCCCTTTAAAAATAGAATTCCTCTACTTTTGGGGATCCAATTTTTCTGGACATCGCATGACATGATCAAAAACCGGGACAATCCCAGGTTTCCGCGAATTTTGGTCACCCTAAGTGCAGTGGGTAGTGTGGAGTGATTTACCTAGCGTATTGAGGCCGTAGTGCGCCTGGTAGACGGTGGACCCGTTGGTGGTCATGGAGGAGCTGATGGGCAGCGTCGACCCCAGCGACCCCTGGTGGGACGACAGCTGACTGAACCCGCCCATGCCGCCCTGAGACAGCTGCGACAGTCCTGCCAACAGACATCAGTGTAAAGGAGCTTTCAAAAATGGTACAGCCATTGACTACGTACACCAACGTTAATAGACTTCTCACAGCATAGGCGTGTTTGAAACCAATACGGTGGCGCGATTTTCAGCGGCGTACACCAAGAGTCATATGATAGGCAAATCAGAACAGGACTACTACCCTTCTCAATGTAGGATGAAATATTTAACAACGGAGGGTTTTGTTTATGTTGTGATTAAATGTTTTTGCAGCACTGTAAATCCAGCTGAATGATAAAATCATCGATTGCATCAACTCTGAGGCGGCGTACACGAACCTTCCAAATTTTGGTATCAAACTAAATGCATTGTATGAGAAGTCTATTGACGTTAATGTACATAGTCAATGGTATACAGCTTTAAAACGTTTTAAGAAAAAACACGAAATTTTTAAATAATTATGTTAGGTAAAGCTTTTCTACTCCACTCACTCGCCTCTACGGGCAATTATATGTACGAGTGCATGTGTTGCTCGACATCAAGCAATTTATTTTCATACAATACAAAAGTTACATTTAGATCTAAATCAATGACATCTGACCAATCCAATATTCAAGAAAAACTACAGCAGTACGATAATATATGTTTCAAATGCTCAAATCAATCCCAATGTTATTCTAATGGGAAAATTTCCAATTTAATTTGTGTATAGCGCTCTTATACACGTATTAAGTCCAATTCTTACCATTTTTTGCGGAAAAACTACAGACCAAACCCTTGACACTAATCCAACGACACAAAGAACTTGGAAAATCGGTTGAGAATTGTAGGAGGAGTTCTCTAAAAAAAACCCCTTAGAGTATTAAATAAGTATAGAAAGATGTATTCAGTCAGCTTTATTAGATATAAAACCATTTATAGTATTGTATTTTGTCATTTACTTGTTAAACTATATCCTATACTCTTATACGAGCAATGTTTGCTTGTTTGCTTGTTTGCTTGCTTGCACAATTATCTCAAAAACGGCTCCGACGATTTCCTTCAAATTTTGGAATAAACTTAGTTTTACCTTAAAAATACGATTGAGATGGGTCTCGCCCCCAGGGAAAATCTAATTTTGCTAAAAATTAAAGTTTAAAATTACAAAATTTTAACATTGGGCTTATGGGTTGCCATGTTGGCAACGAATTAACAACATATAAACAAGAATACATTCAGAACTTCAAAAAGAAATGTAACAGCTGTTTATGTACTGCATATTAAATGTCAATAAAGTTTATTCTGATATTTAAATTTACTAATATTTCACCGAGCAACGCTCGGTCCTCCTGGTACTTGATAAAAATACAACATGGTTTAAGTAGGCCTAATGATATATTTTATATGAAAAATGTGTAAGTAAGAATAAGATCAAGTGAATTTCCTAATCGAGTGTTGTGAAGCCCTGATGTATTTAAAAAATTTTTTTGTTAATTTATGACTTTGATTCTATATTTACATGTACTGTACATATTACTCTCAGGCATTAATATTTGTTCTACTATATATTTTAGCTTGACATGTCCATCGTGTTTGTTGCTCGATGGAATCACACACTTATACAAACAAAAGACTTTCCCACTTTTATATGAAGTATATGGTGGGATATTTTTTCCATAGCTCGTGAGTAGGTATATTTACTCCCCTGTGTTGATACATTAAATGGGATTAAATTCGATTTAGTTAAAAGCAATGTTAAAATACAGCAGATATTAGTCTGGTCACATTCTGGGGATAATGAGGCCCCATGAGTCCTCATGTGAGGCGCTGATGGAAAGGTGGTAACATAGATTTCTTTCTTTTATTATCACAAACGATAATCCTTAGACTTTCAGTGCAGGCTCAAGGTCTTTAATATGTGTTCCGTGTTCGAATGATGCAAATTGCCGGAATAGTGGCACTTTCCAACAAATCACACCACACTGATTGTAACAGGGATTCTGTATTGGTTATCCACCATATTCTGGAACCCGTTGAATTCTTTAGTGTGTTACCAATGAAGCCGGTGTTATTTTGAAGGTTAGCTTTCAGCCGCATCGGTTGACGTTTACTGATGGGTAAATCCCGACCACAATGGCCACTGCGGGTGACCTACATAATTAATTGGAAATTTAATTTCTACCCCGAAACAAGTGTGATGACTCACCCGAGGTCATGGACGTGACGCCCCAGCGGGGGGTGTCGCCGCCGAACATGCCGCTGGGGCAGAGTCCCTCGGACATGGAGCCGAAGGGCGGTAGGCCGTGCGAGGGCAGGAGGGCGCCGGGGGTGCGGAACACGTTCGTCGTCTTCTTGCGCTTTTTCCACTTCGCCCTTCGATTTTGAAACCACACCTGTAAATTGTACATCGTTGATTTATCACAACATTTTACATACAGCATACAGAGCCAGTTGAAATAAAGGAAGTGAACTTAAAACTTAATCTAACTGCATAATGTAGTCTACAATATTTCAAAATCTCATGAAAAACAATTTACATTATTTGTTCTTTCTGATTTGTTTTTCAGAGATCACTTCAAATGTGACCAGTACCTATGTTAAGACGTAAAAAATAACTTGTCAACATAAAATTTTATCTCAATACGTAAACTGCACATTCTAAAAAAAAAAAAAATAATAATAAATAAATAAAGTCCATCTGTTTAATGTGTTTGTTTGATAATGGCCCCACACATGTGAGTCATTACACTCACTATGATGTAAGTGTGAAATAGAAAATTCAAATTGTAATGCACACACTACAAGAAACATTTCTAGTTTAAAATCCCAGAATTAAAATAATAAAAGTCCTTACCTTAGGTACTACCATACATCATATTTGTATTTTTTGTGTAAAATAATTTCTAACACAATAAAGCATTCGAATCAAGCAGCAAAGTTGTATTTTTCAGTAAGAATATTTCTTGGCATTCTCGTCGGTGTCGCAGATGGCGATGCCTCGCGTTGTGGGGAGCGACCGTGACGGTGGAGTCGCCAGGGACCATTACAACAATGGATCTCCTAATGCGCCTCACTACTTCACCATCGACTCGGACTTCGACTAACGCCTATTTGCTAAACCTCTGATTCGGAATTCTCAAATGAACATCAGATCTATACTTTCTTCGGTGGGAATGGTTTGAAAATAATCTTGGTTTTGTCCCCATACAGACTGACATTTACATCTTATACTCTAATATGAGTAAGGTAGGCCTGTGTTTTACTGTAAGTAATATACGAGTAGGTATATTTGTATGTATGTGTGTATATTTGCACACGAATCTCAAAAACGAATGGAACAATTTTCTTCAAACTTTGCAAATAGCTTAGTTCTGAGTTAAAAATAATATAAATATAGGTCTCTATGCTAGCAAAAATATTATTTTATTATAGACCTAATATTGAAATAAAATTCTAACTATTCTAACATTGGTCTTATGGAGTTCAAAATCGAAACAAAGAAACAGTGAAAACAGCTGACTCAACTGACAAAGTGTAGACACGTGTTCCAGTAATTAACATGTGGTTTTGCATGGTTAGGCCTAATAAATTATTATTAAATGATACTTCTGTATAATAACAGTAATTTATAATTTTTTCATATTGATGAATATGAAGGTTTACATAAATAAAAGTCCTGTAAAAGTGTAAAGCAACTAATCAATCTGTAAAATTACATTTCAATTTAAAAATAAAAGCATCAGTAAGAATGAAAACAGCTGTTGACTAAATGATTAGAATCCACATGTTACATATTTAACAAATACTAGTTGTTGCCCGTCGATACTCGACGGATATAGCTCCATTAGTGGTAAATGAAACGCTATAATAGTACAAACATGTAAGGTAGTCTATAAAATGTACTTCTTTGAACTGCCATACCAAGAACAATAATATATTTTACAGAAAATACTACGATTTTAGTTGGAGCGTCGGAAAAGTAGGCCTATTCCGTAAAACCAATAATGTTGCATCCTTGTACTTATAGGCCCTACTCTTTAGTATTTTATAAACATGTCCATTTGATTGTTTTAGGTAGGCGCAAACCTAATTAGCCTAAGGAAACCGTCCTGTTAGGTTCAACGACATCAGAAATAGGGTAGACCAATATCCACTTGTAGGCCTATTGGATAAATTGTTCTTAACAGTGTTTTTCAAGAATTAGGAAAGGCCTAAAGTGTTGTAACTAATGATGGTTGGCTTCAACAAATATTGGTGTATTAGGGTATGATAGAACGTAGAGAAACCATTATTTATAACCACTTTCATATCGCAATATTTATGCTGTAGTGTGCAAGTTTCAATAACTATCCAAATTTAAAGAATACAAATTTATTTCACAGAAAATTACATAATTTTAGTTGGAGTGTCTGTCAAAGTAGGCCTATAGACATATTCCTTAAAAACAATAATGCTGCACCCTTACTATGTAACACAGACACTCTTTAGTATTTTATAAACATAAAAAAATCGATTGTTTACTTAGACCTAAACCTTAGTAGCCTAATCAAAGCGTTATATTAGTTAAAAACATGAAAAAATAAGCAAGACTAAACTATCAATTTGTAAACTTGTTAGTTTAATAAATAAGTTTTTTAAGAGTTTGAACAGGCCTATAAATATTTTAATGTATCTATTTTGCTTAAAATAAATATCGGTACCATCAGTAAAACATTTATTAGTGACGCCGTTATTGGACACATTACAAAAAGTATACTTGAGGGGAACGGTCTGGAACACGGGCAGTTGGATTTGAAGTAACGCTACCGACTGCGCCACAAATACTGTCGTTAAGCGAAGTAAATGTAAAGCATTACAACGTTGCAAACGACAAATTGATTGCACAAAGAATTTCCGATACATCCGTTACTTTTAATACAAATGTGAGCAATTTATTTAAACTAAACCTTTACAATTTAGTCTTAATTTTAAAACAATCAGCAATTTTACATAATTAAGCAACTTTCTTTCCATTTAAAGTATAATACGTCATAATTGTAAACGTTTTTAGGTACTGGCCATAATAAACCAAATCCTTCATGAGCTTTTGCTCATCCACTGTATTTAGACTAAATACCTCGTGTGTTTACAATCAGCTGATTGAAAGCGTGTAAAATAAATATAATGTAAAAGTTTGAAAATGTCGATATTTTTAATTTAAGGAAGTAAGATAACGTTAAAGTGAATAAAATCTGCTAATATACAAAGGTTTACGTTTTATTTGGTACAAACTGCGTGTAAATTGGTCCAGTGGAAGTCTCAGACGAACTGTCCAAAGGATTGGAAATGTTGGCTTTTTTCCCCATGTTAAATCTCCATAAGAAAAGTTTATTTTTCATTTCTGACCGATTTAACGTAAATATTTTTGAAATACGAATAAAACCTGCTAATATAGAACCGAAAATGTTTATTTTGGTACAACCCGCATGTAAATCGGTTCAGTAGAAGTCTCAGACGAACTGTCCAAAGGATTGAAAATGTTGGTTTTTGCCCCATGTTAAATCTACATAAGAAAAGTTTATTTTTCATTTTTGACAGATTTAACGTAAATATTTTTTAAATACAAATCAAATCTGCTAATATAGAACCGAAAACGTTTATTTTGGTACAACCCGCATGTAAATCGGTCCAGTAGAAGTCACAGACGAAGTGTCCAAAGGTTTTTTAACTTTGTGTTTTAAATATATAGATGTGTTTTAAATATATAGATGCACTAGATTGAAGTATTCGTAAGGCTACATTGAAACAGTCGGAAAGTCGATTGAGCGGAGCGAACGAGGTTGTCTTGAAGAAGAAATACACTTTTTGCAATGGGCATTTAAGCGCATGCGCGCTTGGGCATCAGTTATGCAGTTACAGATAGTGCACTATCTGTAACTGATATTACTATAAAGTATAAAGAATATTACTGTTTGAGTTTACCGAGCAAATGCTCGGCTACCAGGTACTTTTTGTGTATGGGTACACGAATACCGAAAACGGCTACCGAAGAACGATTTTCTTCAAACTTGGCAATTATCTTATTTCTGGTATAAAAATGTAATTGAATTTTTTACTATATGGAACATAGAGTATAAAATTCTTTTAGATCGACTTTAAATTTCTCTTAGGCGAATTTTTGATCCCCAAAAGGCTTTTTTATTACTAATTTGATTTCAATGAAATTCTCAGGTTAGATTTTAAGTATTTTAAACTAGGTAATAAACTATAATCGAGCAATTATTTTCAAGTATTAAAAAAGCTTATTTTCCGTAATTTTTGACAGAACTTTAGTTGTTTAGGCTACATGGTTTGACTAATGTATTTGCTATGATCAGTTTATTTTCCCCCATCGCAGCTGAGTTGTCGATGTATGCTGAAAACAACATAACATAACCTTTTCTTGTTTATATTTGCTCGCCGTTATGTTACGTTTTTAAATAAAATTTAATTGATATTTTGACAGACCTGTTTGTTAAATCAAATAGATCAACACTGATGTTTACTTGTTGAAGTTATAAATTATAGTCAACCAAAAGATAGGCATGTTGATGTGGAATGAATTGCTGTCGTACGGAATTATGCGATTAACTCATTTATGGGATACAACTAATATCTATTTGGGAGAAAGATTTAAATTGAACAACTAATTAGAATGTGCTGTGCCATTGTAAGTAGTGTCAAATTGTTGGTGCTGGCCCAGTTCAAGGTCACCTGAGGGATGACGTCATCGAGGTCAATGAACTCACCGATGACGTCACCGATGACGTCATCGATGACGTCATCGATTGCGTCATCGATGACGTCATCACCAATGACGTCATTTCGATGACGTCACACCCATGACGTCACAGAAATGACGTGCTGATGACGTCATCACCCCTTACGTCATCAAAATGACGTCACCGACGCCACTAAGGTCAAGGTCACGCCGAAACTTAAAATTTTTTGGCACTTTTGCCGTTTCTCGCACTACGCTCCGAGTTTCAGTCCAAGTCCCCGTGACCTTGACCACTTGGAGCGAATATTCGACGAGAAACGGCAAAAGTGCCAAGTTAAACTCGAGTTTCTGACATGACCCTGCCTAAATGGGCAATCGGTTATCCCTCAGGTGACCTTGAACCAGCACAACACCAACAATTTGATATTACTGTGACCTTGAAAACCTAACAACGGAGCGCCGACACCGATGCGCACCCCACGACAGTCACCGAGCGACTGACCTCCAGGCTCCGCGTACTCTAGGTATATCGGCTTGAGAGACTAAGACTCCAAACTGTCAGGAATGGGAGTAACTAACTGAATTTTGCAAGGAAAAGTCATCTCATCCAACATTCTAAACAAATCTTCATCAGTAAAACTTACATTAGTCTGTTTGGTATAAAACTTAGGGTGTCCGCGCAACAGTTTGCGCCACTTAGCTAAAGTCGAAACCCTTTTGACTTTGAGTGGTGGACAGTGAGCAACTAATAAAGTCTTAACACGGTTAAGTTTCTTACCTAAAGCGTCCCGCGACATGGCTTCCCTCACAAAATTCCGCACAATACTGAGAGACTGCTTGTAGCGCATGAGTCAAGGGAAAAGAGGTGGGGGAAACAGCAGGAGTGGGGGAAGGTCACAGTGGTGGGGGAAGGTGAGGTTGTACGCTGGAGTATCGCATCACTTCACCATGAGCTGTCCTACAGTCAACACACTGTTCTCTTGGCCCGAGTTGGCACTAGAAGAAACATTTCTGTACAGCTTAGGCTGTGAGAGCCGAGGAAGCAAAGTCAAAGTGGAAATTGTGTTAAACTCCAAGATGAAGAGTCTCCTAAATAAACTAATTGTATCCCTGCAATCCCCTATAACTTTAGAGAAATACCACTTTATAAAGCGACACCTTATTCTTTGGCAAAACGAAGTGGAAATGGAAAAGATTACAGTAAAATTAATTTAACTTAAAATTTGGACTGGACACTCATGGCGATACCACGTGGCGTGCAAATGCCACCCTAAACATTAAAAGTTAGGTAAGTGAGGACCTCTGGTACGATAATTCGACGCCGGAGTTAAAGTGTGATGACCTTGAGTCAAAACACTGAAATACTACAAGTCGATATCGTCCCAGAGTTAAAGTGTAGTAACCTTGAGGAAAATCAGAGAAAATCCAAACCATGTTTGTCCAGAGTTCAAGTGTAATGACCTTGAGGCAAAAATCTGTAAAACACTTACATGAACAGAGTCGAAGTGTAGCGATGCTTACCGCATGCAAGCCTGAGACATACTGGCTGAGCGCCGTCGCGTAGCTTAGGGACTCGAATATGGTGGGGGTATTGCCAACACTTAGAGTAGAAGTGTAGTGGGCGACCTTGATGCAGACTTAGAGTAGAAGTGTAGTCGGTGACCTTGAACCACCCCTGAGGGGTGGACCCCTCATGTGGCCCGGCCACAGCCGGCTCGCAGTCCGCTCCCGAGCGTTGAACGTGAACGATCGGGACGGACCGCCATAGGCCTCACTAAACACTGAAAGGCGCCTTCACTGTTTAGCGAAGTCTACTCTAACTTTAAGACTTGTATTATTTTTAAGACATTGCGCTTGCGTTTGGGTATTAGGAATTGTTTTATATGTGAGTGTTTTACTTGTACCCCATGTCTCCTATGTGTCTTGTTTGTGTTTTATCCTGTGTGTCTTGTTTTGTCTTTTATGTCATATGTGTTTAATGTGTATATGCTTGTTCCAGCACTTACCATGTTGAGCTCAACCTATTTTGTAAGTGTGTGTTATATCTATCTAAAGTGTATACGCTTGTTTTAGCACTCCCCCTTGAGCCTTTTTCACAGCTCAAAGTAAATCGTAATGATAGGGACGGGAGTAGGCTCCCGTGTAAAATCATTTTTTACCAACGTTAGCATGGGTCCTCTCAGGCATGCAATATTGCGGCTGGGTTGGGAACCGGTCCGTTTGTACGCTGGCATGCAGACCACAGCTGTGGCCAATTTGCGGCGGCCTCTGCACTCGGACCGAGGGCGTAAGCCACTAGGGCTGTCCTCAACCTCTCTCAAAATTACGTAAATGAAACTTTGTTAGCTATTTGTGTTTTTTGTCCCCAAGGCCCCCGAACATTCGTGGTTCGCCATGGATGTACGGGGGCCGAAATTTTTTAATGTTTGTATGGCCTTGACCTAGTAACGACTTATACAAATTTAATGCATTGCTAAACTTAAATATTAAAGATAGGGAACGGGAGTAGGCCCCCGTGTAAAATCATTTTATACCAATGTTAGCATGGGTCCTCTCAGGCAGGCAATATTGCGGCTGGGTTGGGAACCGGTCCGTTTGTACGCTGGCATGCAGACCACAGCTGTGGCCAATTTGCGGCGGCCTCTGCACTCGGACCGAGGACGTAAGCCACTAGGGTTGTCCTCAACCTCTCTCAAAATTATGTAAATGACCTTTGTTAGCTTTTGAAAAAGTTATTTGTTAGCAATGCAGTAAATGTGTAAAAGTCTTGCGTGGTGAAGGACAGACAACATTGGAATGTTTGCTGTTGTCCATAGTTGAGTCTCTTTGGAGGCTACAGCGATGGCAACCTAAATGCCCCAGGTGGGGCTTTATTTTTTTAAAATTTTTCCGTGACCTTGACCTAAATCCTTAATGGTTAGGTATTACTAACATACAAGTCCGCTGTTGTCCATAGTTGGGTCTCTTTGGAGGCTACAGCGATGGCAACCTAAATGCCCCAGGTGGGGCTTTATTTTTTAAAGTTATTTTGTGACCTTGACCTAATTATAGGAAAGACTGCTCCAGCATTCCCCCCCCAACCTCCACCCCACACCTCCACCCCACACCTCCACCCCACACCTCCACCCCACACCTCCACCCCACACCTCCCCCCCTCCCACCCCCACCCCCGCCCCTACCCCTACCCCTACCCCTACCCCTACCTCTATACCCTAGGGTGGGGCTCACCCATGGTCGGTGGGGATATAAGGCGGCCGGGTTGCATGCACCTCTCATTGGACCACCAACACTCGTGTTGACCGGTGCTCCTGCTCTTTGCATCTTTATATTGCATCTTTATATTACATATTTTCACTTCACTTCTTCACTTTTAAAATGGGTTTGAAATTGAAGAATTACCCTCCAGCTTCTGCTTCTTCTGCTAACCCCACTTCGGCTGTCCAGTCTACTCCGCCTTCTTCGTCTGGGACCACTACGATGCAGTACTCGGTCCTGCGGCAAGCGCTGGCTGTAATCACGACTGTGACCAGCCTTCTGCCATCGATGCCAGCGCTAACCAATACAACTGCCGCTGGGACCAGCCGAGGATTGATTTGTTCTCCAGCTGTCTCCCTTTCCTCGGACTCCAACTCGGATGCTGCCGTTTTCCAGACGGAGGAGGACGACAAGAAGAAGAAGAAGACTTCAAAGCCGAAGTACACCCCATACTCCCGTTCACAAAAAATCCTTTCATACACCAAATCCCAATGTCCTCTACCTCTATCCCCTATCCCACCAACACCTGTTAAACCACCCCGTCGATCTATCTTTTCTCCTGACGCTCCCTATCCTACTATTGATATGACATCCAAATTTACCTTACCAACCATCGACCTAACACGTTCTCCTACCCCACCCAAAATTGTTTGCTCCCTTCCTCTTCACCGTGTAAAGCGTTCTACCCCTATTCCTTCTAGCCAGCCTAAACCTGACAAGCTCCAAAACACTCCAGTAAAGCGTCCAACACAAAAACGTAAGCGTGTTAAAGTCCCTGCTGGCAAGGGTAATAAATGCGATTACGTGTATATGTCAAAAGACTTTGGGGTTCTTTGCTGTCAGAAGTTTGCTGTTTTAGATGAAGACCGTTGCCAAACGCACTTGAACAAAAATATCAATCTTCCGAGAGTAAGACCCTACAGTCTTAACAACATTAGGTCTAAAACATCCCAACCCAGACATCCCACAGTCCGCAACCGCTTGATATTAGAAGACTTAAAGTGGATGAAAAATATTATTTTATTGTTCAAACTTATGGAGCTTTTGATGCCAATGTAGAAATCATTGTAAAAGGTGATGGCCGCCTTCATACAATGAAAGTACCCATTCGGATGGTACAAAGACAATTTTTCATCCACAAAAAAGGCTATCTAATACGAAGGGAAGGATGCCAATCTGTGTGGGAAATGGATTAGGATGTAGGCCCACCAAAAAAAATTCTAAATTGTTAGGTTGTGTTGGACAACATTTAAAAACAAAAATTCTTTTTCCAAATTATTTTTCCAAATTTAGTCCTAACCCTCTTAAAGTAAGGGAGAGGGGTATTATACAAGTCAACTAATAAAAAAAAAATAGTTGACTTGTATAATACTTTAACCTGGCGGTGATGTAAAGTCACTGGGACAATCTCAAACCGTGTCCTTGAGGGTAAAGACTAAGTTTCAAAAGTCTTTAACAAATAAAAACTTACCTCCAAACACTTGTGGGAAGCCACAAGTGTTTGGAGGTAAAAATTTTTTAAAGTTTGAATGACCTTGACCTATATTAACTATTCTGAAAAGTAAAGAGCTAACCTTGCAACCAAGGTTGTGTATCATGTGATACCCCCACTCCAACGTTTTGCTTAGCTTGTATGAGCTGTTCATTTTGCTTCAGTCTATTTCTACGCTTGATACTAAACATGGCACCGTTCTCCTACAAAGGTGGTAAATACAACTTAGATGAACACACTGCATGGGAACTTTTAAGCGGTTTGAGAAGGGATGTTGAGTTTTGGATAAGACGTGATAGGGCTATGTTTTCTTTATGTGTTATAAACAGACAAACCTTAAACATTACACACTACACTAAAATTGAATATAAAAATATAGACGAACTGTTCTCCTGGGTGTTTGAAGTAAGCAAGTTTATTGAAGAGAATAAGATTCAGGCCAAACTTATAATAACCAGGTTTGATACCAGGGAAGGTTGACCTTGAGTTACCCCCACCACAAAAATGGGTATATATAGGAGTGGTAATCCACTGTCCTCTCATTCTGCTTTACACTGTTAAGCCGAACGCTTCGCACCATGTCTGGCAACGCTTCAGCTTCTGCCTCTAACTCCGGCTCAGGTGTTGGGCCGATCCGATCGGGGCCTTCGTCAAGAAGTCGTGTCCGGTTCTCCGGCTTTGGCCCTGTCAGGAAGGAGCTGTGCAGCAGCGGAGCCTCTCAACCAACCACATCAGATGCATCTACCCAGACATCACCAAACCTAATCGAAAGGTACAACGAAATTATAGAGCAAAAGGATAGGGTGTTAGAGAGTGTAATCCGTGAGGCAAATTCAATCCTGAGGAAATACGACAGACTAATTATGAAGTGTCAAGATCTTTTAGTGGACAGTGATGCTAGTGAGGATGAGAGTGGATAGGTGTGTGGGTAAAGACTCGGACTGGGACTTGTGTGTTTGTATGAATGTGTGCGTGAATGTGGAATACAGAGCGGGGGATAGATCACTCTGTGGCAATGGACTAACATGCCACTTAGTGATCTATCCCCCGTTCTGGTAATGTTTTTGGATGGCCTTGACCCACTTTACCAAGGTTAGCCAGTACCCCCACCACTGATAAGTGTATATATACGGGTATTGATGTGCAGTTTGGTTATTCTGCTTTGTACCGCTTAGCTGAATACTACACTTTAACATGGCTTCCAACTGCAAAACTTCTCAAGCTTCCTCTTCTTCAAGAAGGCGTGCTGCCAACGTCCTGCCTGCTACTCGTGGACCTGCTCGACCATTCCATAGCATAACTGTTGCTCGGGCAAACGCCTGCAAAGCTCCGATGCTACGGACCTTGCTGGAGGTGAGCCAAGACGGGCAAGGCTTGCTCAGTCCTGGCCAACGGCAGGAGCAAGAAAGGCGTATGGCGTACTTCAGGCTGCAGGGTGTAGTTCCCAGCTTGAAGTTAGGCGATCCCAGAGTAGCAAGCATCAACGAGGCAGCGGACTACATATCACACCTTCACAGTGTTTTAGAAGTAAAGGACCAACAAATTGAAAACCTAAAAGAACAATTGAAACAATATAACTTTAACCCGATGGAGTTTGTAGAAACGGAGATGAGTGATAGTGACGATGAAGGTAGTGAATATATATTAGGTATGTAATGAAAAGACAGGGACATGTGTGTGTGTGTGTGTGTGTGTGTGTGTGTGTGTGTGTGTGTGTAGAATACAGAGCGGGGGATAGACTACTTTGCGGCAATGGACTAACATGCTGCTTAGTGGTCTATCCCCCGCTCAAAGGGTAGCATTGGATGACCTTGACCCACTTATAAGCAAGGACAACCGGTTAACTGGTATAAAAGAGGGGGTCTGTACATTTTGCCTTCATTCTGCTTTGGACTTTCCAGTAGAACGCTAGAAAAATGAGTGGATATCTTCTTGGTGCTAACTTGGACAGGTATACTGTGATGGTGCATTATGAAAACTGTAGAGACATGTTGACGGCTGTGTATGAGTGTTTGGTGAGAAGGATTTTTCAAGAAAACTGCGAATTTATGTTAGCGTGGAAAAGAAACTTGTTTGTTGATGGTCATGCTACAATGCAAAGCATGAACCACCTCCATGTGTTAAAAGTAGGACATCATAATTTGGACGAACTGGACGATATGTTTAGGGACCTGGAGTGTTTGATACATCAAGAATGTAAACCTTGTGAAATTGAAATTTTTAAATTGGATATGGAATTAGAATAAAATGTGTTAAACAGGACTCGAACTTGGACTTGATTGAGGTTTTGTAGAACAGAGCGGGGGATAGATCACTTTGCGGCAATGGACTAGCATGCTGCTTAGTGGTCTATCCCCCGCTCAAAGGGTATCTTTACGTGACCTTGACCCACATAAATTGTATAGTTGGTGGGGGTATAAAAAGGGCAAACCAATTGGATAGATACACCACTTTCATACCATGGCTCCACTTGACAACACCGTGTTCCATCGCGACAGAATTCTTTCAATTCTGGAGGTAATACCTGTAGAAGTTATAGAAGCAGAGGACCAACTACCTGCGGTTGATCAGGAAGAGGAGGAGGAAGAAATAATGGATATTGAAACGGACTCTGACGAAGCTGGTTCAACGGACAATGAAGTGGACTTGCACGCCTACGAAACATTAGAGTCATCATCTGAGTCGGAAATAGAATTCCAATTGGAAATTGAAGAAGAAGAAGAACAAGACACTCCTCATCGTCCAATGGATAGGATGTTAGTTGCCAGAAGAATTATGTATTGTCATCGCTGCCTATTCCGTGATGAGGATGATTCCGACTCTGATGGTGATGTTTCTCCTTTGTAAGAAGTTTTAAACAAAAAGTAAAAAAAAAAACAAAAAAAAAACAATGTGAGCGGGGGATAGAGCACTTTGTAGTAAATGATGCTGCTTAGTGCTCTATCCCCCGCTCAAAATAATAATTCCAAATGACCTTGACCTATATAAACCTGCTCAAACAGACGTCTTTGAAAAAACTTGTACAAATTATTGAATCTAGACCAAATATCATCAATTTATCAAGCCTACTGATAAATGTATTACAAACGGTTGTGTAAAGGCTAAATTTAGCACATGATTGATAACCTCTTTCTATATGACGTCACTTTCCCCACCTATCTGCCTCGGATATAAAGGGTCCCGGTCGAGCGCGCTGCTCATTATTGCGTGGACATTCACAGAGTGTGCATTCAAAGCCAAACTGTTTGAAATGGCTCTTTGCGACATTTGTGGGGAAATCTTTCAAGACGAAGATCTTTTCACCCTACACAAAGAATTACATGAAGACGAAGATAGAAAAGAAGATATTACCATGGATGAAATAGACTTAGACTCAATTGACCGGTTTTTGGAAGAGCACCAGAAGCAGACGGACTACTGGGACAGCTATCTACAGCAAATGCAAAGAAGAAGACCTAGTGTGATACAATTCGCTGGTGCTGGACCATCTACTGCTAGAAGACCTATTGAAGAAGAGGACACCGAAGAAGAGGACACCGAAGAAGAGGATATGGAAGATGTAAGACAACTGCGCACCACGGCCTTGCCAGGACGAGTTGTAACACATTTCAAAATTAATAACGTTCAATTGGAACTGGAAACATTCATAACCCAGGCTAAGGAACTTGTTGGTCAAACTTTGAGGGAAGAACTACAAAGGCTAAATTTTATTAAATTTGGAATGGTGTTAGAGGCTATGTTTAACAATACTGATGGTGAAACAGCATTGAGAGCATTCATTACCAAAAATCGAACCCTTACCTTCACCTCCGACATTGATGATATTATTGAAGAATGCTTGGAGGAACTTATAACCAAACTCCAAGAACATGAAGGAAGAGGATCTGGATGGACTTTGTCATCAATTGAAGGTATGGATGTAAGGGTTCACAAGCATGGATATGGTTTAAGTTGTAGTAGTTTTATCCCTTTACCAAAGAAAATCCAAAACACTAAATCGTGTAGGAATGTGCAAAATGAAGGTAATGAATGTTTCAAGTATGCAATGTTAACCAAGTATGTTAAAGATCATCCTGAAAGAGTTGGTAGAGAATATTACGAAAATGAACACCGCTACAACTTCCAAGGCCTCACCTACCCAGTTACATTGAAAGACATAGACAAATTTGAAAAGAAAAATCCTGGCGTTTCAGTGAATGTTTTTGGTCTGGATGATTCGAACAACGTTTATCCTTTGCGGGTAGTAAAAGTTGAGCAAAGAAACCACACGGATTTGCTACTGATAACTAAGGGTGAAATTTCCCATTATGTATGGATAAAGGACTTTGAAGCCTTAGTTGTAAAACAATTGACCAAAAGAGTAAATAGGATTACAGTCTGCAAGAGATGTTTCTGCTTTTCTTGGAAAGATTCAAGACATGGAGGATTAGACTGGCTGTTGGAACATAAAAGACTTTGCAACGAGAACTATGAAGTAAAGATAAGTCTTCCACCGCCTACCCGAGCTTCAATACAATTTAACAAGACAGTTCACCAATACCGAAAATCCCACTAGTGGTCTACGCAGATTTTGAATCAACGTTAGTACCACAGGAGCTGCCGGACGGCGAAGTGACTAGAAGAACAAAATATCAGTTGCATCAACCCAACAGTTTTTGTCTACTAGTTAAATCAACCTTGTCTGAAAACCAATTGCAAGACTATGGTTTAACATCCACTCCAATACTCTACCGTGGTGAAGAAGCCGCTAAGTATTTTGTAGACCAACTGTACGATATTGCTGGAAAGGTTCAACGCTTGTTCGGTAATATTGTACCTATGGAACCTTTAAACCAAAATCAACAAGAAGAATACAACGTAGCGACAAGATGCTATTTATGCAAGAAGATGTTCAGTGAAGAAAATCCAAAAGTAAGAGATCACGATCACCTGACAGGGTTATACAGAGGAGCTGCTTGTAATTCATGCAATATAAATTACAAACTGCCAAACTTTATTCCTGTCGTTTTACACAATCTTAGCGGCTACGACTCCCACTTTATTATTCCAGAGTTAGGAAGAGATGACGGTAAAATTGATGTTCTTGCTACAACATTGGAAAAGTACATCAGCTTTTCAAAAACAGTAGGTAAAATTAAACTTCGCTTCGTAGACTCTTACAGATTTATGCCATCTAGTTTAGCCAAATTGTCAGAGAACCTAAGAAGAGAAGACTTAAAAGAAACCAGCAAAATTGTATCTGAAGATAAATTGGACTTAGTATTACGTAAAGGAGTGTTCCCCTACGATTACATAACTTCTGCAGAAAAATTTGAAGAAACCAGTCTTCCACCGATTGAAGCCTTCAATAGCACATTAAACGAAAGTGAAATCTCCGTTGAAGACTACAATCATGCTTGTAATGTTTGGAACCAACTAAACATTCAAACCTTAGGGGAATATTCTGACTTTTATATAAAATTGGACGTAACTCTGCTGTGCGATGTGATGGAAGAATTCAGAAACACCTGCTTCTCTGCCTATGGACTGGACCCTCTACACTCGTACACATCTCCAGGATTAGCATGGCAAGCTATGCTAAAGTTAACCAACTGTCGATTGGAACTTCTAAGTGATATAGATATGGTGCTCATGATGGAATCTGGTGTACGAGGCGGTTTGACACAAGCTGTAACACGTCATTTCAAAGCCAACAACAAGTACATCCCCGGCTTCGACGAGCAACAACCATCGGTCTACCTTGGCTACTTTGACGCAAACAACCTTTATGGTTGGGCAATGTCAAATCCGCTTCCCTACGCTAACTTCAAATGGATCGACCCGGCCACCATCGGTGACATCTCACAGATTCCAAAGGATGGTCCAAAAGGCTATATTTTGGACTGTGATTTTGAATACCCGGAGTACCTTCATGACCATCACTACGACTTGCCTCTCCTAGCCAAGACTGAAGTTTCACCGACAGGAAGATGGCCAAAATTGATGATGACCTTGGAGAATAAAGATCGGTATGTGGCTCACTACTGGGTAGTTCAACAGGCTCTTGAATTGGGTCTACGTATAGTGAGAATTCATAGAGCAATTGAATTCACCCAGTCTTGTTGGTTGAAACCATATATTGATTCCAACACTACAAGAAGAGCTGCAGCGACAACAGCATTTGAAAAGGACTTCTATAAATTAATGAACAATGCCATCTTTGGGAAGACCTTGGAGAACAAAAGAAAACACAAAAATGTAAAATTAGTGAGTGATCCTAGGAAATTGGAAAAATTAGTGCAAAAACCAAATTTCGGAACATCCATGATTATAAACGAAAATCTAGTCGCTGTCAGTATGAAGAAAACATCAATAGTCATGGACCGTCCGTTATACATCGGTATGTCGATTTTGGACATAAGTAAAACCCTGATGTATGATTTCCATTATAACAAAATGGTTAAACATTACGGAAGGGAAAACATTGGAGTCGCATACATGGATACTGACGCATTTATCTACTGGATAAAGACTTTGGACATGTATGAAGACCTAAGGACTTTTCCATACAAAGAAGATTTCGACTTTTCTGATTATCCGAAGAACCATCCAAATTTTAATGAAAGAAATAAAAAAGTAATTGGAAAATTCAAAGATGAAGCAAATGGAATGCCTTTAGAAGAAATAGTGGCGCTGATGGCAAAATTGTATTCATTTAAGATGTACCACGAGAACAACACACCGACAGTCAAGAAAGCAAAAGGAGTGAAGACATCTTATTTGAAAAAACACGTAACATTTGACCACTACAAAACTTGTTTGTTTGAAGATACTACAATATCAGCAACATTCAATAATATCCGAAGCTTCAAGCATCAAGTCTACAGTGTCACCGAAATTAAAAAAGCACTGTCAGCCCGGGATGATAAAAGACATATTATGCCCGACAAAATCCACACTCTTCCTTTCGGCCATTACTCCCTAAACCCTATCAACTGGTAACCTATTCTTCGTCCTTCTACAACTTCGACCTTATTCCTTTCTCCTTCCGTAAAAAAATGGGGAACACGGCAAGTCCAACGCCGTGTTCCCCATTTTTTTACACAAGTTTGGATGACCTTGACCCATATAAATGATGTGAATATTTAAAACAACATTCATTGTGATTATACATGTGATACAACAAACATTGAAACCTGCAATATGAAGGACTTGAAGCAACAAATTGTCAACGAACTTCATAAACCTGTAAGAAGAAAGTTTCCACGAAGAAATACGGTGATAAAAGGAATTAATGATTTATATCAAGCAGATTTAATTGAAATGATTCCTTATAGCAAACAAAATAAAGGATATAAATACATATTGACTGTTATTAACTGTTTTTAAAAAATGGCAGATGCTTTACCGCTAAAAGATAAAAGTGGCAAAAGTGTTACAAAAGCAATGGAAATAGCTATACAAAGAGACAAACATACTATTAAACATTTACAAACTGATGATGGAAAAGAATATTTTAATAAGGAATTTGCAAATTTAATGAAAAAACACAATATAAACCATTATTCAACCAATTCAGAGGTAAAAGCCTCAATAATTGAAAGATTCAACAGAACCTTAAAAAGTGCAATGTATAAAATGTTTTCCAACAGAGGATCGCACATATGGATTGATATATTACCGAAACTTATAAACGATTACAATAACAAGTTTCATAGAACTATTGGGATGAAACCAAACCAGGTGACTAGCAAAAATGAAAAACTGGTATTAAAACGTATAAAAATGAATACTAAACCAAAAGTTGAAAAACTAAAGCCTAAAAAATTTAATGTGGGTGATAAAGTGCGAATAAGTAAATATAAAGGTGTATTCAGTAAAAGATATCTGCCAAATTGGACCAATGAGGTTTTTACTGTATTCAAAGTACAACCTACAGTACCTGAGACATATATTTTAAAAGATAATAAAGGACAATTGCTTGAAGGAGGGTTTTATGGACATGAAATGTTAAAATCAACAGTAGGTGACGTATATTTAGTTGAAAAGGTGTTGCAACGGAAAAAAGATAAGGTTAAAGTACGATGGTTAGGATTTAATAAGACGGAAGATTCTTGGATACCTAAAAAGGATTTGATATAACGATAGAGAATCATTTTAGGTTGAACCATTACAAAGGATGGAGATAATACCACAAAAGGAGAGTTTTACTATTAATAATATAGATGAACTCACAGTGGATAATTCAGAATTCAATAGTGGGAAACATGGCAATTTGTTACCAAACACCGTGCGCTGTCTGGTTACCGGACCTTCCAACTGTGGAAAAACTAATGTAGTATTCAATTTGATTACAAACCCTAAAGGATTACGTTTTAATAATTTATATGTATTTTCAAAATCACTACAACAACCAAAGTATCAATTATTGGAAAAAATACTGAATAATGTGCCTGAAGTTAAATACTTAAAATTTAATGCAAGCGAGAGTGTTATGCAACCACAAGAAGCTAAACCATTCTCTGTGTTCATATTTGACGATGTATCTTGTGAAAACCAAAACACAATAAGGAATTACTTCGCTATGGGTCGACATAACAACATAGATAGCATTTATATTGGCCAAACTTACAGCAAAATACCTAAACAACTTATTAGAGACAATGCCAACATGTTAATTGTATTTAAACAGGACGAAACCAACCTAAAACATATATATTTTGATCATGTAAATGCGGATATGACATTTGAACGATTTAAAGAGTTATGTGGAAAGGCTTGGGCTGAAAAGTATGGGTTCCTAACAATTATGAAGGAACAACCGCTAAACAATGGTCGATACAGGATAGGATTTGATAAATTTATATTAATACATTGAACGTGGTATAAAACATTCATTGTTGTACAACACGTCTTGCTACAAACATGGTTAACCAAGAAAAATTAGTAAAAGAAATAAAATCACTTAGTGATTCTATTCGGGCTAAAAACAGAGCATTAAAACTAGGTATTAGCGAGAGGGAGAAATTCCTTGAATCTACTTTTAAACCTATTACTGAACCCTTGAAACAATTAAACAAAAAATTTGCTAAACCTGTATTGGACGGAGATGCGATTGCACCTATTACAAAGTTTGAAAGAGAAAATGTAAAATCAGAAGATTTTAACGACGAAGACCCGGAATCCTCTACATATAGTGGTTTTACCGGTGGAGAACCCGAAAGAGAGCTAGAATCACCAGACTATAGTGGAATAAGAGAATTATATGAAGTAAAAGCCAAAAGAGGACATGAAGTTGTATCAACTGCTAGTGAAGAGGAAAAAGAAGAAGAAGCAAGGGAAGGTCCGTCAAACATAAGCTTATTGGGTGAAAACATTCATAACAAAGGACCTTTAGGAAGGAAATACATGATAAAAATGTTAGCTGGAACAAACCCTAATAAAAACTACCATAGTTATGGAGTAAGATTAACAGAAGAGGGTTTAATGGTTGGTAATAGCCCGGTAAACATTGATGAACATGATAATATTATTGTTGGTGATCAAAGATATAAGGGCACAAGGGGATTATTTGAATTATTATTTGAAAATAAGCCTTTAGAATTGTTAGTTAAAGAAAAAGACATGGAAGCATATAAAAAGATTTTGGAACAAACTAATGCATACAGGAGGAAGTATTCAGCTGACCAACCTGTTTTTAGATCAAAGTCTTTAAAATATAGAGAATTTGTATCCAAGTTAATACCAACAACGAGAAGACAACCAATGCCAATAATACCAAGAAAACCTGTAAAACGAAGGTTTGTGTCATCCACTTTGGATATAAGTGCTACAGAACCAAGAAAAAGAAACAAGTCTGTTACAGGTACAGGTTTAATGAAGAAACTGTATAACACAAATGTGATTTATTACAATAATATCAATAAATTGGTTGATAGAATGAAACTAATACATGAAGCTAAAGAAGCGGGTCATACTGGTTTGGAAAACGAATGGGTGGCTTTAGTGGATGAACTCCGAAACCGTGGGGTAATCTCATAAAAAATGCGTTACCCCCTAGAATACTATTCAGTTGCACCATGAGTGTCGACAAGTTCGGACGTTACTCCTCGGATGGGTTATATTATGCGAATAGTTTAAAAAGAAGTGCTGGTTTACCACAAACACCTGATGGAGATTATGATATGAGTAATAAAAGGTTAAAAAACATAAAAGATCCTACGGATGAAAACGATGCAATAAATTTAAAAATATTAAAGGAAAAGATATCGCCAACATTAAGACTGCAAAATAATACATATGACGCAGAAGATCATAGAATTATCAACGTTGGTAAACCAAATGCAAACGGTGATGCAATAAACAAAGGTTATTTGTCATCTGAATTAAAAAATACGTTAAAATTAAATGGGAAAACGTATAGTGCTAACAATAAACGTATATCCAACGTAGATGACCCTAAAGATGCAAAAGACAGCGTAAATAGACGCTATTTACATTCCTTGATACCTGAAAAGACAAAAGATGGCTTTTCTTTTTATAAATTTGTTATTAACGATATAGGTTATCCAAAAAATGAAAATGATGCTGTAAATCTCAAATATATAAAAGATCATTGTGTCATACGTGATGTGGGAGTTATCGATTGTCTTGGCAATTGTTTGGCGAATGTAAAAGATGGTTCAGCACCATGTGATGGTGCAACAGTGGGTCAAATGAAAGAGACTTTAAAACAAGAAACAACTGGATTTGCAAAACGAGATGAAGTATTATCAAAGCAAGGGGATGACTTTATTCAAGGTAATGAAAAATTTCATTTATTGACATACAAAAACGCTTATTGGGATTGCATGCATGGAAGGTTATCAAATGTGTCATGGGGTCATGCAGATAGAGACGCGGTTGCCTTAGGACAAACAGTACATCTAGATCCAAATAATTACCATGCGTTTTTTATATGTAGTAATAAAAAATTAACAAACATGGCGCAAGGAAGAGAAGCAAATGATGCTGCAACTGTAGGACAGACACATTATCACAAATGGATAGCAAAGTGTATACTTGTAATAATAAACGTATAACAGACCTTAAAGACCCTGAACATGTGGATAATGCTGTCACTGTTAATTTTCTTGTAAAAGTTTTAGGAAATGCATTATTTGATGTATACAATCTTATTGGTATTCG
This sequence comes from Neoaliturus tenellus, assembly GCA_030545055.2. Taxonomy (NCBI): domain Eukaryota; kingdom Metazoa; phylum Arthropoda; class Insecta; order Hemiptera; family Cicadellidae; genus Neoaliturus; species Neoaliturus tenellus. The sequence goes on from CM061533.1 coordinate 78,143,736, forward strand.
TTCAGGTCGTACTCCTTTGTTGGAATCTGAGAGAGGTACTTGGATTAAACGGGAAATTGTTCAAAAATATTTTATCAACCCTAATACACAAAAGTTTAGATCATCGGATTGGGGTGATTTTGATATTTAATAAAAGAACACAATAAACGACTTCATTTATGTCCAACTTGTCATAGAGGTAACACATAAGTTGTACATTGTGATTATAAAAGGACAATAATGACGTTCCAGTACATCAGTCCATATAGAGACACTGTAAGGAGAGGAGGTGGGATCACGTCCACAGTGGTTTCTCTGTTAAGTAAAGCTTTAAAACGAATTCCAGTAGGATCCATAGTAAATAGAGCAATAGACGCATTACCATACGAATTTCATATACCGGGAGGTTATCAGTATTGCGGACCAGGAACTAAATTGAAAAAACGACTGGAAAGAGGCGATCCTGGCATAAATAAGTTAGATCAGGCTTGTAAAGAACACGATATCGCATATTCCACGTTTGCCGATTCAAAAAATAGATCGATAGCAGACAGAAAGCTTGCGGACATAGCTTGGCAACGAGTAAAGTCAAGTGACGCTAGCATAGCAGAAAAAGCAGCAGCTTTAGCAGTAACAGCAGGCATGAAGGCTAAAACAGCAGTATCAGGTGGAAGAAGGAGGAGAAGAAGGGTAAAAAGGAGGTCAACCGCAAGAAAACATGGAGGAAATATAAGAAGAACACGACGATCTAGCAGAAAAGGCAGGAAGAAGCCCACCGTGTGGTCAATGGTAAAAAACGGGGCAGGTCTTTACCTAAGACCTTATCGTGCGTATTAAATGAAAGAAATCAATTGGTTATACCACATAAAGCTTTAACCAATATTGAATTATTTAAATATATTTCCTGTTTAAAAATACCATTTTTCCGCGGTGTATTCATGAAAGACAGTTTACCAAAGAAAATGTGGCAAAATGAGACTGGAATTGTAAATTTGGATAATACTGAAGGCCCTGGCACCCATTGGGTTTGTTATAAGAAACTAAATAACAATGTATATTATTTTGATAGTTTCGGTAATTTGCCACCACCAAAAGAACTTCAAAATTACTTTAAACCTGCTAAAAACATATATTATAACTATAAAACAGAACAACCTGATAATACTTCAATATGCGGCCATTTATGTTTGGAATTTCTAGCTAAAAGTATTAGTCACTATTGAGATGTCTTCCTATACGGTATCATTAACAGGAAAATCGTCCACTTTACGAAGTATCCTTTTTCCAGCGTTACGCTTGCAAAAAGGAAGATTTTGGGAGGCGGCACTATTGGATTTTACAACTTACAACTCTACTCCCAATGTTACGGAAGGTAAAAATAACGTATTGCATTATTATAAGGGAAAAGATGCCAGTGGGAAATTTACAGACTTACAAGAGTGCAGGTTACCCACAGGTTCTTATGAAATTGATCATATAAATGAATTTTTGCAAACTAAAATGGGAAAAGACAATATAACATTGAAAGGTAATAATAATACGATGAAAGCTGAAATTACTTCCAAATATTATATAGATTTTACTCAACCACACTCAATTGGTGATTTATTAGGGTTTTCCAAAGATGAGCCAATTTTAGGACCAGATGTAACACATTCCGGTAAGAAAACAGTAACAATACTAAAAGTCAATAGTATAGACATAACTTGTAACATTATACAAGGAGCTTACAGGGATGGGGCTAACACCCATATCATACATACATTTTACCCAAGTGTACCGCCCGGATTTAAAATTGTTGAAAAGCCACAAAACCTGGTGTATCTACCGTTGAACACCACTTTCATTTCAGACATCGTGTTGAGCGTATTGGATCAAGACGGTAACTTGGTAGACTTCAGAGAAGAGCCTATTACGATTAGATTACATTTAAAATCGACACTTTAATACAAAAACCATGGGTTTAACATTTAAAAGCGAACAACCTACGGGAAACCGCATTAGTAGCTCTTCAGCTGTGGAGGAGTTAACACGCGAGAACATTCGTTTCTTAGAGAGAGTTGGATTAAAATTAACCGATTATGGATATACTGGATATAGCGCAGGGTCCAACATTCGACGAAACCCTATGGGAAAAAGAATATCACACCCACAACCCTTACACTTCATCGAAATTAAACAATAACGATGAAATTCGTATTCCCATACAACATCAAGACATTTACACACTACCATGTGAAAGTTACTTGTATATTGAAGGAAAAGTTACTAAAAAGGACGGTACTACCGCTGGTACAACAGTTCCATTTATAAATAATCCTATGGCTTTCCTGTTTGATGAAATTAGATATGAAATATCAGGTGTAACAGTTGATTCCACTAAAAAAGTAGGTATTACAACAACTTTAAAAGGATTAACATCTATAACACCCAATGAAACCAATTTACTTAAACCTGCCGGATGGGTATTACCTACAAATGACACAATCACTCCAAATTCAGATGGATATTTTGATTTTCATATTCCATTACGTTTGTTGCTTGGTTTTGCTGAAGATTATAGGAAAATAATATTGAACGTTAAACAAGAATTAGTTTTGTTGAGGTCTTCTAACGATAAAGACATTATTAAAGCTGCAGATAATACGACTGATGCAAACCTAGAATGGAAATTAAAATTAGACAAAATTGTATGGAGAGTTCCACATGTTAAATTAGCTGACGAGCATAGAATGCTACTTTTAAGAAAATTAAAAGCCGATCGTGATATTGTTATTCCATTTAGAAGTTGGGAATTCCATGAGCATCCCAGTTTACCTACTACGGATCGACACACTTGGACTGTTAAAACATCAAATTATGTAGAACGAGCCAGGTATATTATATTTGGTTTACAAACAGGTAGAAGAGACGACATCACTAAACATGCAGGACAATTTGATCATTGTGACTTGAAAAATATTAAAGTTTATTTAAATTCACAATTCTTTCCATACGACAATTTAAATGTGTCATTTACTAAGAAGAAATACAGTATATTGTACGATATGTACGCAAGATTCCAAAGTTCATATTACGGTAAAGCAAATACACCTTTATTATCACCTTCAAAATATTTCGATGCCTACCCAATAGTTGTAATTGATTGTTCTAAACAAAATGAATCAGTAAAGCCATCAAGTGTTGATATAAAAATAGAAATGGAATTTAACTCGGCTATACCGGCTAATACAACTGCATACTGTTTAATTCTACATGATAAAATTGTAACATACACACCTCTAACTGGAATTGTTAAGAATGTACTGTAAAGACCGGTTTTGTTTCATTCCGCGAGTATAAAAGCAGAGCGTACAGGCCGCTCCTCATCAGTTTGTTGCCTACTGTTGTATGGGTAGCATCGTATTCAATATGGCTTCTCCTAGTGGTACACCTGAAAATGTGGTAGATATTGAGAAGGAGATATCTGAGTTTTTAGATCTTCAAGGTCACCAGGAAGGAGGTGAACAAAACGTTTGCGGACAACTTCACGCCAGTAATAATGTTGAAGAAAAAGGTAAAAGAAGAAAGAATATACAAAAGAGAAAAAGGGATATTGAAGATAATATTTCTCCAAACATATTGAGTGAGGTATTTTTGCGAATATTTTACCCAATCTCTTCCAGTTTGGACAAAAGTGTTTTAATCGGTGTTATGAAATCGACAGATTATTCCCCTACTGTAATTTTAACTCATGGACCCAAAATGATTTTGTTTACGGACAGTGCTTGGGAATCGTTTATGAAACACTTGCATCTGCTAGAATGCTATTTAAGTAGTAACATGTTTGGAAGAAAGACAAGAGTAGGACTTTTGGATTCAAATGTGGAAATTGATATTATTAAACATCGTGGTGATCATCAGCTGCGGTTTAGAGACACAACAAGACATGATAACAAAATTCAACTTAATCGAGAGGAGTTTTTCATTTTAACTTGTGCTACTGAACCTATAACAAGATACTTGAGACAACTGGTGTTTTCAAGTTCGATTATTAAAGATTATCTGGAAGACACTTTGGACAAACAACCGGACGCACCTATATTATACGGACCTGTGGATACTTCTATATTTAATAGAGTTCCTCATGAAGTACAGATGTGGAGACAATTGGAAAAGTACGCTCAACTACATAAAAAATCAGTAAAACAGGAAGAAGAGGAAGATGGAGGAGAAGAATCAAGTGTTAGTGATGAAAACGAAAATAAGGAAAATATAAAGATGGAAACTTAAATGACAATGGTTAGTTTTTAAAACAAATAACCAACATTTTGTGGGGTTAGGCCTATTGGGGACGGTGCCCACGTTAAATATACACCAACGCGCCAACAACTGTACGGCCTGGTATAAAAGTAGTACCTACCGTGGTGTGGAAATCAGTTGACCTCCTGACTTCATAATGAGCAGACGTGTGACCTTCAAAATGGACAAGGGAGAAGAAGAAGAACAAGTAAAGTCCAAGCCTGGTATTATTGAGTTTCAAGCGTTTCGTGGTAATGATGATAGATTCATTATAAAAGAACTTGTGTTTTTGGACATGAATACAAGTGTTCCTTATTCGTTTTTATTTAAACCGCCATGTTCTTATTCATCTTTAACTAGTAAAGCCGCTACTACCAACAGATGGATTTCAAAACACTTCCATCATATCGATTGGTATGATGGTTTTACTAGTTACACGGACTTGTATAATATTATGCATCACTTTTCAGACAAGTTTACCAATATTTACACAAAGGGGCTGGAAAAGAAAAGATGGATCGAAGGATTTACTCATGTTCCGGTTAATGATGTGGAATTGGATAAGAATTATCAATACATGCTGGAAACGATATGTATTTGTACAAAAAGCCCAGAACATGATAAAGATAGACATTGCGCTTTGAAAAATGCCTATAAACTCGCCTCTTACCTTCAAAGTGGGGAAGTGGGGAGTGGTGGGGGTAACGGAGAGTATATAAGTGAGGAGCAGACCGGGACCTGGCATGAGTATTACTCGAGATTCCGAGACGACAACATCTCCGAGCAAGAAGACGATCTGTAACCTGACCATGGCATCTCACCAGTTCCTTCAGACTTTAGTCGAGCAGTTCAATGCTCACTCCAAGTCAACAATATTACCTGTGAAGAAGTGCTCTGAACTAAAAGATGAAAAGCACTACATAATCCATGCTATGAAGAAGATGGAGACTACAGTTGGGGAGGCCATCTGCTGCAGTCTCAGCGAGGCACCGTTTACTCCGGGGGATGAGCCCAAGTTCCAGGTGTACCTGCCCAAGAGATTCGTCCATCTTCTACAAAACGAGGACCTTCGCTCTATTCAACCCGGCTGTCTATACCTGGTGTCCCACGGCTGCACGGGTAGCAACTCTACAGAGTTGACCATCCACATTGCCGACAAGCAGCAGTGTTAGATTTAAGTTTTAATGTTGTACATATGTTATTGTAATGTTTTATAAATAAATAAATCATAAAAGACCAAAAAAAAAATAAGAAAACAAAAATGCAACATATCAATATGTGAAGTTTGTCACGTATTGATATGTTGCATTTTTTTTTAAACTTCGCGGGTGACCTTGACCTTTGACCTTTGCATTTCACAATTACCCCCACTACCGTACTTACCCCCACTACCGCACTAGGATTCAAACCTGCTTGGATGCGAAAAACGGTCAGTCTGTTGCCAACTAGCAAACAATGAGCACCTTGTACGAGCTTTGCTTACAACGAGTTATAACTGACGCATCTTTATTCCAGACGGCTTTACAAGATAATATCCCTATAACAGTAAAGCAGGATATCGAAGAGTACAAGATTGATAATAGAGGGTATTCGGGATTCCTGGTATAGGTTCCAAGACGGGGAAAAGTTTTGTAGGCCTTGTGGCGATGCTGCCGTCAGAGACCTTCGACGGTTCGTACAGGAAGGTGGTAGAAAACAGTTCGGATTTCTAGCACTGATGTTTAGATTTGAAAACTACAAGGACACCTGTGCTATTTGTTCCATCCCATTGTATCGATGGAAAAAGTTTAGAAGTGTTTAATTGGATCTTCCATACCCCCACCACCATTACCCCCACCACTTTTTCATGTACCTCCAGACGCTGTTCCTCGGCTTCATTTCTACTCCAGCAGCCAACCTAGCAACATCAGGATGTCTCTCAACGTCAGTTGCGCAAGTTACGAGGAGGTGAGCATCAAGACTCAGCAGGAGCTAAACGACTTATACAAGGAGTTGCAGCTGATGGTGGCACGAGGCTACCGTATAAATGTGCAAGTTTACGCTTGCAATATACGGAACACCCGGCAGTCAAAGGAAGAGCCTGGACACTCCTCGACGGCTTCCTCACCAGCGTCCATGAAGACCGAGCCAGACAACTTGGACTACTTCAGCTGACTAGCAGTTGTATTTCTTGTCCTAACCATTGTAGAATATGTATATTTTTTCATTATATTAAAGAAGTAAAAGAGCGAAAACACCTATCTTGTTACTGACATATAAGCTCAGTAACAAGATAGGTTTTTTTAAAAACACAATTTGGATGACCTTGAAACTTCCCCCTCCACTGCTTTGCTACCCCCACCACTTGACTATTGGTGTACATGGCACATCGCAATTGGAAACCTCATTCTATCTTCAACAGCCACACCGACAACATCAACAATGGCAAACCTACCAACAGATGAAAGATGTCCTCACGCATGTTGTGACTTCGTCCACGAGTTGGAGAAGAGGATGCAGGAGAGGGCGATAAGAAGAAAGCAGATCCACTCAGAAAATATCATGATAGTCAACGGCTATCTTTTATTGTTCGGCCTTATTATGGTTGTACTTTTCATACTGTATGGCATAGTCACATGTGTCGGCAAGGTTGCGGAAGAAAACGCCCGCCACCATCAATTGGAAAGTTTTAATGTTACTTTGTAGGTTTTCCTTTTTTTAAAACTCCGTTTGGATCACCTTGAAAATTCCCCCACTACTCCACCACGCCCCCCACCACTTCACCATGTTCCTGCATGAGCATCACATCAACCGTCATTCCTTGTCCGACAAGCAACCATGGCAGACAACACCATCAGCCAAGCTGACTCCACTACTGATGTCGGTACAAGTACGGGTTGGACACTGTCTATCGATAGTGTACACTATTTGGAGACGATTTGCGAACGGATGAAGGAAATACTGCGGGACAACCCTGGGATCATAATACAAATGAATTTAAATTATGATTGGTCCCAAGTTAGAATGCAAGGGGACGACAACAACGGTCAACAATCTCCACAATATTCGCCGATGTCACCAATCTACCCTTACGGCGAGTCTGACGTTGATGAAGATGAGGCTGATGAAGATGCAGGGGACAACGAGGCTGAAGAGGAGTAAGCTTCATTCTTTTTTAAAACCCAAATTGGATGACATTGAGAATTCCCCCTCCACTATTTCCTTTTTTTTAAAACCCAAATTAAATGACCTTGAGAATACCCCCTCCACATACTTTTGGTTTACCCCCTCTACTTTTCAGTACTGTTACCACGGTCTGTAGCTCACCTCATTCCTTGCTTAGCTATCATGGCGGACAGCACTCTTTCTCGAGTTGACTCAACTACGGATGAAGAATGGCCATTTTCATGGAATGTTCATCTGCAGGATTCAACAGAAGTGGATATGTTGCATGAAAAATTGATATACGTACTAAACGAAAACCCCAACATTGAATGTAGAATGACTATGGATTTCGATGCAACAGGGGTCCACACTCAACCTTGCACTTCCAGCCAGCCTGAGCCTCAGCTTCAGCCAAAGAACTTTACACATCTTTACACTCCAATACGGCCGGAGGATGTGGTTATCAGCGAGGCGGACTCTACTACAAGTTATATTGAGCCAACAAATTGGAAGCTTGTTGTTGACACCTTACACAAGGTCGACTTAGTATGTGACAAATTAAAGGAATTGATGATGCAAGATCCTGATCTTCGTTTTAAAATTGATATGTTTTTCATCTGGGGAGCACCTGCGCGGGGCTCTTCGTCTGACAGCTCTCCAAGTACAACGGACGAGGAGGAGGAGGACGACTAGTTGTCTTTTTTAAAACTCCGTTTGGATGGCCTTGACCTTTCCCCCTCCACTGAGTTTATTTAAAGTGCACTCTCACTGACTGCAGCATCATTTCATCGCGCGCCTTCACTACAGCAACATGGAGAGTCAACTCAACTACTGTTGCGAACAGAAATGTTTTTCATGGCCAAATGACATTGATGTGGTGGATGGCCTGGCGTGTAGAAAATGTGAAGCTTTTGGTCAGTGCATGTGCAAGTGCAAGTCTTGGAAGAAGCCGAAACCAGAGTTGAAGACATTCCATGTTTACCAGATGAGAGGGCATAAATACACTTGTTGCCCTGAACGTTGCATTGAATTCACACTAAGACAGCTAACTGGCTGCAAAATGTGCAACAATCATTTTGCAGGTTTTTGCAAACATTATTTAGGAGCGTGTCAGTACAGATCAACTTGGCATACAGAAGCACTCACTATCAATGAAATCGCTATAGACTCACAAGAGTAGTCTTTCTACTCTTTGACTTTTTTTAAAACTCGGTTTGGATGACCTTGACCTTTCCCCCTCCACTCACCTTAGTTTATATAAGCTCCATTCCCGCTGACCACGGCATCACTTCATCTTGCTCCCTCGCCGAAGCAACATCAAGTATGGAAACTAAGCGTGTCTCATGTTGCGAGCATAAGTGTTTGGAGGAGCCAGGCGTCATCCATTGTGCAAAGAAGCTTTGGGAGGAAGAGACAGGGACAACCTATTGCTGCGAGGGCAAGTGTTTCCTACTACCAAGATGGCAAGTGGACGGGTTGGCCTGCCAGCGGTGTGAATGCTTCGGATGTTGCAGGTGTAGATGCAAGAACCAGCAGCTGCCACCACCGGTACTACAGACTTTCAAAATTTACAAGTCCCACTACTTTTACACTTGTTGTCCGCAGCGGTGTAAAAAATTTTATTTCTCTAATCTTACCAATTGTCGGAAGTGCTACGGACAACCTGATGGGTGGTGCACCTGTTTTCTGGACTCCTGCCGCTACAGATCGGATTGGTTTACAGATCCGTTAGAAATTGATGAAGTCGCCCAGGAAGCACAAGAGTAGTCTTTCTACTCTTTAACTTTTTTAAAACTCCATTTGGATGACCTTGAGATTTCCCCCTCCACTTCCCCATATACCTAGAGTACACAGATCCTGCCGGTCAGTCACTCGGTGGCTGTCGTGGGGTGCGCATCGGTGTCGGCGCTCCGTTGTTAGGTTTTCAAGGTCACAGTAATATCAAATTGTTGGTGTTGTGCTGGTTCCAGGTCACCTGAGGGATAACCGATTGCCCATTTAGGCAGAGTCATGTCAGAAACTCGAGTTTAACTTGGCACTTTTGCCGTTTCTCGTCGAAAATTCGCTCCAAGTGGTCAAGGTCACAGGGACTCGGACTGAAACTCGGAGCGTAGTGCGAGAAACGGCAAAAGTGCCAAAAAATTTTAAGTTTCGGCGTGACCTTGACCTTAGTGGCGTCGGTGACGTCATTTTGATGACGTAAGGGGTGATGACGTCATCAGCACGTCATTTCTGTGACGTCATGGGTGTGACGTCATCGAAATGACGTCATTGGTGATGACGTCATCGATGACGCAATCGATGACGTCATCGATGACGTCATCGGTGAGGTCATTGACCTCGATGACGTCATCCCTCAGGTGACCTTGAACTGGGCCAGCACCAACAATTTGACACTACTATTGTAGCCTATGTCTCAGGTAACAAAATATGCATTAAGTGTTAAGTAAGCGTAATTCTACAATACTTAAATTACTTGCTTTTTATTAATTTTGATTAATTAATCATGGATTTTAAATTGTATTGTTTTTTTTCGCTCTACAATCTATTTACCTTTAATATTGTAAGCATAATTATTATTAAGTTACTTGCTTGTTTTGAGGTCTTAGCTAAAATCATTCTTTGTGTGTATTTATTTGTAGGCTAGGCCTAGGATGTACGCCGGTTGACTTCGGACGGTTAGATGACGTTCCACTCTTCACATTCGAGGAAATGGAAACCTCCGTTCTCTCCCTAAAGAGCAACAAGGCTCCTGACCCGGACGGGATTCCCAGCGAGGCTTTAAAGAAAGTATTTTCAATTAATGCTGACTTGTTGTTGAGAATGTACAACGCCTGTTTGGCAGAAGGGGTGTTTCCAGCTCCCTATGGAAAACCGCAAGACTTGTACTGATCAGCAAGGGCAAAGGTGATCCCGAGCTGTCGTCGTCCCACAGGCCTTTCTACACGTTGGACACGGCTGGGAAGCTGTTCGAGAAGCTGATCCGTTCCCGCCTGACCTCTGCCGTGGAAGCTGCCGGGGACTCATGCCCCCGTCAGTATGGCTTCAGAAAGGGACGGTCAACGATTGACGCTATCACCGAAGTCCATGGAGAGCTGTGAAGAGAGTCGAGAGCCACAACCATTTCTCTCGCTGAGTAGGGCTTCTTGTTACGCTTATGTCAAGAATGCCTTTAACTCGGCGAGGTGGGTCGATATGTTGGATGCGCTTCGCAACACCTTTCGCGTTTCTGCATATCTGTTGCGACTCATTGAGGATTATCTCCGCTCTCAAAGCCTTATTTACGACACAAGGGACGGAACGTGGACGATGGAAGTCACTTCTGGTGCCGCGCAAGATTCAATACTCGGCCAGGATCTCTGGAATGTTGCCTATGACAGCCTCCTGAGGTCGGAGATGCCTGAGGAAACCTCTTTGGTTGGGTACGCCAATGATGACGCAGCTCTCATTGTCGCACGCAACGTTGAGCTGGCCCAACTAAAGTCGAACCGAGTCATGCGTGTGGTCAACACATGGATGTCCGATCACGGTCTCTCGCTTGCTCTCCGTAAGACGGAGATTGTGATATTTACGAAGAAGAGGATAGACACCGTCATTCTGTTCCGAGTGGGAAGGGAGGTGGTCCAATCAATTCATGCTGCTAAGTACTTCGGGATTATGGTGGACACCAAGTTAAGCTGGAGGGATCAGATATTCCGTAGGGCGGACAAGGCCGCTAAGGTAGTCACTTACCTTAGTAGGCTGATGGCCAGTGTCGGGGTTCCACGATCCAGCAGAAGACGTCTGTTGATGTCCGCGGTTCAGTTCGTGCTTCTTTATGGAGCAGAGGTGTGGGCAGACGCTCTCGATAAAGAGTAGTACAGGTTGCGACTCGCCCGGGTTCAACGTTGAGCGGCGCTCGGGGTGTGTTCCGCCTACCGGACAGTGTCCGAGCCTGCCGTCCTGGTGGTCGCCGGAGTTATCCCTGTCAAGGTCTTGGCAGGAGAGAGGAAGGCAATTTATCAGAGACAAGTCGAGATTGGCAAGGACACGGCAAGAACAGCAGAGCGCTCCCGAACCTTCCAGCAGTGGCATCACAGCTAGGAGCACGACACCCGAGGACGATGGACTGCGCGACTTATCAAGCACGTCCAACCATGGGTGGAACGGCGGTCAATTCTTTATTTATTGCTCGGGCGTTCCCGACGATGCGGAACACACATTTTTCCGCTGCCCAAGTTTGGAGGATGAGGGCAACTGGGATTGTTTATCACAGTTCGTGCGGGGCATCCTCCTGGAAAAGAAACATGATCTGGACCGCAAAGTGGCCCAGATCCCTTGATCGAGTGGCTGGATAAGGAGTGAACCCCACGGGCATAAGCCAAATTTAGGCCTAGCCCTACGTAATGTGATAAACAACTCCAGGTTAGAATCCTAAAGAGTAGAGGCGAGGTTTTTTAGTGGGTAAACCCGTTTTAGGGGAGTCCCACACTACAGGCTTGCCACCTGTGTGCGTAATGCATTTTTCTTACCTCTCCCTCAAAAAAAAAAAAAAAAAAAAAAAAAAAAAAAAAAAAAAAAAAAACTCCTAATAACTCAAAAAGTGAGTAAAAAATTCTTGTGCGGGACCGGACATCAGAGCGTATTCCTAGTAATATAAGTTACTATGCTAGGAAAAATCATATGTCGTTAAAATCTTTAATGTAAATTCTAAAAAATTAACATTGGTCTTATGGATTTTAAAATAAAAACAAACGAGATGCTGAAAACAGCTGACTCAAAACTGTCAAAACACGAACCGTGATCCAGATTAAACGTGCGTTTTACATTGTAGCCAGTAAATGAATTACTAAATGAAACTATAATGAAATTAATTTATCAATTTTTTAATAGTAGGTCTACTTTTTACTAGGGATTTTGACTAGTTAAATAAAAGTCAAGTAAAAGGACAAACGACCAAGCAATTTGTAAAATTCCAATTAAATTTTAAAACAAAAGAATTAGCAACATTGATCAAATCAGCTGTTAACAGAAAATGTAAAACCCACTTTTTACAGTTTCTACAAACTCATACCAGAATGCAGTACCCTTGGGTCTAAATTAAAACATCGTGAAAGGCAAGTGATCGAAGCCAACGAACTCTTCTTTAAAGAAACATTCTTTTGGGCTTGGTAGCCTATTTTAGCGTGCAATCTGTAAAAGCATATTTAACTATGACTATGACAAAGAATTGTTCATGTTTACTGAGCAAGTGCTCGTCCCCAGGTACTTATCGATTTTATGAAAGTTAAAGTTTTTACCTTTTTCATTGAAGCTACGAAAAATCCCTAATTTATTTGAGTCAACATTTCCAAAATCGTTCACGACGCTTAATACAGTTCAAGAACAAACCACAAGACAGAATTTCTTTATGGGTTGCGAACATTTTCGTGTAGGGGGACTGTAAAACATGCATCCAAAACGCTCACAAACTGGAAAATTGTGTTTATAAAAAAAGCATTTCCTTTTTCTCAAAGGTGTACTTTCTCGGATTCGTTCCGGATAAAAATAATGTTCTAGTGTGTCACCAGATCAAAAAGGGTTTTCCACCACACCAATTTCATTTTTCAATGTATCCTCCGTTCGTGTGCGTTACGGCCGCCGTTGACCCGTGAGTTGTTCATCGTGGCCCAGGATTGGGGGTGTGTGGGAGGGTGGTTGCTGTGGGGGGGGGGGAGGGGGGCGTTAGTGTTATTACTCGGGGGACGCGGCCGCCACATATTAGCTGTGCAAACTCGCGGCTTAGGCGCCGCTTCTTTCATCGCATACAATATTAACACAGCGCGCTCTATTACCCGGGCTATCAATTATTGAGATGTCGGCTTGACTTTGCCCCCCACACCCACCCCCCCTGGTGGGGCAGCAGCGCTCTTTGTCTCCCATTTGATGGGCGACCGGCCCCCTTTATGCGGTTTAAACATGTACGTTTTATTAACTACGCGGTTATGAATGAGGGCGTGAAAAGTGTGTTATCGAGTAAAGGGTGTTTTTCAGAGTTAAATTAGTTTTGTGAGTGAATAAAAGAGTAGAATTTAACGTGGGATTACGTTCCGATTTGATGATGAGTATTTGATAGGTGTTTTGGATGTGTAGTGAACTATATTTGAGTTATAATAAAAATATAAATATATAAATTTAAGCTACTTATTCACAACACAAAAAATTTGTAAACTAGTAGGCCTATTTACTTTGAGACATTACCTCCAAAACGGCTTTATATTTACTCTTGTAATCGTACTACTTTAGAGGCAAGTATTGGTACTATCTTTAAGTACATACTAAAATAATAAATTAAAATTTTAATGTCCCTCATGAACTGTTCAATAAGATAATATATTTTGCAATGATTTCCACAAGAGTAATAATCTTGTGGCAAGTTTCACTTTGAACCGTCGGATTAACTTGATCTAAGTTAGTTCGTATGCCAATTGGTAATTTCATCAGTATTCATAAATACTATAAAAAATCAATAATTAAAATGTTTTCAACATTTGGAGTACAGGGACAAAACCAGAGAAGTAGGCCTTATACCCTTGAAAATACAAACTACATTAATTCATTTGTAAAAAATATTTTGGTTATTGTCAATTTTTATTTTTTTTTTGTTGTTTCTCGCCTTCCCCTTTTCACAAATGCAATGAACAGTGAGACGGTAGAATTACTTTATACGTTCTTGGTAGATAGCCATAAGAACTACAACTACTACTAGAACTGCGTTAACTACAAGAACAATGACCGGGTTTCACAGGGCTCGTGGAGAGCCACTATAATTTGTTAGAATGCATGCATATTTTAATACTGCGATGAAAACTTATTTACACTGAGAAATTAAAAATTACATTTATCGTTTGTTGATGACAATATAAATAAATGTCAATTTGTCTAAAAAAATTCGTCCAGATGAATTATTTATTAATATAGGCCTAATGGTTATAAAGATTCTTTTTAATCATACCTTAAATTTTGCATTACTAGTCCAAGAGAAATTTATCAACAAAATGATTATTACAGCTGTAGACAAAATGCATTTATTTTTTATAAGGTATAATGTTAAAGGCGTTGCCTACACAAAGTTAATGAAGAACCACTGACCTACTATGTAGCCAACTTCCAGGAGAGGAGTAAAGCACTAAACGTATAAAATGAACAAAGAGATAATTGAAACTATTTTTGAACGAAGATGAAAGTTTTATGTATGTGTTTTCCCATAGCTAATTGAGGTTTTACCTACTGTTTGAAACCAATAGTTTAACAATTGACAGTTCATTGAAATCATAGAATTTAGATAGCTCGTTGCCCCAAAAATATCCTCTGCTGTTACGAATATTAGTAATTTAAATACATATCGTGTTAATTCGATTTAATATACAGCATTAAGGTTGGTTTTAATCTTCTTGGATTAAACACTGGTCCAAGGTCGCTTTGTATTTAATTATTAATTATTCAAAATGTCATGTTTATCTACATGACAAAAATATCAAAGCATATCATTACAACTTTAATAACATAATAATGATTATCCTCGAAAAACATTACATCAGGGGCCCCAAAAGACATTCTGGACACGGCCTAGTCAATAACATGGGCTTATACTAACAATGCATTATTGTGTCAAACAGGCTTATTTGGGGAATTAGGGGTTGAAAGATTGTACATGTGATTAATTCGAGTCGCCTGCAGCGCCCTTCGTCTCCCGCCCTTGAACTACAGCCCTTGGCGGGGGTGGGGGGGGGGAGGGGGGTGGTTATTGTGGGGCAGATCATATGAATTTAATCAAACACGATGTATTACAGTTCAGTTGATTAGTATAGTTGTGTTCACGAACCACAGAATGTAAATACGCTCGATCTTGCTCAAGGGGTTGATGTTGATGTATTAGAAAACAACCACCCCTGCCAACTGTGTGAAAGCTATACGGGTTCTCTGCAATGCAAAATCACTAAAATAAAATACAAATTGATCGAAGGACTAAAATGTTGGTTTGTTGATAATTTTAACTGTTTGCACTAAACGAACTTAGAACGCCACGTGAAAATTATTTAGTATTTTAGTGAATAAGTTCAAAATTGATTGTTTTTGATTAGGCGAGGTCTATTGTGACATATCTAATAAACTCACAAAGGCAAACTTACTCAATTTAAGTCCTCCTAGTGACCTTACAACTTTCGTATACTGAGCAACGGCTTTTTATGGGCCATTACCTCGGAAGGACTATTCTAATTAGTAATCAAAAGCTTTTAAAATGCAGTAAATACAGCTTATAGCAATTCGGGGATTGAACTCTTGAACCGGGTTCTATACGTTAAGTTTTATGATATAGATATACAATGGTTCAACCCAAGCCAACTATCAAACACCCCCGTCGCAGCAGACCTGCGTACTCAGCGAATTTTCAAACGATGTTGACATTTTGTATTTTCTCCATAAAGACCATAGGAATTAGTATGTAGGTTTGCTGCCATCGGGTATTGTTAGAAAATGTTAGTTTTGTTAGGAAATGTAATAGTTAGGTAAGGTAAATATCAAATTGTATCAATATTCTGGACATTTTAATTTTCCCCATAAACCCCATGGGGGTGAGTATGTTGGTTTGCCGCCTTTTGGGTGTTGTAAGCAAATATTATTTAAAACCTACCTAGTGAATGTACATACAAAATTGTATCAAGTTATTCCAATAAATAAGCGAGATACAGGGTTTTGTTGGTTTCCCATAAGATTAACATGGGACACCTATTTTTGGATTTTCTAAGTAATATATTAAGCCAAGTTAAAAATTCAAAATACTAAATTGTTTGTTTTTAAGCTCTTTTAAATAGTTATAGTTAAATGGTTGTTAAATCTTGAAAATTGAGAGCCAAAAATGCCAAAAACCCATTTTTGACCTCTTTGAAACCCCATAAAACCCCGTTCCCATAACCTGATCATGCTGGTTCGCGAACTCACGAAAATAGACCTAGTCTTACACCTTCATACCAAATTTCATCAAAATTGGAGGTCACCTTAAAAAGTTATCAGCACCACGGATTTTCATATAAATATATGAAAATGAACGAATGGTGTTTTTGGCTTCTGGGGACCTCAAAATGAAAAAGTAACATAGTCCCGGCCTTAAGCCTTAGTATGGCTACTGCCGTAATAGCGTATTCCCTATAGGGAAATTCGTTAAAACATTCTGAAATGGTAATTTTACACAATTTTTTCAAACTATAATTATGCTGTACAAAAAAATAATTTTGAGATATTGATATGTTTAGATCTAACGTAAAGGAAACATCTAACTCTTTTCATTTAAGCTAAAAAAAGGAATACTATACCTATAGTATTAAGTCTGTTATACAGGATGTGATAATTTCAAAAGTATTATCAAAACATCTTATAATTACAACTTCCAAACTAGCAATGCCATATTAGAAATAAATATAACGTATAGATTCATATACACTAATAATTAAAACTAATTGAGAGGCCATAAAACAAAATTCATCAACTTATCATTTCCATACTAAAATTTATCATTGAAAGAAATTGAATATAAAAAAATTTAACTGAAAAATAATTATTTCTGCATGAGAGGAGAATTAACCAGCCACAGAAGGGAAAACAGACAGATGCACAGTGGTTTAATGGACCATGATGGACCCGGGATGACGGGTATTGAAACTACAAATCACACCTGATGGATGACCCCGGGGGGGGGGTCGGGGGGATGCCGGCCCCTGTAGGGGGGTGGGGGTTACCGCAGCCCTCGTTGCGGCGCGGCCGAGCTGTATTGTTTGTAGTGCCAACTGCCGCATGATCACCGGCTAATTATGTTCAACATTGTAATGCGAGGTGATTGCGCCACTTGTGTTGATAGATCGGCTGCTCGAGGGCTCGAGAATTTGCGCGTTTCGGTCAAGTTGTCGATATTGATTTGTGGGATGCAATTCGGGAACAATTAGGCATCTGAACGAGAGTCTAACGAAGAGAGGAGGCGTGCCATTGTTTTGTACATAAAAATGTGTATACAAATTTAATGATCAATGTGACCTTGATTTAGGTTTGTACAGTAACTGTTATATCACACACAATACTATTTGAGTACCGAACATCAATAGTTAGACGTCTTTGAACATTTCCCATTATTAAAACAACAGTAATTTTCGTAAGAGTAGGCTATCTTTAATACGATTTTTGTAACAAATTCAACTTTGCAGTTTTTTTAGGGTTGTAGAGAAGGGGATATGTCGTTTCTCTCAGTATTATCCACAGCAGTATTATTAATAAATTTATCAATAAAAAACAGCATTTTTAAAATTCAAGGAAAACAAAGTAGAAGAAGAATCAAATAAAAGCTAAGAGAGTTATCTCAACCAGCAACACATTTACTCTGTTCAATAAGTTTTTTTGTGGCAAATTATTACTTAAACCCTCTCAATTATACAATTTTTCATTCTATCTTATCTAACTGGTACTTTAGATACTTTATTAAAAACACTTACGAAAACTGATGCGAATTTTAATTTGTATATACATTTTTGGAAACCTATTGGATTACCCAGAGTTGAAATTCAATAATATTAAACAAATTAAGTAAAACCAAATTAAAACAAAACAGGATTTATTAACTAGCAGGTTAATTTTATGTTAGTACAATAGGTTATAGCAATTAAACATACACAATACAAAATAATTATTACTAGAGGTAGCATTTTTGGGGTGGACTAGTTTCACTAGTCGAAACTCGACCAAAATATCATTTGATTTGGACCTAATTAGGTAAAAAATACACTGAAACGTCGGTTTTTCCTGTTTGTTTGTTTCTGTTCTTATTTTTAACTTCTTCCATATTGAAACTTTGAAAGTCTGGATAGGGCGTAAACCCGAGGGGGGGGGCGATTTGAATTATAATGGGAGTATGCTCATCTACAGGAGCATATATTTCTAACGGTATGCACAGATTTCTACTATGACTGAGAAAAAAAAGGAAGAAAAGGAACATCCTTACCTATTAATATGTTGGAGGATTTTTATCAATGTATTTATTATGTACAAATTTTACAATTCATAATTATAATAACCATTATTGATTTTGATGAATTTGTTTTGAGTGGCTTTAACATTTCGAACAGTATTTATTTCTTTGGTTAAAGTTTATTATTGGTGATGGTGAGTTAATGTTATTGTTTAGTAAATTGTTGCGGACATTTTCCATCACTGATTAGTAAACAAACAAATTAACGACGTTTCGGGATCTGGAATCTGATCCCGTCTTCAGGTGGAAGGATGTTTTATGTACTCCTCCCACCTGAAGACGGGGTCAGAGTCCAGATCCCGAAACGTCGTGAATTTGTTTGTTTACTAATCAGTGATGGAAAATGTCCGCAACAATTTACTAAACAATAGTATTTATTTCTTTATAACGACGGTCATCCAAACATTGCTCATTATTAGGTACAGTACACACAACCCAAACTGAACAGGAAATTGAAACAGAAAGTCTAAATCTATAACTATATCAATCAATCAATCAATCAATCAATAGTAGCCTATTATAAAAGAAAAGGTAAGTATGTATATATGTATGTATATTGCCAATGGAATCCGAAACCGCTTGACAGATTACAATGAAACTTTCAGGCATTTTAAAGCATTATTCAAGGATGGTTTGTGTTAAGTTTGGTTCAAATCTGTCCAAAGGGCTATGACACGGTTTGTACAAATAGTTAGTAAAACAATCTGAAAATCTCTATTTTTATTGGTTGTTAAGAAACAAATTCAATGTAAAATTCTAATTTTAGGTATTCCAGTAATTTCTTATATATAAGGCGAGTGTGACCGCTTGTGAGCGTAGTGAACGAGCTTAGTTACCTGTAAAATAAATTCAATCATGGGCGAAGCTGTGGTGGGAAACAGCTAGTATAATATAAATTATTATTCAGGAAGAATCTTAAAAACATAAACAACCACTATAATATTCATAGCTTAAAAGCCGGGGTGTAGTAGGCCGGTTGTAGGGGGAGGGGGGCTTTGGTGGTGTTAATGTGTCTGTATAATTCAGCTGAGCTCCCCGCCTTGTGGATGGGGGGGGGTGGAGGGAGGGGGGTAGAATGGATAACCAGTGTTGATCCTGTCCCTAGAGAAGTCATAACTCAGACATCCATTATACACCGTCTGTCTGCTATATAAACAACTGGGCTCATCCCTACCACGCACCTCCAGCTTCGTAGAGGCGCAGGGCGCAAGTGGTTCAAACAAGTCGGTACAGAGGGACGTTGGATTTGTTAGAGGACTCATAGTTTTGAGCCAGGGAAGATCTCCTAGCTTCGAGAAAGAAATGGATTTGCCTGAACAAAACAATTCGAACAGTGCACATTTTGTGCCCTGTTGCTTTGGACCTTTCACTAGATTTTATGGCTGGGAGCTCAAGAACGTGGTGAAAATCAGTTAAGAGGGTTGTCTCATGTCAAATCAATTAAGGGGAGGGTTTTCTCATAGCAAATCAGTTAAGAGGAGGGTTGTCTCATAACGAATCAGTCAAAAGGAGGGTTGTCTCATAACAAATTAGCTAAGAGGAGGGTTGTCTCATAACAAATCATTTAAGAGGAGGGTTGTCTCATACCAAAACAGCTAAGAGGAGGGTTGTATTATAACGAATCAGCCAAAAGGAGGGTTGTCTCATAACAAATTAGCTAAGAGGAGTGTTGTCTCATAACAAATCATCTACGAGGAGGGTTGTCTCATAACAAATCAACTAAGAGGAGGGTTGTCTCACAAAAACCTACTAAGAGGAGGGTTGTCTCATAACAAATCAGTGAAGAGGAGGGTTGTCTCATAACAAATAATCTAAGAGGAGGGTTGTATCATAACGAATCAGCCAAAATGAGGGTTGTCTCATAACAAATTAGCTAAGAGGAGGGTTGTCTCATAACAAATCATCTACGAGGATTGTTGTCTCATAACAAATCAACTAAGAGGAGGGTTGTCTCACAAAAACCTACTAAGAGGAGGGTTGTCTCATAACAAATCAGTGAAGAGGAGGGTTGTCTCATAACAAATAATCTAAGAGGAAGGTTGTCTCATAACAAATCAGCTAAGAGGAGGTTGTCTCATAACAAATCAGCTAAGAGGAGGGTTGTCTCATAACAAATCAGCTAAGAGTAGGGTTGTCTCTTAACAAATCATCTAAGAGGAGGGTTGTCTCATAACAAATCAGCTAAGAGGAGGGTTGTCTCATAACAAATCAACTAAGAAGAGGGTTTTCTCATAACAAATTTTAAGAGTCATCTTCACCCTTGTAAAAACACTGAAAACATGCCTCCGTATTCCCCTGTTTCGGACGGTGTTTTTATATATTTATTGGTAAAATTTATGTATCATTGTAGATTAAGGTTAGATCTAGGTCTCTCATACTGATATATGGGTAAATATCAATGGTATAAGCTCAAAAAAATCTTAAAATTAAGGAAAATCCAATTATTTAACGACGTCACAGAGAGTAAGATTTGTTAAATTTTCAAAATTTTGAGGTATACTATTCATCGAAATACTGACCAAGATTAAAGAAAATTGGTTGAAAAACAGCGTCCGAAACAGGGGCATAAAATACCAAATTTTGCATAAAATCCGTATGCTTAACATTGCCGACTGCGCAACAATGGGCAACCAGCCCAAAGGTGAAGATTACTCTTAAGTTAAAATACAGACAGAAGCACGATTATTGGCTTCGTGTTAAGAAATGGCAATTTCTTATCAAATAATTACAACAATTTGCATTTTGGATAAATTGAAGATCGTGTTTTCAACAAATTCTCTAGTATTAGCACAGTTCACTGTTTGAACCACAATATTCTTTGATAATATGTAAAAAATTAAGCAGATAAGTTATCTAGGCCTATTTTTTTGTCGACAACTTTTCATTTTTATGTTAGAGATGATGTCCTCTTATTCTTATTCAATGATCAGTTTTCTTAAAGCTTCACTTATGGGTGAGCATATATTCGAATAAAATATTTTTGGGAACTGTTGAATACCCACGATGTTTTGGGCCTCCTCATGACTCCAGGAGGAGAGGAATGCTCTTGCTCGGATACCCACAAGGCCGCGGCCAGGTAGACCACCGGGACCTTCAGGGGAGGGTAAAATGGGAATTTTATTTCCCAAGTTCAACGCATCTCGTCCGTCCGGAAATGTTCAAATATCAATCATGGATAGCGGCTTTAAAGGGGTCCACACACTATCGAACATGTCAGTCGAGCTGTCGGTTCCGACGTCGGGACCGATGTCGGGCCAGACGTCGGTCCCGACAGCTCGGCGGACATGTCAGGTTGGATGCTTTGCGGTCGAGCATGTCAGTTGAAAAAATAATTTTTAGTGAGATGTTGTTATTCTTGGTGGCATTTTTATTTCAACTAGCCAAAAAATATAAAAATCAACGCTTTTGGTCAAAACGTTGGTTTTTAGAAAGAGACAATTTCAGCCACATAGGCTATGTCTTATCAACGAACTTTCAATTAGGGAACCTAACGATTGCAAAACTTTATTATGATGAGTGATGGAAATGTTTAGGATATCTTTGGATGAATTTCTTAGTAGTTTTTCTTGAAAAAAAGCGTACTATGTTGAGACCTTCAATTTCAATTATAATAAATGTTTCAATGATACCGTCTCGGGCGCGGAGTATAAAAGCTCCAATGTAAAGCAATATAGTTAGATACTTTTTTAATCTTGAATTTACAATTGGTAACGGTATAAAAGTAGGTATACAAATCCTTTTTCTTCTGCATTAGCGGCCCAGGTGAAGGGAGGGGGGTTGGATTGGCGAGGGGGGAATTAAAAACCCCGTAGGCCTACGTGCCGTTTTGAGTCTGTAAAATTATGGCAAACCTATATTTAATAAGTTACATGCTTGGTTTCCATAAAATTAAATATAAAATTGTCAGTGAGTTTTCTAAAACTCTTTAATTGATATAGGCCTATAAACTATATAATAAAGACTTATTGGTTATGTTTCAAGATTACATGAGGTTCTTTCCCGGTACTGTTTCATTTGATCTAAATTTTATGAGGAAAACTTATGGTGCAAATAATCGTTCAAGTAAATAAATCTCACCTTATTTTTTTAAACTAATAATGCAAACCAATAATAATAGCAATTCAACAAAGAAATTTACATTAATATTTTCTGTTCAATATCTTTTTGATACTATTTAGCCTATATGGAAATGGTGGTCTAGTCAGACGAGCCTCTCGACGGTGCCGACACACCACCCTACCGACCATCCGACATATCCGTCGAGCTGTCGGGACCGACAGCTCGACGGATATGTTTGATAGTGTGTGGACCCCTTAAGTCATGTTCTCATTTTTTTTAACACGCCTTATCCTATGGTACAAAATCTTGGGAATTGTTTGAAAACTGGAAGGAGTTCCAGTTACAAAAAAACCTAAGTGTATTATGTATAAAATTCTAATAAAAGTAAAACCGATTAAAAAATAAATTACAATTAATTAATTAATTAATCTGTTAAATAGGTAACATATAAACTAAATGATTAACTATCAGGGAACTGGTATGCCCTTATTGAGTGCTAATACTTCATTATTGCAAAACAAAACTGTTGCTAAAATAACAGTTTTCAACAAATAAAGTAATCCATTCAACTTCGGGAGATATAAATATAAAAATATCACATTAATGATAACATATCATGCTTTAAATAGAGGTTAATAGAGGTTACTAAGAATGTATACGTTTTTATACATGAATAAAAAAAATAATAAAAACATGTCATGTTTAAATGGTATGTTACAAACAAGGATTAGCTCTAGTAAAGTATAAATTCCCCATTTCCCCCGCCCTTGAGAGGTTTGGAGGTCCCTACCTAGCCGCGGCCACTGGGTATCCAATAGTTCCTCCCCTACTGGAGTCGACCCTCCTCACTAATGCGTGTGGGTATTCGATCAGCTCGAAGAGGCCCAAATCCGTGTGGGTATTAGATAGCAGCCATATTTGTTATGTAGAGTAGCCTAATTTTACACTGTTAATAATTTTTTATCTAAAAACTTATAATTTTCTGTTGTATAGGCCAAGTAATGCATGTTGCAACTAAGTGATTTTCAAAGACCTCTTATAATATTGTATCAAAGTTAAATAATTAGCTCATAACGTTTGTCAATTCAATCGGCTCATCTGTGCGTATATATTTTTTACACCGTTTCCAACCAACACCTCTATTGCGCTTACCTCTTCCAAAAACCTCCCTCGTAACAGCGTCTTCCTCAACCCCTTACAATCCGGGATGATTTAAAATCAATAATGGCTTTAGAGGTCTCTCATTGCCGTTCGGGAGGAACAAATAATTTTGTTTCCACGAAAGGGTGCCAGTTTCATCTTTATATGATAACGATGATTATAGCGGTCATAATATGTTAATCCTCACATAAATAATATAGCACATTGACATAAAAAGAGTTGAACCAACCAAAATTTTTACGCTGCATATATGTACCTTTTTATGCGTATTTATAAAGTTTTTATTGATTTTCAGAAGAAAGTTTGCCAAAAAAAGATTTAGTCTGTAACGTCAATTCTTTGAA
Source organism: Neoaliturus tenellus (assembly GCA_030545055.2). NCBI lineage: Eukaryota > Metazoa > Arthropoda > Insecta > Hemiptera > Cicadellidae > Neoaliturus > Neoaliturus tenellus. The sequence goes on from CM061533.1 coordinate 78,167,736, forward strand.
CGCTTGCAAAGGAACAGGATCACTCAAAAATATTTTGTTATGAAATCAGAAATTGGAAATTCTTTATTGCCGTAAGATACAAGTATTGTACATGACATGGGTCAAATACAAAAAAAAAAAAAAAAAAAAAAACTTAAAAATACATTCTAATATAAACACTTTCAAAATCAATTCATAAAACCATGTTGATAACCATATATGATACGTCCCTAAAGTCTGATTTGTAACTCTGAGTAACTTTTTGAATATAATTTTAGAAAATATATATGTAAAACATTTTTGATTTATTTGGACGTGTACACCATAGTACAAATATGCATAGCCAGTCATGTATTTTTGTGAAACCCTGTATTTATTATTGGTCAGCAGCTCGGACTATTTCAACATATGAATAGTATATTGTTTGGTGTCATCGACAAATGAACTTGTTTTTATCATACTCAAATTACTTCAAAAACTTTTATTTTGTTTTTTGTTTACCAATTACAGTGCTATGAAAAGGATTGAACATAGCTCGGGTCAAAAGTGTTATTACGAGGCTTTATCGAAATTCCCCACTCGGCTAACGGCTCGTGCGTAAACCAGCCGTGACAATGAAACCGGCATTATCCACCCTAATGATGAAATTAATATTGCACGTGAAGAAAGTTAAAACTACTCATGCGGTCAAGATCCATTTTATAAAAGAGACTCAAGAAATGAATTCTTTAGTAAGGATGTGAAACGAGGATAAAATGAATGTTTAAACCTTTTTGAACCCTATGCACAAAGAGGTATTTAAAAATAATTAATTTTACACACTATATTTTCGACATTGTACTAAAATGTGATAAAAAGACAAACATTCTAAGCTCACGGCTGTAGATTTCAGATTTCAAGCAATGGATATAATACGTAGTGTCTACGAGGGGACCAGTTTAATTGACCCAGTTGTTGCGTTGCCGTGACTGTATAATGTAAATCCTATTTGAGGAACAGTTTCGATAAAAGCCTGTCAAGATATGAATTTTGGTGTATTAAATAAAAACTGACTGTAGACCAATGAAGTGTGTATTTGTTACTGGACGTTACGTTCGTTGGGGAAGTTCATCTATATATTTAGTTTATGAAAAATAAACTAAATTTAGTAAGAAACAAAAAATGTAAATTTGTTTTTCACTCCTAAAATATACTACGTTAATTTCGATATACAGGATGTTATACGGAAACCCTGACATGCATTGAGAAATGAACACCAAAGTGGCATATGAACCAAACAAACTGTTATAAAATATAAATAAAAAATCCTTTTAAATTTTTAGTCGAAAGTTGATTTTTTGAAATTTTAAGTGTATTTATTGCACGATTTGGCCTCTACATTACAAAATTTATCTTTTACAGTCAGATAGACCAAAAATTTTAAAATCGATTCAATTGCTAGTTTTTCTCAAAATGTTGAATGCAGAGAGAAAAAGTGTAAAAAATAGGCCTATTATTTTTTATTATTCTAACAACCTCGATGGCTTTTTATTAAATAATTTTTTACTACTTATGAAATTGCCTTTGGTATTAAAATATCCTTTTTTTAAACCCTTCAAATAATTTCTTTGTTAATTGGTCAGGCCGATTAATTAACAATATTTGTGGTTTTTTTAAAGTAGTAAATCGTACTGTTACAGGGATTTGGGCTGGATGTAACTTTCCCAGAAGTTGTAGAATTTTAGAGGAAAAATAATACAATTTTATGGATATATTTAATTATGATTATGCATGTAAAGACTAAAATATTGTAAAGTAACAAAAATTTTAAAAGTAAACATAGTTAGTCCAACCATTTATACTTGGTTCACAAAATAAGATTATTAAAATATTGAATGCATTTCTTGGTATTTTTAGAATAGAAACACTTGTAAAAAAATAAAATCCTATACAAATTCTAAAAAATACCACCAAAGTAAAACCTCTCGAACTCCCATATGTTTATTTTTAATAATATGTCTTTTTTTAAATAGGATGAACTTTTAAAATAGATTCTCATCACAATTTACAAGTCTCTTGATATAATAATATTAATGAATATCAAATCTGTTACTGACGCCAATAATTTTTAGGAGATAGAACTTAATTTTGATAGTTGAAGCTACTTGAAGCTGCTATGTTGGGTAAAAGGTGTTTTCACGGATTCACGCGATAACATTGAAACTCTTCATTGCAAACTAAGTTATTATCATTTTTCCTTTTAACTTTTTTTATAACATTTTTGTTTATTAAATAAGAAATAGTAATAATTCACAGCTCATAATAAGAACGTTGATTAGTAAATTTTACTAAATAGAGTGTGGGATATTAAATTTAGTAATATTAAGAAACTAATTAATGTGAGATTTACTTAAAGATAATCTGTTTAACATCATTAAATAAAAAATAAAAAAGATACCATTCAAATTACATTTAGTAAAATCAGGACTCACTTCGAAATGTAATAAAATTAATGAGGACACAGTTTTCACTGAAGTCACTAAACACGTTAAAACTCAATCCTGTAGATGCAAAAAAATTGCTGTATTGAATGGTAATCGTTGTGAACCTCCAGTTTGCAATTATGGCAACAAAACTACCTTAATATTTATAGAAATCTTTAAGGCGACATGGAATGTTCATGATTGGGGTCAGACATTGTAAAAATAAAGTATTATATTCTAAAAGTTACTTGTGTGAGTAACACATTTGATTTCACGAGAAATGTACGGTACAGTTGTAAATTATGATATGAGCCTTCTTTCACGGCTATTCCAATATGTAGAAAAATGGCACAATAATAACATTTAAAGGTCAGGTGGATTTCCTGTGGTGTTATTTTTCTATTTTATTTAATTTTTTTTGTTAACAGTTTTGACGCCTGAATGTGTTTGGCTGGATTATCTATATTTTACTTTAAAACTTATGTTACCGCAATATTTTGTTTTGACACGAATAATTATGATTAAATTTGTCCACAAACTATTATTATTATGTTTCTTATAGAATTATACAGCTTTTGGGAAAGCTGCAGCCAAACTATATAGCCAAATTATCTTATAATTTACTACTCGATAAAAAACAAAAGATATTTTTAAGCCTGACCAATTTTTAGTAAAACTCTTTTGACCCCTTAATTAGCTGCGTCTAACATTTTAATAAAAACAAGCAATTGAATCATTTTTGTAAGTTTATAATCTATTTAACTGCGAATGATTCATCATCATATCCATCTATTTAATTTTTTTATGTAAAGGCTGAAATGTGCAATAAAATATCACTTAAAATAATAAAAAATACAGTTAAGATAAAATAATTAAAACATACAGTTAAGATGTAAACTGTAACTCCAAAACAAATGATTTTCTTACCTACGTCCACAAAACAATCTTTTCTTGACGTGAGGGATCAATCATCTAGTAAAGTTTTCTGGGTTTCCGTAAAACACTGTTCACGGTCAAAGCTTATGGATGGGCCTTAGTTAAAAAGTTCTGCATTCTTTGGTTGCCAAACGTCCACATTTAGGCTACTGTTATAATTAACTGTAAATCAGAGGGGTTTCGTTTCTAAACCATCGTATGTTTCTTAATAACACTTTGAAACACTTTTGCAACTCCGTAAGATAAAGTAATCCGTAAGGAACTGCTACATCAAAACAACAGTATACTAAATAATGTGGACAATAATTAAAAATATACTGTTAGTATATAATTTTAAAAACTATGATTAATTTCAAAGCCAAATTGCAACTTCGTTGTAAATTAACAAATTTGAATAAATAATGTATCGTTTGGGAGTTTTAGATCATAATTAAAATAATTGATATTGAACAACGGGAATAATCAAAAGTTTTGTATACACATGACTACTAAACTACTTACTAATTGACCCTCAGAACCCAAAATAATATTCAGGCTAACTCTGAAAATATTCAGTTAACCGTTGCATAGCAATGTTCCCATTATACACTATGTGCAAGCGAGTAAGGTGAAATCCAGGAGTGGAAAGCGCAATCTGCAATTTAAAGTCGCAATTCCTCCGGCGCCGTTCCCGTCCCCATTCCCCGGATCGTGTCTTTACGCATTCACCGGGGGTTGTGCCGGCAATAAGGATGCTCGCCGGATTGAAATAATAAATAATCCGGCTTTATTTTATCGCAAGTAAACGGTCTATTGATCTTGGCGCTGTAGTTGTAGGTGGCGCCGCGAGGTGGCGTGGTGGCGCCGTTTCCATGGTGACGCGTCGGCGCCCCGGCGCCCCGCGCTGAGGGTTGCGATTGGCACCGGCGCCCCCTCGTTCCCCGCCCCACCCCTCCAACCCCCTATTTTTCAATTGTCAGCATCCAGCTTGGCCGCCTTTGAGCTTGTGATTCCAAAATCTAATTACATTCCATTGACTCTCGGCCTGCGATGGCTTTCCATGGTCCTTATTACACTCTGCATTCTGTGGTTATGTATTTCTACTACAGCCTGGTTGGGAGCCGGAATGGGGATTTTTAATAATACGAGGGGACAGAAATTCAAAAGTCAATTTACTTCAAACTGATGTTTTTAGACATAATTTAAATTGTTAAATGGCCGGCAAAGTTGCTGACGCCGTATCGTTAATATCTCAAAATAAAAATTTGATTTCGATGTTATGGGTACAACAATGGGTTTAATCAAACACTCATGAAATTCCTATGGGATTTATATAATATTGTATTTATGCATATATTTAGATTAATTTGATTTCTGCAATGTTTTGTCTTTGACTTTGTTATTGTTGGTATAGCTCTGAATAATAAAAAAATGTTTTGTTGGATTCCAACTGTAATACCATGAATTCTGGACGATTGCCAACTTGTCCAACAAGTCAAGGTATCTTATAAAGGCCTACTACTAAACATGACTGTGATTAATTAAAGCCTGGCATAATATTGATAGCATGACGGAATGGTAATTTAAAAAAAACAATAAAAAAAACAGTGTAGTCTATTTGGCGTTTAAAATTGAGAGTAATACTCACTTCTTAACATTATGAATAAGTTGTAGTATTCATCTAAATAAAATTTTAATTGATCATGTTGTGTTTGTTGTAAAATGGTGTATATCCCTAAAGCGAAATTAAATAAACTATACCAACATCAAAATCGTAAAAATAAGTTTAATAACTGTTTATGGAGTGTGAGTGATAAATAAATGTGTAGGTTTCAATATAAAACATTGATTGTGTTTGATTATTTTATGAATTTAAAGAGCCCCTTAACATTGTAAAACCAATGTACCATTGAAAAGTCCATTTAAATTTGTCATTTGTCAGACAAATCGTACCTGTTTCAGTAACTTTGTTGCTCGGTTTCTTTAGGCCTATAAATTTTCGAAAAGAATCACAGTACTTTTAAATTTCTTTATAATGTTATTCTTATGGCCTATTTATAATACGAATCTAGGAATAAACAAATTAAAAAACTATAGGGTCCATGATGTTAAAATTTGGTGTGGGTGTTTTTCTTTGCTCATAGGTACTCACTGAAACGGTTTTGCAAATTCCATCAGGGCTCCGCCACACATGACTTCAGAATTTCTATCTAATGTTATTCTTATGACCAATTTTTAATACAAAATCAGGAAAAAAATCTGAAAAACTATAGGACAATTGATTTAGAAATTTGGCATGGACGTTCCTCTTTGCTCAAAGGTGGTCACTAAGAAACGGTTTTGCAAAATTCCTTCAGGGCTCCGCCGTACAAGATTTCAAATTTTATCTAATATTATTCTTATGGCCAATTTCTTGTAAGAACCTAGGGAACAACGAATCAGAAAAAAACAGACGATCTTAGGGATTGAAATTTGCTCATCATACGTACTAACAAAGAAATTGTTTTGCATATATATTTCTTAAAGGATGTTAGGGCTTCACCCCACAGGACTTAAAAATTACCATGATGTTATCCTTGTGGCCAATTTTAAATGCGAATCAAGGAAACAACGGATCTCAAAGACTCTAGGACCTGCGGGGTTATAATTTGTAATCGGCGTTCCCTTTTCTCCATTGTTGTTCACTATGGAATGTCAATTTTCTTTAAACACTACACCCCACTCACAGAACCTCGAAATTTCCACAAATCCTACGTGGTTGAAATTTATCGTGGACGTTTTTCTTTAGGTGGTCTCTAAGAAAATGTTTTACAAAATTCCTTCAGGACTCCCCACACACCACGTCAATGTTACAATAAAATTCTTAAGGATGAAAATTTCGTTGCTCTTTAAAGAGCTTTTTTACATAATATGTAGTAAAATCTCTTTAATTACATCTCTTTATAGGGTTTGTCACTAAAATGTACACCTGAATACACTGGCCATTATGAATGGTTTAGTATTATATATTTATTTTATAAAATAAATTCAATCACGGGCGAAGTCATTTCTAGCAACAGCTATAGGCCTAGTTGATTTATAGCTATATTTGAGCTATATAGTTTACATGGAGTATTCGTCAGCAAAGCCTCATTTCAATATACTATAAAGAAACGTGTTATAAGTGTTTAATTTTCCCTGTTAAAAACATAAATCGATATAAAAAGTATTATTTTTGAAGAAATATTGGTACTTGAGTTATGAAGACCTAATGAAAGCATCATGTAAACAATTTGTAGAATTGCAATTAAATAATAATAATAATAATAATAAAAAGCAACAATGGTGGAATCACATATACGTAATACACCTGTTACAGTTTAGACAAACTCATGCCGGAGTGCCCTTGGTCATATATTAAAACAACCTGAAAGGCAAATGAGCGGAGCGAACGACCTCGTCTTGAAAGAAAAAAGCCTTATAGGCGTGGCATTTTAGCGTACAGTCTGTGACTGATATTACAATACAATGAATACAAAGAAGTCTGCCGAGCAAATGCTCGGCCCCCAGGTACTGACTTATAAGGTGGCAGTAAGAAAAACAATTTGAGGGTTCTTAGAGCCCATTTAAAATAGTTTATTTTGAATTAATTGTGAGACTCAGCATATTTTATTATCGTTTAGCGTCTCCAAATTTTAACAAAGAACCTTAAAGTTATAAATTTATTAAAAAGTCTCCGACAGTTGGTTTAATTCGCTCTACTAATAAATACGCGTGTTATCATGTAAACAAAGCGGATTTTTCAACAATACTCTTTTCATGGAGAATATTTCACGCTATACATTATTTATGGTAAAGGTTTGGACACTGCTATTTTTCTTAATTTCAGTGGCCAAAGTCTTAAACGCTTACACATAATGCCGCTATTTTGTTAGGAGACAAATAATCAATTTCAATTGATAGGCAATTCAATTCAATACAATAATTTTAACTTTCGATTTAAAATTAAACAACAAAAAAAAAAATAGTTTTTAATGTTAAGAAAGTAGACGTTTCTCACACCACGCATCACCCACAATTTGTTTGTGGATCACTTCACAATCGTTTGGCGTACGATCTCAATTAATTCTTAAGCTATCCGATTGTCGGTTTTACTGTATAGAATTAAAAACCATATACACTGGCCATTATGAATTTTTAAGTATTATATATTCTTTAAACATTGCCATCATTTGGCTCTGGTAAAAAAAAATACATGTTCTAATTTATGCAAAGCAGAAGTTTATGGAATTCCCACGCTATTCTTAAGGAGGACATTTTACGTTAGTTCAAATTTCCTACTAATTTTATGGAAACTTCTATATTTCTCCTATATCCCATATACTTACAATTTTGTTTTAATTAATTCGCTTACAGTATTAAATATATTGACAGATATTTGTTAAATCGTATATTGCGAATAAGCGTTTGTACTTGTTTTCGATGTATGTTAATGAGGATACATGTTGATAAGTTTTCCTCAATTTACATTAAATTTAATTTACTTGTAACTTTATTGGCACTACGATAATTTTCCCGAGTCTATGTCACTGTGACCTTTAGTTTGATATCCCTCCCAACATCCTGCGACTTGTGAAACACTCACATCTTGCCCCGGAAATTATGCAATTCGTACATCTGCTTTACGATTAATTGTTCCATCCAATTAATTATTGTTCCATTACGATTCATGCGTTTTTTACATGATTTATGTCACAAACCTCAAAAGTGTGATCATATGTGAGTAAGAACCACAAAAAGGATTTTATTGTCTTTGGTACTTAGATACAGATACATGACAATAATAAAAGCTACACAAATTAAATTTTGATTCTATTTATTTATTAGCAATAAGTTTTTTCCAATAATGTTCATTATAGGTTCATTGAGTTAAAATAATAGTATGGACATTTTTAAATTAAAATATTTTAAGGTAAATTGAAACAAAAGTATTAAAATTAAATTAAAATAAAATAAAATTTAATGTAAACAGATATAAGAGTAGTGTAAACTACGATTGTATTCGTATTTAGGCCACTCATATTCTAAATTACATCTCAGTCACCGGCTCAAAGGCCTTCTACTATTAAATATGTTATTATTTGTTTACTTCATTAGACAAGTATAACCTTGAAAAATTTTCGTCACCTATTAGATGAAGCACGATGTAAAAAACATAAACGCAATCGAGTCTCTTTATGGAAATCTACAAATAAAAATCTGAAAACTCATCCGAGAGGAGCGATCCTCTTCAACTCAAAAGCTGAAATAAAATTTTCCCTTTGATAGCGTGAGGGTAGAACCCTCGACGTCGCATATTGCACACGTAGAATGTAATAACTGTTACCTGCTCTGTTCTCTCGGTCGCGTGGCAAGCAGGTATCGAGCGCCCCCCCCCCCCCCCTACTACCATCCCCTACCCCGTGACGGCAGGGTAGTTTGGGGGGGGAGCTCATGGTGCGGGGGAGAGGAAGACACAAGTGTCAGCTCCCGGCTTTCAATCGCAGCCCGTTCCCGTCCATTTGTTGAATCGTGCCATCAACATCAAATCCACCTCCAAACTTCTCTCATATGTTCGCATCCACTGGGTCGGAAAGAGAGTTTTTTTTTTTTTTTTTTTTTTGAGGGAGAGGCGGAAAAATGCATTACGCACACAGGTGGCCAGCCTGTAGTGTGGGGCTCCCCTAAAAACGGGTTTACCCACTAAAAAACCTCCTCTACTCTTTAGGAATCTAACCTGGAATTGTTTGTCACATTACGTCAGGCTAGGCCTAAATTTGGCTTACGCCCGTGGGGCTCGCTCCTTATCCAGCCGCTCGATCAAGGGATCTGGGCCACTTCGCGGTCCAGATCGGTTTTCTTTTCCAGGAGGATGCCCCGGACGAACTGTGACAAACAATCCCAGTTGCCCTCATCCTCCAAAATCTTTTGGCAGACCGAGTCCACCGAAAATGCACCAAAGATTTGTGTGGCCTCCAGGCGGGGCCCTTCCCAACGGGGACAGCGGAAGAATGTGTGTTCCGCATCGTCGGGAACACCCGGGCAATAAATGCAGTCCGGTGAACCGGTCTTTCCCATCCGGTTCAGGTACGACCGAAAATAGCCGTGACCTGTCAAAAATTGGGTCAGGTAGTAGTCCACCTCCCCATGCCGCCGTTCCACCCATGGTTGGACCTGCTTGATAAGTCGCGCAGTCCATCGTCCTCGGGTGTCGTGCTCCCAGCTGTGTTGCCACTGCTGGAAGGTTCGGGAGCGCTCTTCTGTTTTTGCCGTGTCCTTGCCGATCTCGCCTTGTCTCTGATAAATCGCTTTCCTCTCCCCTGCCAAGAGTTTGACAGGGATGACTCCGGCGACCACCAGGACGGCAGGCTCGGACACTGTCCGGTAGGCGGAACACACCCGGAGCGCAGCTTGACGCTGAACCCGGGCGAGTCGCAACCTGTAGCACTCCTTATCTAGAGCGCCTGCCCACACCTCTGCCCCGTAAAGAAGCACGGACTGGACCGCGGACATCAACAGACGTCTTCTGCTGGATCGGGGACCCCCGACATTGGCCATCAGCCTACTAAGGTAAGTCACTACCTTAGCGGCCTTGTCCGCCGTACGGAAGATCTGATCCCTCCAGCTTAACTTGGTGTCCACCATAACCCCGAGGTATTTGGCGGCACGAGTTGATGTGACCACCTCCCTTCCCACTCGAAACGGGACGACGGTGTCGATCCTCTTCTTCGTGAGAATCACGATCTCCGTCTTACTGAGAGCAAGTGAGAGACCGTGATCGGACATCCAGTTGTTGACCACCCGCATAACTCGGTTCAACTTCAGTTGGGCCAGCTCAACGTTGCGTGCAGCAATGAGAGCTGCGACGTCATCGGCGTACCCAACCAAAGTGGTTTCCTCAGGCATCTCGGACCTCAGGAGGCTGTCATAGGCAACGTTCCAGAGATCCGGGCCGAGTATTGAACCTTGTGCGGCACCAGAAGTGACTTCCATCGTCCGCGCTCCGTCCCTCGTGTCATAAATCAGGCTTCGAGAGCGTAGATAATCCTCGATGAGCCGCAACAGATATGCAGGAATACGAAAGGTGTTGCGAAGCGCATCCAACATATCGACCCACCTCGCCGAGTTGAAGGCATTCTTGACATCAAGCGTAACAAGAAGCACTACTCGGCGGGAGAAATGGTTGTGGCTCTCGGCTCTCTCCACAGCTCTCTGAACTTCGATGACAGCGTCGATCGTTGACCGTCCCTTTCTGAAGCCGTACTGACGGGGGCATAAGTCCCCGGGGTCGGAAAGAGAGTTGGATTCGTAAGGGTTTTGGGTGATGGGGATTGGGGTGAATTCAACCGATAAATAATTCAAACGCGAGATGTGAATCAGTCAAATTTTTAATATGGCAACTTTTAAGATTGGTTCACTATGGATGGGTGAAGCTGCTGCAGTGAAGAGAGTGATGGGAAAATTTAATTTCAATCAACGTTACCTCCTACACCGTTAGGATTACGGGGCACATTAAATTGTAAAGTTAGCTTAAAATTACCAGTAATATCTAAAAATATCATACAAATTGAGGGGTTGTATTTAAAATTAGTGACTTTCGGTTCGGATAAATGACTTCTAGTACACACTGTACTTTGGAATTACGGGTAATCGATAGACAGTGGCCGGTTTACCTATAAACCTGTAATGGCGTAATTGGTTTTTGTTAAAAATTTATTTGTAAATTTTAAAAGGGATGTACGGGTTGTCTGGGGCACCCGGTATAACAGCTGACTAGAAAGACATTAAAAGTTATTTAAGGAAATCTGCCACTCAAACAATTTGTCGCAAGTTAATTTTTTTACAGTTTAAATCTCTACCCCACACTAATATTCTTAAGAATTAAAAAAGAGTTATTGTGTATTTTTTGCAAACGATATTTCATTGTTCTTTTTTTTACTGTGGTAAAAACTCGTTTTAGCCAACGATATCATTTTTACTTCAACCTACTCATTATAATACGCTAAGGGTTTTTTTGTGTAGAGAACTTCTACAGTTCTCAACCGATTTTCAAGTTTTGGTCTGTAGTTGTTTCCGTCAAAAATTGATGAAAATCGGACTTAAAATAAGGGCGCTATTCACAAATTAAATTTGAAAATTTCCCTTTAGAATAACATTGAGATTGATTTGAGCATTTTAAACATCTGTTAACATACAGCTGTAGTTTTTGGTGATCACTGATATTCACAATATTGGATTGGTCGGATGTCATTGATTTATAACTAATTGTAACTTTTGTATTATATCAAAGTAAATTGCTCGATGTCGAGCAACACGTGCACTAGTTATATAAATTGAGAAAGCCTAACTGGTTAATAAATTATTTATATACTTATTGACATAACTTATTATATTTATTTATTTATATATTTACTTATATTTTATCTTTTTATAATTATATTTTGTATTTATATTATAATTGTACATTTAATTTTAAGTTAATGTTCAAAGAAGAAGAAAAGAAAGAATGTATTTATTTATTCCATTAATTTTACAGTTCAGAATATACAAAAATCTTAATTTAAAATAAATAAAAAAATAAATTGACTAAACTAAAAATTAAAACAAAACAAATTGATCTGTTAAATTTGGTACTATTAAGTAATTATGTACTATTAAGTAAAAAATAGTGCGTGAAACATTTCATTTTTAATTCAGTAACTGTCTTTCCTGCAGTATAATTTTAGTCATTTTCCCCTCAATGAGATAGTAACCACCCATATCATCATGGGGAGGGTGTTCGGGGGGAAGAAGAGTGAGGGAGATGGTAAAACACCGGTTAGCAAGTTGCATTGTAACTCATAATAAGAAGCTCGGGGGGGGAGGGAGGGGGGCAGAACACGGAACAGCCATCACGCTATAAATGTATTTGTGTTGTTCCTCTGATGAATATTCTGACAGGTCTGTCTCATTAGCGATCAGCTGATTGGGCGTTGACAACATCATCAATATCCCGTGGCCATGGAGTAAAAAATGACGGGGCAGAACTGTACACAGAGTATTCTGTGAAAATAAATAACAAAGAATGATTGATTGGTGCATTGCGTGTTAGTTTTTTTATGTTATTATTTTATTCATCACATATGATGAATATTTATGCAACGCGGAGTAGAAAATCAATGCAAATAAATTACACAGACGTGTACTAATTATTTTATTTCACAGTGCGAGCTAGAAAATGCTCAATAATGGTTAACTAACCCAAATTTGAAATGCCAGTTACAATAATTTATAATTGTTTTATAGATTTTCTTTACTAAAATCATATAGCATATTGTACTCGGAAAATAGTTTCGGCCTGTCATCAAGCTAAAGACGAGTTTTGGACCTACTGTGAAATATACTATACCATAATTCTCCCAATACGCTACTTCATTGTTATTTTGTTTTCAAGGGTTCAAGACGCCAAAAATACAATAAAAATGTTGTTACCAAGTCTCGTTCTTAAATACGTTTAACAAATTAATAATTATTTTCAAAAGTAAAAGGTTTTCAGGGGTTTCAGAGTCATCGCTTCACATCATGTTCATTCGATCTAAAAATATTTATTTAAAATGTGAGTTAATCATAACTATGCGTACTAATAATTACTAAATTAAAATTATATACTTGGTTTTCTTTTAAAATATGACAATTAAAAACTATCATAACTATATTATACCGGTAGAATTTGAATTCTACTTAGATTTATTCAAATGTCGGTTTTAAAAGGCTCTCTCAAATTTAATAAACGTTATGGATGAGTAAGGCCGATATACCTTCGTGGATAAGAAAGAGAGAGGATAAAACTCGTTAAGTAAAATCAGGGGTTGAATCAGTGCGCCCCGCCCATTCTTTAATCAATATTGGCGGTGGAAGTGAGGTTAGGTTAGGCGACCAGGTGAGAAACCATCTGGCGGGAAAGATCAGCTGTCTACATTAATCAGCTGATTTCAGACAACGTGCAAGTCAGCCATGGAGTAACGAGCTATAGCTATACTATAATAACAGTTTCTCTTACGATCAGGTACAAAGTTTATACTAGCTTAATAGTATAAACAGACTTAAACTATTTAGGATAACAAAAATAACAAGTTTATCTCATGGGAAAGCATTTCTCTTACTGTACCTCCATGTAAATATTTTCTTACATGGGAAATAATGAATCTATACTTGGAAAAAAACAGAAAATTAAGGAATAATTTAAATTCAGGCAAATAGGATGGTAAAGGGGTGAAGGTTAAGCATATAGCAAACATTCTAGTGATATTAAGTGTTATAAATAATGTAAACTACGAACATATTTTGCATTCATGAATCAACAAATGGAAACGGATTGGAGCGTTAAAGTCGTGGGGCTTAAGCCACACTAAGCTGTCGAATCACAGTTGGAAACTCTAAGTGAAACCAAAGTTGCACGTCTGAAGGTAATCTTTTTGGAATTGATATTCCTCCCAATTCGTGGGGGAACTTAAGTTTTGGGTCATTTGTTTTAAGGACTGCGTTTCCTTTTATCTTCTTTGTCCAGAGAATTTTCATATAATGGGGATAGGCCCTATTTTGTTGTATTTTAAAACAGTTTATCCTCTGTTGTTAAGATACCTACTATGGTAATCAAATACAATTTAATGCCACGTTATATTTTACAGTTTTTATGAAAAGTCTTTTACAATATGAAATTGCTGAATTCAGATGGATATCAGGGGCCTGTGAAACATCAGTAGGCCTACTACAATGTATTTTAACAGTTAATTGCACGATAGTACATTAAAATTAAATTTCGAAGATAAATTAAGTGGAATACGGCTATCACCGACCACGTAGATGATGCGTTGTAAATTTAAGTTTTGTAACGTAATTTGTACACTGTAATTTATAAAACGTAAAAGGATTGTAATTCTGTTTTTTTCTTCTAATAGTCCTTCATTAAGATATTCAATGAAAAGTCAACACCTTGATAAAACATGTCCATTCTCAGGTGCAAAGTCCAGGAATAAAACTGATAATTGAGCGTCCTTACTATTTAGATTATTGAACGAGAAATCAGGAACCTTATAAAAAATTAACTGTCAATAATGAGTTAGCGTGAAAAAAGAAAAATTCATCTTTTTACTATTTTCTTTATAATGTACTATAATTGTCTACGTTGCTCAACTCTCATTGTAATGTAAACCTGAAAAATTGGAGGCTCTTATGGAAAAATTTCCAAACAAGGTTTACCTCCGAGAAACATGTATTTATATCACCGAAACTATACACTATACACCATATCAAATTAAACGTTAGAAACCCTTAGTAAAAAAATTCTACTACAGTTATGTTTTTATTTTGAAAAAAGCAGTTACAAATTTACGTTCAAATGACTATAGTGACTTGTCGTTAACCGGATGAAGGGTTAAACATGCACTTCAATTTCTTGATACGCTAGAAACGTTAATAATTTGATACTGCATTATTTGACGGTCTTTATTGTATTAGTATGAAGAATAAACAGCTATTGTTAAATTCACAGTATTTCTTGGTCGATAGCTATGTAATTCAAGACCGTAAATATTCTTGAAACATAAGTACTGTAATCATTTGCCGTTAATAAGTAGGCCTATTCATAAAAAAAATTTAAGCTATTTTGCTTGATGTTCAACTTTACGAAAAGAATATTAAAAGGGGGTTTCGTGTATAGTTTGAGGTGAAGCGTTACAAACTCAAAACACAAACGATAATGTATTTTTTATACTGTAATATTTTTTTAATTTTTCTAATATTTTAATTTTTTTCTTTCAAAATTTGACCAAAAAGAATGAACAAAGTTACAAAGGCTACAAAGACTATCACCCTGTTGCGGTGGGGTTTGGTGTCCAGTGTTACATATAATGTTAAAAGCTTGCATCAGTCGATAGTAACTAACTTACTTTGTAGAAGAGACTTGCCTATATCATAAATCGTTGCCAGACACATTGTCTGAGGAAGTTAAGAAAACTTTTCTCAGATATGTCTGAGTATCAATGTAATCTGTCTGGGTAGAAATCAATAAAAGTGAATCAATAATATTAATTAAAATAAGGCCAGGAAATCATTACAAAGAACCGAATGAGTGGTTATTCAATTAAAATTTTGAAAAAAACACATTTTAACAGTGTTCACAGATACAAAAAGAAGTAAACGTTTTACGGCAGACCCAGCAGTCGCGGCCTGCGTTTGAACGTAACTCCGTTTCGGTCGCAACCAATGTTTCGCGCCTGACAGCTAATTTAACTTGGTTCCAAGTTTTGCTTTCAACCGAGTCAAAAAATATTGCACCCAAATAAGTTTAAAGCGGAGCCATGTTTCCAAGGGGGGGGGGGCAAGGGGAGCTTCACGGGATGGGGCAATCCGAGTTGGAAATGCGCATTATATATTTAGAAGTGTCGCACCCGAGCGCTGGGGCCGAGGTAATGTGCGATGCGGAGGATGGGATAGGCGGTAGGCGCTCCCCGGCATGGCCGCCTCTACTGCTTACTTGACATTTGCAAATTCAGATCTTTAAAGGGTTTTTGTAATCATATGCTAATCTAATTGAGAAATTCTTCTTTAGTGTTTCTTCTTACTTAATTATTTAAGTGCTTCAAAGGGCTTTTTTGGTTGACTGCTCTTCTTTTTTAACATATATAGGCTATTATATAGATAAATGTTATATTTTCTAATTAAGTTTAAAACTGCAATTTTGTTTGTGAATAGTAATAAATTAATTTTTGGAGAAAAAGTCTTTTACTATAAACAATTACATTCAGTTTTCATTAGCTTTAAACAATATATTTTAATTTAATGTACGTGTTACTCTGTAATATGGAACATCATTTGATAATTTTAGCTGTAATTTCAAATTATGCTTTGTAAAGTAGGTTTCCAAAACTTTTATAAATTCAAATTATGAAGACAAAGGGGAAGTCACTACTGCAACCATGAAAACTTTTGCAGGCGAACAACTCAAAGTCAGATACGCCTGATTATTTGCTGCAAGACGAACAACAAGTTTCTATGAGAACTTGACGATTCTTAATCACTATTAATGACGCCGACGCTGTCAGGACGTATTTTAAGGCAAATGTGAATGAAGGATAAATGTGCAGCGGAATAGTGTAGCGCCTATCATAAAATTCCGACATGCTTGTACCCCTACCGATTACCACAATGTTTCTGTACATTTACCTTGATGATTATCGGCTGGCAATAAACACCTACATTTTATTTTCAAAAATTTTCGAAAAAATATTATTTAAAAAAGGACATTTTTACTTTTTAAATCTCAGAATATAAAATTGTTGTACTATCAATGTACAGCGTTATGGTTTTGAAATATAATTTAATACACTTGCGTAATTAACTAAAACTTTCCTGCGACCAATGTGAATTTCCATTTCATTGAAGTAAAACTCATTTGATAGGAAGCACAGTGTGAGACAAGTTAGATCCGACGACAACAATGAAACAGTCGTCAACGGAGGCGAGTGCGCTGTTACGACAGTTACGACGCGATGCCGCGCGGTTTACGACCTTCAGATTGACGTCGTAAACGAAGCTTCAGCAACAGGTGTTCATCTTACACGCCTCCCGGGGGTTACGACTCGGCCACGGCCAGGTTAACATCGCCACGCCGACTTGTGGGAAATGTTGTCATTTGTTGTGATAAAATTGCAGTTTAATAAGCTTCTTGCCAAAAATAAAAATAAAATTCAAATTAAATTTATTGTAATTTTAGATTTTTCTAAGTAAGTTCTATTTGACATTGTTTTGGGCCAGGCAGACTCAACTCATAAAATAAGGACAGGTCGTAAAATGGTTTAAAGCAGTTGCGATGTTGGCATTGGGTACAGTAAACGAAATTTTCATAACTAGTGGCAAGTCTTTTGGCTGTTCACTACAACAAAAGTTCCCTCATGATCCATTCGTGTTCTAGACAGCAGGAGGTTGATGTCATCCGGAGGACTTAAAAACCTTAGATGAGGAATATAAGTGGACATTTGGTTGGTTGGCCACGGTCTTATTATCTACCGGTAACAACAACGACCGCAACTAACAATTCTATACATAATGCTATAGGCCTATAACAACAGGTTGGTATTATTTATGGTTATTCGACCGGGGTTTTAGCCATTTGCCATAAAACCTCGTCCAAAGTGCCGGTGGGTTGAGGTCCCCAGGATTCAACGAATGGAATGTACAGTAGACATCAAGGCACCTGACCAGGGTCACGTCCACTATGACGTCATCCACACGTGACGTCACGCGCCCACATGGTGTCACGTGACACGTCGTCGGGCACCTCGGAATGTCCGTGGGGACGAGGTATGTTTAATATACCTAAAAAATATAAAATGCCCCCACAAGAATGCTGTCAACTTCTATTACTTGGAGTTTTCCTTCAACTTGGGTTGAATCTGGATTTTCCTTGGACGGAATTTTCTAGCAGCTGAGAGCGGGATCTACGCCAAGAGAGAAGAATTTTCACGCAATGAAATGTAAAGCAAAACGTTCGTGACGTCTACACATACACTTTGGGCATCCTAAATCTTGAAACAATTCAACAAAGTGATTATTTATTAACACAAGTGGTAAGTTTTCCTGTGAATGAAATTGGAGGGAAACTCCTTTAATACCCACAATACTCCATTACCATTCCCACACAAAACTTGTCACTGCATTACTGTTTGAGCACAACACGGATCGATTCACAAGTCCTCTATTAAATAATTTGTTTCGTTAATTTAATCACGAAAAGTTTTAAATGGATCTAAATATTAAAGCGATTAAGCGATATTAAATATTAAGCGATATATATTAAGCGCGCTAAATATTAAGCGATTTCTAGATGTGTTGTTAAAATAGTGGGCTAAAGCGATTAAAATGTTATCAAATGTACAAAATCCAAAAATATAAAATCACCTTGTACTTCAATTGATTTTTGATCGATTTTTCAATTACTGTAATGCTATATATAGCTCTAAAATCAATAGGCTATGTTTTATAGTTTGTTGTCAAATAATGCTTTAAACTTGAAACATAGTGTAGCATAGTATATACAGGGTGTCTATCTTATTCAACCTTTATAAACTTTCTCAAGTTATTCAGCAAGCAAAAATTATCAAAAAAGTCCTTGTTAACATTTGTCCTAAAATGCTTTGTTAATTCGCTAGCCGGTATTTAGTTTTATATGCAATGAGTTTTATTTCTGTAACGTTTAGTTGTATTGAGTTTATATTCAGCGTGTATATTTATCAAACTATTTTTCATTCTCAGGAAAAAATTATTTTTTCCCGATGTGTATCTTCAAAATGGCGGCAATTTAAAATTTTTTAATTGAAATATCTGAAAACGGTAACTTTTATCAAAATTTTACAAGAGACAAAAAAGTTGACAAAATAAATTATCTAAACAATGATACCAAGTTTGTAAGGATCTGGCAACACGCAGTGGAGTTATTGCGATTTTTTGGCAAAGAAAACATTGATTTTGCATTATAATGCAAATTTAGGTTATTTTAATATAAAAATCGCAATAACTCTGTCTTCAGATTCTGTGTTATTTGTCTTCAGATCTTTACAAACTTGGTATCCTCGTTTACATAATTTAATGTTTCAACTTTTTTGTCATTGCTTAAGCCACGTCCGCACTGGCCGAACATTCGTGCCGAACTTGTTCGGCAAACACAAAAAATCAACAAACATACCTAACGAACAATTACCGGTCATATGGATTCTAAAATGTTCAACGAACAAACAAAAGTTCAAAGGATTTTTGTTCGGCGAACATGTTCGGCTAGTGAGGACGCTTTCAATTTTGATAAAACTTTCAGTTTATAAGTTTAAAAATTTTAAAAGACCGCCATTTTGAAAATACACATCACAAAAATTATGCTTTTCCTGAAAATGAGCATTGGCTTGATAACGGTACATTCTAAATATGAACTCAATACAACTACCCATTACAAAAATAAAAATTAATTATTAAGTGGGTAAAACAAAGTGGTGGCTAGTGGCTTAACAAAGAATTTTAGGACATTATAGGATTTTAAAATTTATTTTGGCTTGCTGAATAACCTGGAAATGTTTTTTTGTGTCTGTCTACTTCACACGCATTTTTAAATGTTTTGACGGGGAACGGTCCAAACCCCAGTCTTGTTACTATCTAACATCGACCAGTTGTTAGAAGGCATCATTAACTAATAGCCCATTGACAAATGGCAACTGGATCCAGAATCGAACCTTTAAAAAGCTACTAAAAGTTTATAAAGGTAGAAGATGGACACCTGTATACAATGTATGTGTTGATTTAATACTCACTCCATTCATTATGGAATAGTATTTTAGTATTTGTAAAAGTCTTAGCCCTGTTGCGAAGCCACTTTACAATTAATAGTATCGGAAGGTTTGGAAACCGAGGCGATTAAATTATAAAGATAAACAGTGGTAGGTGGTTGGTGCGGAACTGAGGTGTGTAATGACGGCCAACCCCACCAAGGGTGTTTTTAGTGCAATTAATGATTTGTGCGGAATTTATTTTGATACACTGGATATAGTTTAGGACATTTTGGCATGAACTGCATAGGCTATTTCTTAATATACCAGGTGTGACAAATCACCTGTGCAATTATTTTAATATTTACAAAATTAATTTTCCACAAAATCAAAATCCTATACTATAATACGAGCAATGTCTGAAGGGATGTGTGTTCCACGATCTTGAAATCTAGCGGGTAGATTTTGCTTAAACTTTGCATTTAAGAGTGTTTTGGGCCAAAAATAAGTTTAGAAACATCCGCAATCCCAAAAAAATCCAATTTGGTCAAAATTTAAGTTTAAAAATCGTAATGTTTAACATTGGTCTTATGGGTTGATAGTTTGGTAACGAAATAACAACTAAATGTTAATAAAGATAAAGGAACATCAATTGTAAGCAGTTTTTTAACAGCTGTTATCTGTAAAGAGTCTGGTGTAGATTTAATAGCTTGATTACCAAGACACTATAACAAAAGTGAATTAAAACCAACGAGCAAGGCTCGATTAACCTGGTACTATCCCATTATATGTAAACCGATTATGCTCTATCGATTGACAATTAATTATTACAGTGTAAAGGGTGTACTATAAAATAAATTATCTAGACCGAAAGTCACTAATTTCAAACACAACCCCCCCCCCCCAACTTTTATCGCATTTTTAGATTTTTACACGTAACTAAGACAACTTTACAATTTAATTAGTAGCCATAATCATAATGAGTTGGGAGATAATGTCTGTGGAAGTTTAGTATTTTCTAATAAGAATAACATTGGACAAAATGTTCACATCCATAACATAGAGCGATTATTTTGCCTGCGCAGTCAAGGGGGGGGGGGGGGTGCGCGAACTACTTGAATAAGTTTCGTATATTGTTACACAACCACGCTGAGGGCGAAAAACAATATCCAGTATTCGGTGGAAAACACTGTGGATAAAAAAATGCTGCTGCACTTCAGCACGTGTGAGACCAAATGTGAGGGAGGAGATTTTGCAGCGGAATGCAGAGCTTTAAATTAATTGATGCTATTCATTGACTACGTCCATAGCCTGAGGGCCCAGCACTTTCAATGGTGATGCAAGAGGTTGACAGTATCAGGGGTCTCGTGGGTCAAAAGTTCATCGAGCAGTGCTTCGCCTACTCCAATTTTTTACCTTTATTCAAAGCCCGATAAAAGTGAGAGAGGTTTTAAATAAAAGATAGAGACTTGGGCTAAATGATTCGTTTTAAGATTCTATATATTTTGAATCCATATCAAGCTTTTAAGGTCTAAAATTAATCAACTTTGTATCATTAACGATTATTATCGATTGTAAATATTTTAAAAATCCAAATTTGAGTCAAATAGAATATGTCTTTATCTTTCGATTAAAACCACTTTTATTGGACGTTTAGTAAAGGCACTAAATGAGCACTCCATAATGTTCTGAAAAGGAGAACTTTCGCCCCCTCATCTGTAGCTACATACTTTTATGGACCATCCATGGTGATGTGTTGCACCGCTTGGCTCGGCGCGGAGGTCCGAGGTATGTAGGACAGCCCGGACACGCTAATAGGTTAGCCACACAGGCAGTAATGTATTCCGGCCAGGAGGCGCGAGGTGCGAGCCGCGAGCCGGCGTCGGTGGACACTACACACTACACATCCAAACACTACACACCACCAGGCCATCCTTCCTGGAACTCCCGCGGCGGGGCCGACGGAACGGAGCACTTGAGTATGATCCACCTGATAATGCTCGAGGAGGGCCGAAAAACACACTTGTGGGGAGAAATGTGTCCAGTAACATTTCTCTACAGGTTTGTAAAGGGGATCAAAATCATAAAAAGTATTCGTTTGTGATACGTTTTAAAACTACTTTTTGACTATTGTGAAGAACTGCATTAACAAGGCATAACAAAGGACTGTTTCAAAAGCTACATAACAGGCAGAAATCAAATAGTAGAAATTAAACACACAAGCCGTTTAGAAATCAAACAAACTACCTCAAAAATAGAACATATTAATCGAGGAGTTCTGCAAGTACATCTGTACTAGGACCTGTGCTTTTTAGAATTCACAAAAAATGACTTTCCACATTATCTGAATACTTACTGCTATACACTGTCATGCAGATAATACCGTACTGCTTTTTGCCAGCAAGGACTCTGAACAACTAGAAGTTGCCTCATGCATATACTCGTAGCTATCCATTACTGCCACACCTCTGACTTAGTAGTAAATGAAAACAAGACAAAACAGTTAGTACTTAGGAGAAATAGAAAAGCCACTGGAAGACTACCTGACCTAGAAGAGACAATCTCAACTAAATACCTTGGCATAACAGTTGATGACCTATAAATTGGACACCCCATTTCAACTCCTTATGCAGCCAGACCAGCTCAGGACTGTATGCTATAAGAAGAATGAAGATCATAAGTGATGTGGCAACAGGAAATATCGAATAACATGCTATTTTTGAGACACATCTTCGTAATGAAATCGTAGTGTGGGGGCTTCACTGCTAGGAATCTACAGTGAATTTTGGTTTTCGAAAAAGAGCCATAAGACTCCTTGGAAATCTCCAGTCCACACAATCATGCAGGGACACTTACAGATAATTAAAAATCGTAACCATAATAAACCTGTACATTCTTGAGGTCACCGTTTACATTTATGTCAAAGCACCTGAAGAAATGAGGACATGAGCACAGTTCCATAACTATAACACAAGACATGCATGCAGCTACTGTCTTCCTATGCATACCATGAGCGCAATGGAAAAAAGTCCGAGCTACATGGGGGCCAAAATGTGAAACACTTTGCCAGAAGAACTGAAAAGAACTGACAAACAACAGTTCGCCCGACGACTGAAATTTTGGCTTCAAAGACCGCCCATTCTACACGATAGCAGAATTATTTTACTGAAGGGGACATCATGACTAAAAAACCAAACTGTATTTTAAATTAAGTTCATGTGACACTACTTGTAATCTAAAAATGGGGAATAAAAGATGACTCTGATCCTAATTCTGATTGTTAGATTTTAACATATAATGTATAATAATTGTCAAACAATCATAGATGTATGGAAGTTTCGAGTAAACCTATTCACTATTTCTAACCATTCAAAGAGACTCAACAATTATTTTTAAAATGTAACATAAATAATTTATAAACATTGCAATAAATACAAATATAAATAAGAAAGCCAAATTAAAAACAATTTGGTCATTACTATACCTTTTACTAGGCTAAAAGTGAAGTTTACGATGTGAATTCTAGTTTAACGGTCGAGGCAGAGCGGAGATACAAAAATGAGCGTGGACTAGCTATATTTTCGTCATAATGACCATTAGGCCTATAAACTTCTTCATATAAATATAATTTTACAACTTATGTAGCCTACATTCAAAAGTTTGCTTCAGTTTAGCTTAAATTTCGTCCTTTCTTTATTAAACAATATACCGTCACAGAGTTATTCCGTTATTATATGTTTAGTTGGCTTACGTGTGAGATTATTGGGTTGTATATTACGATTGATACATCAGACACACCTTTAAAATAAAAATCACAGTAGAAAAAAAAAACACTATCAACAATGAAGGAGTAGCAATAAAATACACTATAGTACATGTTGCTCGAAATCGAGCAATTTAGTTTCAATACTGATAAAAATTTCATTTCTAATAACAGAATTTTTTTTATTTTCTATAACAACTCTTAATAGATTATTTACCTATTATTTACCTTTTAAAACTAAACTTACTAGCTGGGCTTTTATTTTTAACATCTCGACTTCTGAATTTAAATTTTTTAAATTTAAAAACAAACAGGCAAATTAGTTTTCAGCCTTTTTTCGAGTTATATTGTCTAAATTAAATATATAAAGCCAAATGGCAAATCTAAACACACAGACGCGAGTTTTAATGTATAATATGTGGGGGTAAATCTTAGAACAAAAAAGCTTTATCGTCTACAAAGTTTCTATGTAGCGTATTAATAATATAGATAACCGTAACAGAAACTATTTATGCGTATTATTTTCCAATTGAGAAGTCGGATGTTACATCGACTTTTAACAATCACGTAGGCTATACACGAGTTTTGTATAATCGTTAAAGATATCTGTCCCTCAGATTTTGCAAATATCATCACCAGAGGACTCGGAAACCAGAAAGACAATTCCTTTCAACGATTTGCAATTTATATTAAAGATGTTTGTATTTATGTTAAAGATGTTTAATTGGTAACAATTTTCGGATGATTAATTTACATTGGGTAGCAAAGAAACTGGTATACCATGTCAGGGGCAGACAGTTTCGATGATAGGTCTACTATAATCGAACAATGTAATATCTGATGGTCTCGACAACTAAAGATTTTGTTGACGTTACAGTAATCCGGTAAAGAAAACGTGTTAGCATAGGTCGTAACATCACTTCACGTCAATGAAGAAATTTAAAAATCGTTTGTAAAGTAGTATGAGACAAACAGTAAACTAATAGCACCTGCAAGTTACAAAGGGATGGCCATCAAACCGTCAAGGTTTCTCAATTGCGATACTGCTAACACCGCACCTGCTGTATACCCTGCTATGATGCCCCAATCCGGTCTACATATATCAATTACACCACACTACAGCCACACACCACACCAACACCTCTAATCCACACCCCGGTACTGTAGCCGTCCGATAGCCCCGGCATAGCCACTGCTATAGCCATTACCACAAACTGTAACAGCCGTGTTAACCTGAAGCACCCCCAGAATCACAACTAATTCCCGGAATGGTCCATTCCCGCGTATGAGGTAGTTGTAAAAATGCACCGTGTCGTTTTGGCTAAGCGACCCAATTACGGGGTGTTACGGTTGACCCCCTCCCCCTCTCTCCCCCCACCAGAGGCAGGGGCTCGGGGCTATATCGATGCGTAGCTCGTAAAGTCCAATCTAGCCGACGCTCCCCGCTCCTCCCCGTTGTCTTCTGCAGACAAACTTTATGTTCAAGTGCCGCCGGGGCTAAATCCGAGTTTGATTCGCTTTTGTAAAGTATTGCCCGTTGCCGCTCCGCTCCCGTTTTTGATTAAACTGAGCGTGTTTTTGTTGCGAATGTACTAGCTGAAAGGGGGTGTATCCGGGGTTCATGGGTGGAACGGGCGAAGGAGTATAAAAATGAAACGAAACTCAGTAGTCATGAAGTGATTGTCTTCAACTGATTGAAGAAATTAAATTGGATATAATGTTAAAAGATGTTAATTTTATCCCTAATTTCTAGTTTGATTCTGCAGACGAGGTTGCAACGAGATTGGCTACAAAAAACGAACTAGTCATATTTGCACAAAGAAAGTAAAAGTTGATTAAGGGAAATGCTCCTCAAGTTCTTGGTAGTAAAGCAAGGATATTTTAAATTCCAAATAAATTCATTAATACATTTTTACAAAACTATACAGGCTACTTATAAATAAATATTTGTTAAAAACTTGAACTATTATTTAATAAATTTATCAAACAACCTAAATTTTTAAAGCTTTTTGAATATGAGTACAGCTCAGACAAAGCTACTACTTAAATTCCGTAGACCAATCAACAATACATGAAATATGAAAAAAAAACTTTTATTAAATTCTCATTGACATTACTAACAATAAGCATAAATGGATTGTAATGGACGGGTTATAAAGTGTGATAAAAGGACGATGTGTTGATTATCTCTAGAGATCATGCGAAGAAAAAGGCCTGTATAAAACAGTACAGTATAAAACATGGTATTAAATTTAATCCTTTTATATATTTTTTTATGAAACACGTACCATATCTGGATGTATTTTTTTAATGTTGTGGGGTCTTAAGGAGCAAGGTTTTTGTTACACGTTCGTCGGCACATGATAATTATTTTAATAGAATACTGACATTATTACCAACTACACTTTTACAAAATTGAGAAACCCAAGGCAACAGTTTGATCATGTAGCTGAATCTTTCTCTAAATTGTGATTCAAAGAAAAAATGGCGAAGGAATTTTATAAACTCCTTTTGAAGAATGATTTGCTTCCAAGCAAGGAAGTGTTTTAGGAAATGTCTTTATAATATATATTTTTGTTTCTTATCGAGTGTTTATTGAAAAATTTTGAATGCATGCATTGCGATCAAAGAATAATCGAAAAGCATTTGTCTCCATAAACCATTTTGTACTTTTTCTAAGTGAGGATGAGAACCGTTATACAATTTTTTAACTTCATATGATATTAAGGGAAGTTTAAGGAATCTGTTATGATGTAGGTCTATTTATTTATATTTATTAGAAACCAAATCAATTATTTTCCTGCCATCGGCATATTGATCTATTCCATTGCCTAAATCCTACCCTACAATCTAGTATGAATAAGGTTTTAATGGTTGTTTGCACATTGATCTTAAAAATTACAAAATAAGATTATAACACATTTACATAAGTTTGTTTACACCTAATAATACTTGACTATTAGTGCATGTGTTGATCGGCATCGATAAATTTATTTTGATACAATACAAAAGTTACTTTTAGTTCTAAATCAATGATATCCGACCAATCCAATATTGTGAATATCTGTAATCACAACAGCCAAACATTAACATAGGTTTAAAATGCTTGATTCAATCACAATGTATATTAATATGAAATTTTGAGATTTAAATGGTAAATAGCGCCTTTATTTTCAGTCCAATTCTTATCAGATTTTGGCGGAAACAACTACAGACCAAGCCCTATATAACGACACCAAAAACCTGAAAATCTGTTGAAAATAATAGGTGGAGTTCTCTACACAAAAACCCCTTAGCGTCTTAAATAAGTATAGATTCGTCAGCATCCGTTACGCATGTTTTAATTCTTCTTTGTTTAGTGAAAAATATTTCATCGTGTGTATTATGAAAATGTATAAATCTTGTTTGTTTCCAAATACAGATCTCACCGTAATACCAATGTTTGTGAAGATTTTATTATAGAATTCATTTCACTTCACTACAACGTAGAAAACATTGTACATAGAAAACTACAGTATAGGATTCATATGTAAACTTCCAATGTGTACTACGTATTACGTTTTTAAATCCACCAAACCATTTTTACAGAGAAGAAAAGTGAAGAACGGCGAAAACACGTACCATTGCTGTAAAAGTGAAAGTGGTATATATTATCTTTTTATGGTCTGCTGAGACCAGGAGACGATCGGCATCACAAAGGGCAAAAAAATGTCACCAACGTCAGAGTTGCATATATAATCAAGCGGTGGTAGGGTTAGAATGTTGCACCCTGACAAAAACAGAGGAGAGTAAATATGAGGCCACCCACAGAAGGGCGGTTTATAGCTATGAGACATTCTAGAGACTAGGTAGCGATGGGCTGCTGTTGATACGGGGCGGTGTTGTCCGGAGATCCAGGATACCCTGCTGCTGGGTATTACAGGGTAGTCCGGCGAGGGGTGGCACAAATTGTCGTGACAAATCGTACCCCGAGACATATGCTACTGTAAGAAAGCTTATCTCAATGCTATGGGACATCATATAAGATATGAGAAACATTATTTTCTTGTATTTTGCACTGAAAGTTATGTTATGAAATGTATGTGTGTTACGGAAGAGCAGGGTTTTCTCTTTGACCATCAACTTCTATCTTCTATCCAATTTATATTTTATACTTTTCTTGAAACACCGACGCACACCATAATGCTTATTTTAAAGTTACAGTAGTATGACTGAAGACTTTGGTGATGTAAGGGAGTTTAGTCTAGGTGGGTGGAAATAGAATATGGAAGTAAACATTTTGAATAGTATAGTTCTATCTTTTTCTAGATTATTACGGATTTGTGCCAACAAATTTTGATTGATATATACTGGCATTTTAAACTTTTAGGGAAGTTTTTCACTGTTTAAAATGTTCTCAAGCATTCTAGAATGTTATTTTCCCTTTTACGCTATATAAATAAACGGTATCAGTTAACTGACACATACTTTCTCCCAACAATATAAAAAAGGTGTTAAAAGCTTCAAACATTAATGTCTTGATGACTCAGTCGGATAGCTACCATAGTTATCAAGGATAGTTAAGTAGATAATAGATAGTTAATAGTAGTAAGTAGTTAGTAGTAAGTAGTAGATAGTTAAGTAGATAGATAGTTAAGTAGTAAGTAGATAATAGTTAATAGATAAGTTATCAGTCGGATAGTTATCAACAGTATGGCTGACTGAGTGTAATTGTTGAATTTAACTCCAGTTTAAATAGTGTATTTTAGTGCATTTACCAGTAATTTTTCTCTTAAAATTTAACAAACATTTTCTGTGCAGTATTAGCATCAAGAGGTGACAATAGACTTAACTATTCATAATAAGTATTCGTGAAAATATTTAATTTAAAATTTGAACTTACATTAGAAGAGGAAAAGCACATGGTTTTGTTGTAGTTTTATTTTGGACATATCAACCACACAGCACTTCTTTTCACTTTAAATAATAATAACAAATAAAAAAGACTCACTGGATTTCGTGTTTCAATTGAAATTATATTAATTGGAATTTATCTGCAAATTTTGATTTACTGGAAGTTTGAGCACAGTAGTACCGGTAGCACAACAGGCAAACGGTTTGTCTAAATCTACCTTCATCTGGTCTACCTTATCTCTAACTGGACTTTGTGCCAAAGGTGTATGCCGAACCATCAGGCTACTGTCTACTGATTGGCAACCACTGATTGTAGCAAACAAAACTCTGCCTGGCTAAGATTCATTCATGAATATAAACACTAACTAGGATATTCAATCAATAAGTTGCAATGGGACAGTTTTGGTTTATTTGATTTGCTAATAATAATAATAATTATTATTTTATTTATTTATTTTTATCTTCAGAATTATTTATATCTGTATGCTATTATTATTCATTTGCAAAGCTAAATAAAACAGCATGACTCATCATATCTTGGACTGTTAATAATTACTTGAATTTTAAAGTTTTATTTTTTATGGCCACAAGAATATTCAAGTTTTATTAATAAACTTCAAGGACTTTAGTTCTATTTCACAACCATAAGATTTGAGTGTATTATTATTTTATTTTGGTAACTGTTAAATATACATTTCTCTGTGAAAATAAAACAATTTCAACTTTGATGGAGTTCCAAATCAAACAAACTAAAAATGGAAAGCCAAATATTATTTTCAACAATTATAAATATAGGCACAATTGTGTGGCCAAAAGTGGAGAGATCACCTGGCGTTGTCTTGGGAGGAGCTGTAATGCCACAGTAAAGACTGATTCAAATAAATCACTGATAACAGCAACAAACTCCAAACACTCTGGACCTCACCCTGTCACAATGAGGACACTATTATCTCCTAAAAGCTCAACACCTGCTCAGTCAACCAATACCTTGGTCTCATTGGGATCATCTTTTGAATCGTCAACACCACTAACGCATGCTAATACAATTGATTCTCCCTTGAACCTTATTTCTAACACAGATGAGACAGTATCCTCCTCAGTGTTGGATCTACAAGATGTAAATAGGCAGCTTAGGGAGCGAAATGAGACTCTTGAAAAACAGTTAAAATGTGTCCTAGACCATTCGATTGAATCGGACACCCGTTTACTAGAATTTAAAGAAGAGTTTTTCCCTATACCAGATTATCTTCCAAAAAACGACATATCTCAAATGACAGATTGTTCTGTACAGTGTCAACCTATGACAATCACCGCAGCTACTTCTACTGAAGACCTCATTCAGCCTTTGCAAAATAATGCTCACAAAACCCTTATATCCTCTGAGGTTCAAACTGACAGTTGTTCATTGATGGATAAAATTATGATTACCTCGGAACTACTAGGAACAAGCTGGATTTCTGATCTAACACTGCAGCCATATCTGGAAAAGCTTAACAGTTGCCTCTTGGCTCTGACTTTGGGTATAATAATAAACCCATTGGTGGTCTGTGCTATTAAAAACTCTCTGGACATCAATAGTTATCTTGACCCTTTGTTAATAAAGCAGAAGAATATTATTATCATGCCAGTAAACGACTGTGAAGACCTTAGCAAACCTGGTGGAACTCATTGGAGTGTGCTGATTTTGGACAAAGCTAAAAATCAGTTTTACTACTTTGACTCGCTGAACAACTACAACCTGACCTCAGCAAAAAAAGTTTCAAAGAAATTAACACAATATATTGGAGGAGATTTATCTTCGGCAAGTTTTGTGTCACTGAATGGTCCACACCAACCAAATAGTTATGACTGTGGAATCTATTCCTGTTGGGTTATCGAGTCAATAGTACAAGACATTGTTACAACTGGGACATTAAATCTTAATTACATTAAAAATAAAAACCTATCTGAACAGGAAGTGATAAAAAAGCGTGCTATGCTTGCATATGTTCTACTGAATCCCTCAACTCTGAATAAGGAGCTGTTCTATTCAATAATGGTTGAAATGATGGGAAAATCTTGTGGAGCTGCTAAAGAAAACGATAATACTTTTAATGAAAACTATGTGAAAATTAATGACTGGAATCAAGTGAAGACTAAAAATAAAACAAAGAGTCCCAAACTAAATAATGAAACCCCAAAATTACTTACAAAAAACCAATTTGATGTCTTACAGAATTTGGACCAAAATAACGTAGACCTCAGTAGACAAACGAAGGACTCAACACTCCTAGAAGACGTCACAAAAAACACAAAAAAACCCAGGAAAAACAATAATAAAAGACACATTAAAAAGACTAAACGTATTGAAGTAAAGGCCTGTCCTAAAACAAAGGTAACACTCTGCTCTGACAGCCAGGGTAAAAATATAGCTCACAAAATAGAAACTTAGGCCTACAGCTGTACTAGAATATGTACTTTTGGATATGTGAGAGCGAACACGACTCTCCTACAAGTATTAGACTCAACATCAATAGTTGAGGAGAGCCCTCTGATCATCTTGGGAGGTACTAACGATAGCCTTAACTGTGACTTCTCAGGTATATACAGAGATTTAGAGAGTAAATTAACAGAGACCTGCAAATCAAGACCAGTTTTTCTATGCACTATACCCACTAGGTACGACAAACCGATCAATCATCCAGTGAACATAGATTTATTTCAAGTCAACAACCATCTTAGAAAATTGAGAACTAAAATTAATAATCTGTTTCTGATAGATCTGGAGGAACTTCAAAGGTTCCACTTTACATCTCACGGACTTCACCTTAACAACCGTGGCAAGTCAAAGGTTGCATTCTTACTTATTGAAGCCATTACAAATTGGCATGACAATGCCCTTGATCTTAATAATGGAAACATTGTCATATCAGAAGGAGACATGCAGAAAGCAATCGACCAGCTTCACAGAAATAAAAACGTAGGTTTTGCACACTGCATTTCTGCAGACTTGTCTAGCCCCAGAAATATGACTGCAGGTGTAGCAAATGTTTTCAGAGCAAAATTTGGAAGGCCAAATTCGTCAAATCTTTTAAATGAACATCTAGCGCTTCAAACGACGGAGGATGGTGCATCTATCTACAGCTTAATAACTAAGGCGGAATACAACAGCAAACCTACACAAACTGATTACGACTCGGCTTTTAACAAACTCACTGAAGATTTCATAAATCGAAAACTGACACACTTCATATGCCCCCCCCATGGGGTGTGTCAGAGACAACATTTCAGTTGAACATTTCTCTTCAAAAATAATAGAATTTCAAAACAAAACAAAAGCAACAATAAATATAATCACCAGAGATGAAAACTCTACGAGACAGCTTCGCTTAGGGCTAACCTACAAAGATTTTCTGGTTAAATTAAAGAAACAAATTTATCCTGTTAGTCTGTCAACGACGCCTATCAATCTCGTCTCCAAATTGGATGCCATCACAAGGCGAGTTTCTCCCAACTCCAACCTGATCACCACGCCACTTCAATCGATGGATGAGTTTCCACCACTGCCCTCCCAACCACCTGCCCAGCAACTTCCTCTGACAAAAACATTGTTGGCATACCTGGGACTGCGGCACAGCAAAATCTGATGTCGACCACTACTGAGGACAACCCTCGAGCGGATGAAATCCAGCAGTCCCATCACACTGTTGGTTCAACAGCTACACCACAAGTGACAAGTTCAAGATGTAGTGTTGTGAATGTGATAGAGCAGAGCAAAAGTGAAAGTGATCAAAATGTGAGCAGTGCTTCATTATCAGATTGTAATAGTTTTTAAGGCAGGTGTTACAACCAGTAGGGATAGTATAAGTCTAACTATGGATAGGGTTTCGCATTTTAAAAAGATTAAAAATTATCATCTCTTGTATCTCAATATCCAAGGCATTAATCACAATAAAATCTTGTCCTTGGAAAGTTTCTTAATTGGCTTTAATAATGTATTATTCATATGTATATCTGAATCTTGGTTGAATCCCGAGGAAACAAAACTTGCTTGCCCAAATGGTTATTACTGTGCAACCAGCTATTGTCGTGATGATCACATTAGAGGGGGCTCTCTAATATTTGCTCGAAATGACATAAAAACCCAAAAACTAGATGTCAATGTTTTCTGTAAAGAGTTTCATTTTGAGCTTTCAGCCATAATTAATGATGAATTTAAAGTTATTGTGGCATCACTCTATCACTCCACCTCTGGAAACCCCAGTGAGTTTCTAACTTCTCTGGATGATTTTTTAAATTTCTTAACTCCCTGGTCAAAGTATACAATTTTGATTGGAGGAGATCTTAATGCAAACTTTGATATAACCACAAATAAAATCACTGTTAAACAATTTTTGAATGTTCTTAGACAGTCTGATTTCTATTGTTTAAATTACTCTCCTACAAGAGGTAGAAACTGCTTGGATAATGTTTTTGTAAACTCTAAACTTAGTTACCAAGCAACTTGTAACATTTTCAAATTTCCATATTCTGATCATGAAGGACTGATTGTAAATGTTCCACTAAGGTGTAAGAGAACAAATTCTTCCCCTTTAGATGTACAAAATTCAATTGGGCCTCTGAATCTAAATTTAAACTCACTGGAAGTGAACACATCTTGTTTTGGGAGTACTATTAATATATGTCTCCCCAAGTCATCAATTCATAATTTGGAAAGTAGTCTTCTATCATTCAATTGGGAAGCTTTTGTTAATCATGGAAGATTACTGAACGCTAAGGAGTTTTTTCAGTCTCTGATACAAATAATTTGTAATAGAGTAGAGTATTTTTCAATTTTCAAAAAACATAATAATAATAAGACTGAAAAGAAAAAAATTAACAATAGTACATGGTATTCAAAGGAACTGGCCTTAATGAAAGAGAAACTTCTTTTCATGCACAATTTGGTTAAAAACTCTGACAGTGATAGACTTAAAGAAAAGTACATTAAATTGAAGTCATCCTATAAAAAGGCTATAAAGGATGCAAAGTTAGCCTACAATGCAAGTAAAATAGAAAACAGCACAAATAAATGTAAAACCGCTTGGCAAATTATAAAAGAAGAAACTAACAAATCAATACCTCAACCTATTAACATTACCCCAGACTGTTTTAACGATTACTTCATAAACTCAGTAAATTGCATTAAAAAAAGCATTGAGAAGCCTAGTGTTGACAGCATAACTCTAGTAGAAAACAATCCCATTACAAAAAGTAACTTCACTTTTGCAAATGTCACAGTCAATAAAGTTATTAAAGCCACAAAAAGACTCAAGAATTCAAATAGTATTGATATATTTAAATTGTCTAACAATATCATCAAACGTATCTATTATACATTTTTAGAACCTCTGACTTTAGGTATAAATAAATGCTTAACTGAGGGATATTTTCCAGATGATTTAAAGCTGTCTCGAATTTTTCCTGTGTATAAGAAGGGTCCTAAGAACCTGCCTGAAAGCTATCGCCCCATTTCAATTATACCTGTTTTTTCAAAAATTATAGAAATAATAGTTCATGAGCAACTAGTTTTTTTTATCTTGATAGTAATGGTTATTTTAATGCATCACAATTTGGTTTTAGAAAAGGAAAAAGCACAATCGATGCTGTAGATGCACTAGTTAGAGCGATTCTTAGTAATTTTGAGGGTAAGGCCTTTGCTCAGGCCACCTTTTGTGACCTGAGCAAGGCCTTTGATTGTGTCAATCACAACGAATTAATTCAAAAGTTAAATTATTATGGTGTGACTGGAATTTCACCAAATTTTTTAAATCATATTTAACCAACCGTAGACAAAAGGTCTGTGTCAACGGAAATTGGTCCAAGGAGATTGGAGTTTTGACTGGAGTGCCCCAGGGATCAGTCCTAGGCCCTCTTCTGTTTTTAATTCAAATAAATGATCTTCCTAGCTCCGTTAAAACAAAATCATTTTTATATGCAGACGATACCACTTTTTTTAATTCTCACTCTGATTTTCAACAGTTACTAGATTGTGCTAAATAAACTATTGAAGAAGCTTCTAATTGGTTTAAAGCAAATGGGTTTTTACTAAATGAAGGCAAAACACAAAATATTTTATTCAGCTTGAGACAAAATCCAGTAGATGACCCATCAACAAATTTTGCACTACTGTTAAATTTCTTGGAATTTTTCTTGACAATGAACTGACATGGAATTCACACATCGAATTTCTGTCAAAAAGGTTGAGTAGAGTAATTTTCTTAATCAAACATTATTTTGATTAAGCCAAAATTACATTGTGTGCATTGTGTGCCTGAAAATTATATTAGATCTGTTTATTTTGCTTTTTTTCAATCGATAATTAAATATGGTATTCTTATTTGGGGTAATTGTAGAAAAATTACAGATATTCTTATTCTTCAAAAGAGGGCAGTCAGAGTAATGGCAAAGGCTGATCCCTTGGAGCATTGTAAGCCACTTTTTATCAAATTAGAATTACAAACAGTGATAAACTTGTACATTCTTGATCTGGTCTCATTTGCTCTAAAAAACCTCCAGTCTTTAAACCTAAATAGTGATTTCCATCAATATAATACCAGAAACAAAAGCAAAATAGCAATAGAACATTGTAGGTTAACTAAAACTCTTAACAACCATATAATCATGTCTCAAAAAATCTATAATAAATTAAAGCATCTTATTGACAAATACCCTATAAACATTTTTGTCAAAAAATTTTACAATTGGCTTTTGAAAAATCCTTTTTATGCCCTCTCAGAGTTTTTAGACCTTAGGGACATCTGTTTTTAGTTATTATTTCTTCTTCATGATATCTAAATACATAATTGTAACTTCTCTTGTGTTTTAACCATAGTTATTTTTTTAACTTGTATATATTTGACTTGTCTGTATCTGACTGTATCTATGACTTTGTCAATGCATTTCATGTAAAATGGCAAATAAATTACTATTATTATTATTATTATTACCAGCTGAGCAGCGTGCGTTTGACCCTACGCGCGTCTGAGACTTTTAACAACGTACTGCGTTTACCGCTAAACGAAAAATTGAATTTTCTTCGCAACCACTTGGCGTAGAGCAATAATTTAAAATACTGGATTATTTAGTTTTTTGAGCTTGATTTAATGGTGATAAGTAAAATTATTTCGAGACAACAGCTATTTTAAAAATCCAAAAAATTGATTTTTGAAACACTTTTTACTCCATAACTTTTGAACGCGCATTTTCTCGGAGATGCGGGTGGTGTCATTTTATTCGCCATTTTAAGCTTGATAAACCAAAAATTTTAATCAAAATCGTTAGAGCCGTTTTTGAGAAATTTTGATTTTTGACGATTTTTTAGGGTTTTTGGGGGTGAAATACCCTTAAAAATAAAAAATTCAAAAAAATGAAAAAAACGCCTGGAATTATGGTGGGTTTGGACCTATGTACCAAATTTCACAAAAATCGGACCATTGGGGCATTCTCTAGCTCTGTATACATCCTGACACACACACACACACACACACACACACACACACACACACACACACACACACACACACACACACACACACACACACACACACACAGAGACATCACTCCGAAAATCACTTTTTTGGACTCAGGGTGAACCAAAATGGATAAATCCACCAACAACTCAAATTCGAAAATTTTGACGAAAACAATACTTTCTCCATATACTATGGTATAGGGGGAGAAAGTAAAAAATAATATCAAGACAACTAAATGACGCAAGGCAATGTATTTTCGTTCAGAAATTCGTCTAACAATTCTGACGGTTTAGGCCTAAGTATTTAAATATAAATTTTACTATGAGTTTTTTTTATCGACTAGCCGTTATTGAGTACTAACCGAACTCTAACTCTCAAGCGATAACGTAAGACACAAACAGTTTAAACGTAACATTTGTTAAAATTCCAACGAACTCAGGAGAACGTAGAAAAAATTAATGGAATTTAAACAAATTAAACAGAAATCGCCAATCAGTTGTGTTTTACTCAGAGGAAGATAATACTATTAAAATATTCAAAAAGTCTAAAACTCCTGGTACACGTAGTTTACCACCCGATAGATATTACCGTTAACGGGTGGCACTCTCTTTCTCGCCCCTCAGCCGACTGTTGTAGTTGTAGCGCCGCACAGCCCAGCGCATCGTCAGGCAAAGCTTTGTAAGCCCGGTGATGATGTATGATGTAGTTAGCATAACCCGCCGCGCGGCGCGCCACTGAGCCATCGATTCCGCTCCATGATTTGTGGCTCGGATTTTCACCACGGGTTTCCATCAGGCCTTCCAGCGTTTTGGAAATTTAAAATTAAATAATCCTTTTGCTCTGGTGATGAACTGCGTCAACTGCTTTGGAGAACTCTTAATTTTAGATGATTGGAAAGTAGATATTTTACTGCAATTAAAACTCACACAGCTACTTTCTGTTGAAGATTTACTTAAGTTATTCTATGATTTCATTTAATAGCATTAGGTTTTAATCAAGCATTTAACGTTATTTAATAAAGTTATAAAATCGCGTATATAAAATGTTTTAATGCTCAACATATTTTGCTATGGGTTATGTTTGTACCAAAAACTTGTCTTGATTTCATAAATCCATGACCAATCCTCAGTGAACTCTATTTAATATGTGATGACATCAATTATAAATTGTACTTAATATTTTTTTTCATAAATTACTTCACTATATAGAAAGGTTTCTCATACTAATTAGGAGTATGTGCAGACGGTTTACATATATATAAAAAATTAATAGGTTGGGTTTGAAGCTCAGTACTAGTTGAGTGTTAAAAACGGAGTGATAAATGAAAAAAAAAAATATGGAAACATGTTATGAAACCTCATAAAAGAATACAAAAACAACTGAAAGTTAGATGAAATGTGAGCCAGCGTAAATGAAGTCAAAGGTAAGGATAAAAATTGTCGCAAAAGAACCAGTTACCTCAAAATGTTATTTCTTCCTATATTTAATGTAAGGGTCGTGCGTCTAGCTGTATAGCAGCTATAACTATAGTGCACCACTGACCTGCACTCTGGACTTCGTCAGGCTTAAGATGCACCTGAATTATAGCCAATCTCCTTCCTCATGAAAACGTTCGGGTAGTGAAACTCGCTGTAGCAGCAATACTTATTGCACGTCTAACCTGCACACGTGTCTGGATAGTGTGTATCACTGAAGCAGCTATAACAACTAATGCACCACTGACCTGAACTCTGGACTCCGTCAGGCCGATCCTCATGGCGATCTCCTCCCTCATAAAAATGTTCGGGTAGTGCGTCACTAACCTGCAATCTCAACTCCGTAAGGCTGATCCTCATGGTGATCTCCTCTGTCCCTCTTGAAGATTTTCGGGTAGTGCGACTCGCTGTAGCAGCAATAATTAGTGCACCTTTAACATGCACACCTGTCCAGGTAGTGTGTATCACTGTAGCAGCTATAACAACTAGTGCACCACTGACCTGCACTCTGGACTCGGTCAGGCCGATCCTCATGGCGATTTCCTCCCTCATGAAGATGTCCGGGTAGTGCGTCTTGCTGAAGCACCTCTCCAGCTCGTTGAGCTGCGCGGGCGTGAACCTCGTCCTGTGCCGCTTCTGTTTGGACGGCTTCCCGTCGTCCTGTGGCTGCGGCGGTGGCAGCCCCTGCGGGTCGAAGCCCCCCACGAGCCGCGCCGGGGCGTGATGCTGGTGGAGGCCGTGCCCAGTGTGGTCCACACCCTTGAGCTCCATGCCATGGTGGCCGCCGTGCAGGTGGTGGTTGTTCCGTTTCAGGTCGTCACAGTCCTTGTGGCCTGCAACACACGAATGTTGGCAGAAACGGACGTTTTGTGCACAAAATGGCTTTAAGAAACTTCGTTGTTTTGGTGGAAAAAATTATGGATCGTACCTGGTTTTGAACAACGTGTCCAAATATTTCTAACAGTTTAAAATTTTACTCAACAGTAGATATTTTAGCAAGCTGTAAAAAGTGCTTCTTCGACTGAAATAAAAGATAAAATTGTGTACTACTATATCATTATAAAATTATCTAATCAATCTAATTAAAGTCTTTTTTTTATCATTCTGCACGAAATCAGCCTGTTTTTTGTTCTCTTAATAGTACCAAACCCGATTCTTTTTTGTCCTAGGACTGAAAAATCATCGAGAGAATTTTTTAGGTCCTAGTACTGAAAAGTCAGCTGTTTGCTAAGTACATTAATATTCACCAGAGATCGCCTCCTGATCGAAATTCGATCAAAATTTCAGTTGATCTGGACCCAGGAAGCTTAAAAACATTTTAGAACTAAAACATCTGCTCTTCCTAATTTTCTAGCAGTTGTTTTTACAACAGCTGTCTAATGATTCAGTCAATTCTCCTTTCTCCATAAGATTAACATTGGAACTTTGATAGCCTGTGGGTCGTAGCTCTGCTGGAGTAAAATGTGAATAAGAATGTGATTCTGCCCTTCTACAGGACTATACCTACAGGACTATACCTTTCTAATGGTATGCTCTGATTTATCCTACGATGCACATGAGCTGAGAAAAAAGGAGGAAATGAAACCTGATTGCGTATTAATATATAGATTTATTAATGTTGAGGAGCAGAATTTTGAAATTCATACAGTATAAAGAGCATTGTTTGTAAATAACAAAAATGTAAACACTGCATAATACTTACTTTGTAAATATAACCTCAAAAATACAACTTTAAAGTTAATATTTTTAACGATTAAAAGTCTAATTTCTCATCATGATAAAAACGTTGTTCATCACTCGTAGCAAAAGTCTCTTTTTGATGCTTAATCGTTTTAAAAAAAACTCGATTGCGCATCAAAAAGACCCACTTTTGCTCCTAGTGATGAAAACTACTATTAAAATACTATACAATTTTACAATACTTCTTGTTTCTTATATCTGTTATGGTGAACTAACTATAGATCGTTCTTAGCCACAGAGCTATAAGAAGAAAAAGAGTCGAATTTCTAAAAAAAATTCCCAGCAATCTCATTTCCCTCAACCAGCTCCATTAAAAAGTACAGAAATTTGCTTCTCTCGCTCACTTTTGGGAGTAGTTAGTTCACTTGGCTCATACTTCTCCAGGATTAGCTCTTTCTCTTTGCACAATCACACCTACGGTTATCTCGCTCGCTTCCCTCACTCACCTTCAGTTCAAAACTATGCCCCTTTTAACTAATACATTCAGTGGTACTTTCGTAGACCTATATCAATAAAAATGTGCTTAAGCACAGGATTGTTAAACCTCTCTCAAGAATAATACTCGGAGCTCCACAACATGTGTGGCAGAGTCTCAAAGAAAAACCGGCTTACAAGTTTTCATTTTTGTGGCCTAGAGAATCGGTTTACAAAATTTAAATACTTAAAATACCGACAAGTTGAATTGAGAGCACGTCTAGTAGCACTTGGTACACCCAGGGACATACTTCTATCATTACGTGATTCAAGGTTCAATTAGTTGCCATAAATCCTGCGAAAGAGCATACGATCGTTACTCAGCGATGGTTGTTGTCCCAAAACTAATGGGGGCGTGGTTAGAATCTGCGTGGATCTTACAAACTTGAACAATGACATATGCAGGCAAAATTTCTTATTCCTAGAGGTTGAAGAAACACTTGGTCAGCTTGGTAAATCTCGGGTGTTTAGCAAATTAGATACAAACCCCAGATTCTGGCAAATTAAATTGGACCCTGTCAGCTGAAATATAGCAATAAATGGCAATACAACAAGAATAGAATAGGATATTATGGTTTTAAAACTTTTATTATTATCTTTGGTTTTCTCCAATGATAATACCATATTATAGTAACAATTATAAACCACACAAGTACTATAAACTACTAGTTTACTCGACATGCTTTGCAAAACCAACCTAAGGAATTTTTGTCCTTCAGGAGAGCTCGTTCGCTACGCTCACTCGCCGTAACGTTTATCTCGTTCGCTATGCTCACTCGTCGCGAGTCTATGATATAATCTGGTTTTTATTACCAATCATCTCTCAATTGAATTTATATTCTTAAATGCATAATCATACGTTACAATACAAAAATGTTGCTTCCATAAGAATAACATGGTAACGTTGAAGACGTGTGGGGCGGAGCCCTATGGAGGAATCTGGACAAAAAGTATCCTATGTTCTTCTTAGTTCTAAGCTACATCCCCACCAATTTCCAGCCCAATCGGTTCATCCGTTCTCGAGTAATAGATGGTGTAACTAACACGACTGTCCTTTATGTATATAGATTAAGGTCCTTTAAACGTATAAACTAACAGCTCGCATTGCTAAAGAAATGGAGAAGTTTAGGTTTTAATCGTATTTAGAGAGGAATAGTTAGTTTGTGTTTATAAATTATGAATAGGAATATTATGTTTCATAAATTGTGACTAGTCAAACTTATAAAACATCTTATTCATGAATAATCATCAAAATTACCCGACCGACATTTTGATGGGGTGTTTGCTAGTGTATTTAATATGATAGAAATTATAACACACCTGCATAGCCGCAAGCGATCCGGGAAGGTACACCCTCAGGACGCCCACCATCACTGTGTTGCTCTACTGTGTTGTTTCCCTGTTGTTTTACCCCTGAATTTAAAAGTATTTTGTGAAGTATATTTTCTTTAAAAATATCGCAGACGACGAAAGGTATTCGCCTTCAACTGAATTGATAGGTTGGAAGTGATAAGAGGAAACATATTCTTGAAAGCTAATCCTTTCTAATATCCAGTCAAAATAGTAGTCACAATTATCACAAAATTAATGTATAACCAACATTGTACATAATTACTATAAGCGGAAATTTTATTGAACTTATCAAGAATCTGATAGAAAATAACTACTTCTGGGAAGAAACAAAAAGTTGAAATGAGCTTCACGCAAAGGCAACTTTAACAATTAAGCGGGAAAGTATAGTTTACTCCCTGTCATATTGCAATATGATTAATGATTAATGCGTAATGCAAAATGATTACGTGGTTGAAATGTTATGCCTTCTCAGTAATACGGAACCGATCCTCAGCATCATTTATGTTTAATATTAAAGGTTATGATGCGTGGATTCGCAGAATTTAAATACACGCTCCAAGCGCTGCGTCCTATAGCCCTTCAAAGCTTTTGGCCCATGTATTTTTCGGAAAGACTAAAATTTAGCTAAAATTTTAAGACCTTTTTCATAGTTATTTTTTAGGACTTTGATATTGTTTTTGTAAAAACACTATCCACAACATGCCACATACATAAATAGAATCTATGAATTGTAAACAATCTGGAGGTTTTTGATTACATTTAGGAATATTATTTCAACAGCACTTAAGTTTTTGCTTTCTAAAGGCTGGTTTTTAAGGACAATTATATTTAGAAATAAACGAAAACATACCTTCATACCAATGATGGGGACAAACATTTATTAAATATAAAAAATAAATAGATTATAAATGTAAGAAAGTAATGTGTCATTATTGAAACTATGTTTGAAACCGTTTACAAGATACCGAAATTCGAAATCGAATCAATCTCAAATAAGGTGTATGTATAGGTGTAAATTTTAATAATACGCACAGATTAATATGAATCATTTGGTAAAAAATAAATTATTTTATGAAACGGGGACAAGATTAACGTCGTTCCTTGAGTGAAAAACATTAACGTAAATCAGTGGAGAATGGTTCACCTCTTAAAATATATGATTCTGTAGGCCAAATGAATAAATAGCACTGCATAGATTGGAAATGATCATGTCTTTGACATAAAAAAAAGAATACAAACCCCCTTTTTGCCTTTTTCGGTCTCTTAATATTCAGTCAAAGGACCTAACTTGGTCAAATTATTTACTTGACAGTAAATTTATCTTTTGAATTAAATTAACAATCAATGAAAAGTTATGATTAGTTTGCAATATAATAATACACGATTAATTGTAGATTCGTAGAATATAATAACTGGGTTTGTATAGTGCTAAAAACAATTAAGCAATATAGTCGAGTGAATCGGTTATAAAATGTAAATTTGGTATCAAAAGGCAATCGCTTTAATGGAATTACCGAAGTTAGTATTGAACCTCTATTTTGACCGTAACTGTTACTCGATTGATTTGATTAGAAGATTTAACGAGTATTATTTATTGTGATTTATGTGAATTTTAATATTTATGACAGTTGATTTATTAGCATTCCTAAATATGTTTACATATTTTTCAAAAGCATTCTTTCGAAATTGAAAACGTTTTGAATGAACGGAATTTACATAGTATGACGTCACATTTCACGAGGGTTTTTCTTTATAAAATTAAATTTATAACTATGGCATTGTATTTACCAAAGAGAGAATTTCAAACCATGGGTTCTCCAAAATGTTTTTAACCATTAAATTTAACTTAATGTTTGCAAACAATTTGGAATTTGTTTCTCTGAGCAATCTCACACTAGAGGGTTATTAATGCAATTGTCACGATTGAAAATTATTTCATGGTTTCTCAAAACGTAATGAAGCAAGGCTTTGTCATTAAAAGGCAGTTAATTGCTATACATTTAAATGAATCAAATGTTCATGTTCTTCAGCATTTTTCTTCCTGTTTCATGAAATATAGAAAACTTCCTTGGAAAACAAACATGTTATCTTTGTAGGACATCTAAGATTAAACTAGGTACTTTAATCAAGCATTGTTCATTAACAGTTTCTTGGGTATTTTTTTTTTCATTCCGGATACAACTTTTTTTATGTCATTTAAACAAAAAATTACCTATGTATAATTTATATAATAAATGTTGTACGGTTGACATAAAAATGTTTTTTATACAATAAACCATCAAACTATTTGTTTGAACTTGACAGTTACAACCATTAATTAACTTCCACTTGTAATTTCAAGGACTTTCATAC
Source organism: Neoaliturus tenellus (assembly GCA_030545055.2). NCBI lineage: Eukaryota > Metazoa > Arthropoda > Insecta > Hemiptera > Cicadellidae > Neoaliturus > Neoaliturus tenellus. The sequence continues at coordinate 78,210,942 of CM061533.1, forward strand.
ACGTTGACTATATAAAATATTTATAAATAAAAAATATGCATTTAGCTCATTCGTTTGCTCTCTTTAACTTCTTATAAGTGAAATACACGACTTAAACAGCTCTGCTATTTAATTAATTACAAATAGTACAAATTAATTTATTTAAATATGTTTTCAACAAATATTATTTTTTCTTTCTGTGGATTTTTTTCAGAAGGAGCAATACCACCATTTTATATTCGTCATGTAATAATTCAGGTCGTAGTTTAACAGATTTTCTCCCTTAAGAATAACATTTAACTGTTAACATATAAGAGTAATTTTTTGTTTTGTATATCGTATTTTTCAGAGTGTTATTACAGGTTGAGACAAAGGAACGGCACACATTTGAAGGAAACCAACATCCACAACCACATGTGGTATTTTTACATTAGTCTTAAGTAGACATAAATTTAAATGCATTTAGGCATGTATCTATAATATATACAGCCCTATGTGTAACTGACTGACTCACTGATGATAGTAATGTCCTGAAGCGACCGTTTAAGATAGAGACTTGAAATTTGGCATGGACATTCTTTGAGATGTTTCAATTTAGGGAAAATCATAAAACTACGATTTTTTTACTTTTAAACTATAAAAAAGGTAAAAAAATATAGATTTGTCGGTAACGTAGTTCAGCCGTGTGAGCATATATCACCGTTTGGGTAACGTAGATCTTGCAGGTTTAGTTCTCGCTCGTGTTTAATTGATCTCTTACAACTACACCCGTGTATGATACAAATATTGTATTTCATACGAACATGAACATCTTCATGTACACGACGGTGATTCGATGCATTGAGAGCGGGTTATTTCACCAGGGTAATACTAGCTTTGATTTTATTATGCCCAAAAACTACAAATTTTCAACTTTCAAATTATAAAAATACCGAGGTGTCGGTAAGGAAGTAGGTTGGTTCTTAAAGATATCGCTTGGAGCGCTATTATAGTCGCTTAGTTCTCGCTTGTATTTAAATGATGTCTTTTAACTACACCTCTTCCTGATAATTACTCTCAATTGGGTGCATAGTTGTTTGCGTATGGTTTTCCTTCTGATTGTTGTGTTATTATTGAAAATGAAGTTTACTGAATCGAAAGCGTATATTTACATTTAGGTGATGTCCGCTATGATTTCTATAGTAACTTTAAATTAAGGTCGCTTAATTCTCGGTTGTATTTAAATTATGTCTTTTAACCACACCTGTTCCTGATGAAGTTTTCGTGACAGTTTTGCTGAGCAGTGATCTTAAGCGTTGTATAAACTACGTTAGTGTAAATTTCAGTTTACAGTATATTGTAATATAGCTGTAACTGTAATATAGCATTTGTTTTAAGGATGGTGAAATAAATTTAATGCACGTACTCTAAAGTAATACGAAAATGTTGATTGAAATGTGAGGTTCTCGTTTCGTTTTATTTAAATTCATTTGTTCATATTGGCTATTGCTATTACTCTTGTCTTTTGAGAGACGATTGAGCGTAGTGCTGGAATACTTTGTTACAATATTATATTATTCATTTTATCATTACTATGGTGAGCTCTACGAAGCTTGTGCGAATACTTTAAACATATTATTCTAGTACTGCATATTTTTTGCCGCAGTAACGCCCGTAAAGTAAATGATTAATTGCTAAAAATATTGTAGGTCTTACTACATTTTCTAGACTTTAGTCTTCTCATGCTGGAAAATTTCTTGTAGGTTTTCGCACAAAAAAACCCTAATACAGTAATTATTCTTAATTTTCTACTATTTGTATGCTGTCTCTCTATATGAATCCCCAGATTGAATATAGCGCTTCAGTTGATAGTTCTGGTGCAGTTTTACTTTGAAGGTTGAACGTGTCCCAACACGTTTGACATCCGGTCTTTGACCTATTTGCTGCCGTCCAATCAGGCTTAGATTTTAGTTTAGGAAACGATTGAACATATCAAGTTATAGAACGATTGAACTTTCCATTCTTACCTTGGCTAATGTTTACCTACTTCCGACGTTTTTTTTAAACCATCTACATATCTGATGACCCATCAGGCTGAGAAATATTATAATAACCAATTGAATTAAACTCAATAGTAATTTTTCTTGCTGCCACTTTGTCCGTCAAACTTCCTCAATGCAGTGCTCTCACCTAAAGTCTCGATTAACCCTATTATTGTTGTAATTTAAAACTATTCTATACTTATCAATTATTGTAACTCTTTCAGTATATTTTAATTTAACCGATAATCCTTTTTTGGCTATTATTTCACAATTGGTTTTTTTTTACTACCATTGGTTGAAAATGCATAATGTACGCCGATTTTATGGTTCTTAAGTTGCAACTTTCTTCATTTTAAGACTATATAAAGACTTAAAGACTTCATGATTATAGTACCTAATACCCTGTGATCTATTACATACTACTAGGGCTCTATTTTTATTAATTTTCTGAACTAATATATATATATATATATATATATATATAACATTTAAAATTGTTAAACTAATAATTTCTGATTTTGAATGATAAAATTGTTATCGTTTCTCTATATGGTACATATATGATTCCTGCGTTTCTTGGCCACCCCGTGGCGGAACTGAAGCATCTTAGCCTATACCATTTTTTTTATAATTTCATATATCTTGATTTTGTCCCGTTTTTCTTCTATTACATACAACGATCCTCTATATAAACTTATAATTTTATTCCACTTTTATCTTTTCAGAATACAGCTATTATTACCTCAATCATGTGCAATCATAATCGTATCTCCAAATTTTTACACAACTTTTGAGCATGACTATTTACATAGTTCATTAATATTTCACAACTCCATTATATTTTTTACGAATTAAGGGGGGAGTGGGATTATACCATGAGCCGTGAGCAAATTTCAAAGCTTATTATTATTTATTGTGAGTAGTGTGTATTGGCGGCTTCTGTTACTGCTGTTGGAGTTGAGCCCTCAACTAGCCTGTTCATTGTATGAGGTTTTGACAGTAATTTAAGGAATTGGGGCAACCAATTATTGGGTTGGACCCTCCATCAAGCATAACACCTAGAATATTTACATAAATAATATTTATCTCACAGCTCAATTTTTTTTAAACTATTTACTAAGGAGGAGTATTAAAACCTACTAATAGGAGATTATTAAAGCTTTTTTTACTATCGATTGTGAATTTAGAGTATTAGATAGTTTTGTTACTGTCTCGGCTGACCCGTTCTTCGGTTGGAACTAACCTGTTTAACAACTTGACTTCTTATTAATTTACCAATTTAGGGAAACCCCTAAGGGGCATGGGGCGAAGCCCCATCGAGCCGTAGGCGAGTCCATAATATATACAGCCCCATGTGTAACTGACTGACTCACTGATGATCTTAAATTCCTGAAGCGACCGTTTAAGATAGAGACTTGAAATTTGGCATGGACATTCATTGAGATGTTTCAATTTAGGAAAAATCATAAAACTACAACTTTTTTACTTTTAAACTATAAAAAAGGTAATAAATATAGATTTGTCGGTAACGTAGTTCAGCCGTATCAGCGTATATCACCGCGTGGTATCGTAGATCACTCTTCAGGTTTAGTTCTCGCTCGCGTTTAAATGATCTCTTTCAACTACACCCGTGTTTGATATACTCATTGTATCCTTCGATGGATAGACTCTAATATATATTGTAAACTACGGCGTTATTTTGTATTGAGAGCGGGTTATTTCACCAGGGACCCAGGGTTATACTAGATAATATATACAGTGATAATTCCCTAATTTGTAGCTTATGCAGCATATGCGCTATCTTGAATGTTTACCAAAGGTGAATTTTCTTCTCCTACTATGAATTAATTTCCCATGGCGGGTGAATAGTCGCTTAGTTCTCGCTTGTATTTAAATCATGTCTTTTAACTACACCTGCTTCCTTGCTGTTGGCAACGTTAGTATCCCTCATATATAACAAACCGTTATCCATTTGACTTCAAAATAGCAATGAGATTATGCTGCATTGAAAGCTCGTTTCCTTTATATATTACACACATCATAAATATCGTATGTTTTAGGGAATTTTTAAATAACTGTTTAGCTGAACTAACATATTTAAATGTAGGTTCTCGTTTTGTTTCAATTTATTTTAGATTACTTATTCAAATTCACACGGGATTATTCTCCGCCGAACTTCGCATTGAATAGATTTTCTGTGAAGCTTGAGCCGTGATCTTAACGTAACATACTTCGATTACTTTGTACAATACTTAATAGACAGTTTATTATTATCTTTCTGTTTGATTTATATTCAGTGTCTTATATTTGAATTTTTCACACTTAAAATTTGTTTTTGAGAATGTTTAAATAAGTGTTGAACAAAAGTAATAGATTTAAATGTTAGGTTTTCGTTTAATTTCAATTTATTTTAGATTACTTATTCAAATTCACCCCATGAGAACCCCTCAGCCGAATTACGCATTCAATGAATTTTCTGTGTAGCTCGTGCCGTGATCTTAACGTTATGAATTTTGCTGTGAAGCTTGAGCTGTGATCTTAACGTAACATACTTCGATTACTTTGTACAGTAATTAATAGACAGATATTTATTATCTTTTTCTTTGATTTGTATTCAGTGTCTTATATTAGATATTTTTTCACACTTATAAATATGTTTTTGAGAATGTTTAAATAAGTATTGAACAAAATGAACACATTTAAATGTTAGGTTCTCGTTTCATTTTCACCTCATTCCAGATTACTAATTCAAATTCACCCCAAGTTAAGCTTTCGGCCGAATTTCGCATTCAATGAATTTACTGTGTTGCTCGTGCCGTGACCTTAACTTCTATTACTTTGTATGATAATTAATAGACAGGTAATTATTATCTTTCTGTTTTATTTATATTCAGTGTTTTACATTATATTTTAATACACACTTAAAATATGTTTTTGAAAATTTTTAAATGACTATTGAACTAAACAAACAGGTTTTTATGAATAAATTATTATTTCACAGGTCTCGATTTTATATTCTTATAATTAGTAGTTTGTAATAGTAGGGGTTTTTTGCGGATCAACCCCGTTTTTATTCTTTCCTATTATTTTGTTTTCATGTTTTTTTAATTCTTGTTTTCGCTCATTGATTTGGATGTTATACGCTATTTCAGTGATTTAAACGTTTTTCTTCTATCTCCTGAAATTTACAAGTTTTTATTTGAGACGGGTGAGGCATTGGATTATGTCAATTTTCCCATAATTGTATCTCTATTTAGTACCAGGTTAACCGAGCCTTGCTCGTTGGTTTTAATTGACTTTTGTTATAGTGTCATGGTAATCAAGCTATTAAATCTACACCAGACTCTTCACAGCTAACAGCTGTTAAAAAACTGCTTAAAATTTATGTTCCTTTATTTTTGTTTACTTTTAGTTGTTCTTTCGTTACCAAAATAGCAACCTATAAGACCAATGTTAAAAATAACGATTTTGTTAACTTAAATTTAGACCAACGTTGTGTATTTGACGGTTTTGTTACTGTCTTGACTGTGCAGTTCTTTCGTGGAACTAACGTATTTTAAACTCAACTTTTTATTAATTTACGAATTTAGGGCAACCCTTTGAGGGGGGGTCTAGCCTGTCGGTACTTGAGACTTAGAGCAATTAACAAATTTGGGGCAACCCTCTAAAGGGGCATGGGGGCGAAGCCCCCATCGAGCCGCAGGCGAGTCTATATATATAATTCCGTAAGCGAATCGGTCCCCACGAAATATCTCGAGTTAGAAGAAAGATAGGGTAACGTATGATGGCTCATTTTAAAGCTCGAGGGCCAAGGACGCAAGGAAAAATACCATAATTATCAAAAGTTACCTGGGCTTCGCCCCATTGGACCTTGAAGTTCCAATGTTAATCTAATGGAAAGAAGATTTTTAGATTTACACGTGTGTTTAAGCAGATGTTCCAATGTTTTATCATAAACTCAGCTGGTTATTGAGCAGATATTTTTTGAGTTAAGATAATCTCATAGTTTATAACTTTTTTAATATTGAAAATGCACTATAAAAAAAGGAGAACATTAATAGTCATGAACGGATTATGGATCCACAGGAGATTTCATCTTCGTGGCCCAATTTATGTCATTAAGGAAATAGGAGTAGAATGATTGGTATATTCAGCATAAAAAATAAAAAAATAAAAAAGTTTAATAGACGTGGCATGGTTGATATAATGGTTAATTGTCTTTACTCAGTCAACGGCGTTCAGTTACGTTACTGCTTTATATATGGGCTATTTAGTAGTTAGAGTTGAATAGTTGAATCTTTTTGTTGAGTTTTATTTATTTTATACTGAATCATTATATGTAAACTACTAACATTGGATAAAGAGGAATATTTTGTTTTGGTTTTATCCATTCTCTGTTTTTTTTTTCTTTACATATGTCGTAGGGAAACAATAAATGCCCGTTAATCCATAAAAACGGGGAATTTATTTTGTTTATTTATTTATTTTTTTTATGTAAATGATAGTATGCGAAAACTAACAATATATCAATCAGTGTTCTACTTCATTGACGAACAGACAAAATAGACTGCAATCAATTTATGAGGGACGTCGGTGGCACGGAGGAGGCATGGGGGTACGGGGGAGACATGGGAGAAATAGGGGAAATGGCGGGGGACACAAAGAGGGCACGGAGGTACGGGGAGGGACGGCGGAGATGGCAGCAGGGGACCACGGGCAGTATAGGGGAGTTCGGGGATATGGGGGCAAAAGGGTGCCGGTGGCACTGGAGACAGGAGGGCATGAGGGGCTCGGTGGAGGCATGGGCAACATAGGGGCACAGGGAGAAACGGTCAGCATGAGGGTACAAAAGCATGGAGGGTGCGGAAGCATAGGGGGCAATGTGGGGAGGCATGGAGATGCACTGGGGCAAGTGGCGGTGGGGGTGATGAGGCACAAGGAGCAGTAGGGGTGTCGGTGGCAAAAGGTGTAGATGGGCATGGGGGACACAGTTGCCACGGAGAGCAACGTTGGGCATGAGGGTACGGAAACATAGGGTGCCCGGGGGCACGTGGCGGAGTGGGAGTTGGAAGGCATAATTGGCACCACAGGGGCGTTGGTGGCACCAGGCACAAGAGGCAGATTGACATGGGGACATTGGGGATTCTTAGGGGACATGGAGAGCATGGGGACCATGGGGAAGAACGGTGGGCAAGTGGGCACGGGAGTACCTGGGCACGGGGGCATAGGGCACAAGGGTTTTCGGGGGCACTGGGGCTAGGGGGCATGGGGATATAGGTTGCATTATGAGGAATGCTGGACATAGGACATTTGGGTATGGATGCATGGGAATGGAGGTACAAGGCCTACTAGAGGCGTCGGTGGCACGGAAGTTGGTTGGGCATGGGGAACATTGGGGAGGAATGAGGAAAATAGAGAGCACGGGAGCCACGGGGATGAACTGCGGGCATGTGGGCAAGAGAGAATGAAGGGCACAGGGTTACGAGGAGGCAAGGGGGTACAGGGGGTAAAGGAGCATGGTGGTAGTCGGTCCCCGGGACATAGGGGGTACAGGTAACACGGATCAGGAGAGGTGAACGGGAGCACGGGGAGGCATGGGGTCATGGCGAGTGTGGGGGAATGGGGGGCACAGGGGTCCAGGGTGAAGGGGTGTACAGTATTAATGGGCTTATGTTGTATTGAACTATTTTATTTATTTGAGTTACCAACTCGACATGAACATGTTTAAGGTTAAAACTATTATTAACCTTAACAGTGCTTAATAGTGCAATCATTTTCTTTTTTCTACAAAATAGACTACTGTATTTTAATACAGGGGAAATTATTAGTAAATTACTGATTTGATACCGCCAAAAAGTTTCGTCAAAATTAGGAAATATTTTATTAGAAAACCCAAACGTGTAAATTCACACTAGATCTCAGTAGGCCTAATATTGCAAGGTGATAAATTGAAACTTATTTTTGGAGACATCACCATTTTGATTTTTAGGGGCCTTTGCCCCTACACTCCACTAGTTTAAATTAATATTTTACGATAAAAGCAATATAAAAAATAACTATTCATTGAAGTAGCGTTATAGATTTTGTTGTTTTCGTAACAGCAAATGGATCCCTTGCCCCACCCATGCATCAGATTTGACAGCTTCTGGCTACTTCTTTTTTGTTGGGTCTAAGCTTCTATGTATGCCTCGAACAAAAGAAGATTTAAAGGCTAGAATTTGGTTCGAGATATCCAATATGTCTTGGGCTTAGACTCCAATAATCTTTGGTAAATAAAAAATGCCGACTGAAGCTTCTTTTGACTTATCTTCGCTCTTTAGATCCTTATAGGCAATCATTTGATATAGCCCCAAAGAAAGAAGTCAGAAACTGTCAAATCCGTTGAGCTGCCGGACAAGATATATTATTTCCGTTTACTAGAGCAAAAAATACGAAACACCAAAAAGATACCTTAATGACGCTATATAAAAATAGCTTTGTTCCAAAGGAAATTCCCTAAAATGGTTATTTTTCAACATTACATAATTTCTAGTCATACAATTATAATCTATATATATAATTCTTTAAGCGATATTTCTTGAGCAAAATTGTGAGCGTCATACAGATCGCAGAAATATGGGAGGGGTCTCAAACTAGAGTCTCGGTCCCATGCACGAGGGAAAACTATCGGCGTGTCCATAATGTTAACAGGAAATCAGAAATCACGTAAAACGTCCTCCATAAGAATAGCATGGGGATTTATAAAACGTCTGCTTTGTATACATTAAAACATGTTATGGTTTAATTTCAAAATGAGACACAGATGATAACATTGAGTGAAGATAACATAATAATTCACACCAAGAGAAGCAATCTATATAATAATTCTGTAAGCGAAATTTCTTGGACAAAATTGTGAGCGTTTTGCAAATCGCAGGAAGATGGTGGGAGTTTCAAATTAAAGGTTTCGGTTCCATAAAGCGTATCCATAAAGTTACAAGGAAATGAGAGTGAAACGTCCTCCTTAAGAATAGCATGGGGATTCGAAAAATGTCTTCTTTGTGTACATTGAAACATATGTTTTGGTTTTATTTTAAAACGAGAGACAGATGATAAAATTTCGCAAAGAACTATTCATAGACAAATGACAAAAATTAACCCTAGAGTGGTAATACTATAATAAGACGTTTCGTTGCTTTGAATTAAGTTTTCTAGGAGTTTGAGGATGAAGTACCATTTTAGTTTACCAGAAAATACTAATGCTAAACCTGCAGATGACATTCCTAGCTCCCTCAAAAAGTTTAAACCAAAGTCCGGTTGGCAACCAGATCCACTTCCCCCTGATCACCCTTTGGAGCAATTCATCAGTCTCCTACTTGCTAATATCTCTACTCCTTCATTCCCAGACTCTCTACCTAAAAGGCAAAATATTACAAAAATTGAAAGAAATGCAATCAAATCATTGAAATCAAATGATAATATCGTCATTTTGCCATCAGACAAGAGCAATACAATAGTCATTTTAAACAAGGAAGACTTCATTAAAGAATGTGAAAAACAGTTGGAAGACTCATCAACTTATGAACATGTAAAAGAAGAACTGACAAAAAGTTTTCAAAACCAAATACGAAAATTTTTGAAAAAAGAAGGGCCAAATGAAGGACTATCTGAAGATACTATTAATCTCCTTAGCCCCTTATCACCAAGGACACCTGTTTTCTACATTTTACCGAAGACTCACAAACCCCAAAGACCTCCACCTGGGCGACCTATCGTGTCAAGCTATGGATCACCAACTGAACGAATCTCTGCGTTCGTAGATGAAAACCTGCAACCACTAGTAAAGGCATTACCATCTTATGTCAAAGACAGTCTTCACCTTATATCAAGACTGCAGGAGATTAATCAGCCTCTACCCCAGGATTCGATACTAGTGACAATTGATGTGGAATCACTCTATACTAACATTCCCCATCAAGGTGGTCTAGAAGCTGCTAAACATTTCTTAGACACCAGACCTCCTCAGTCCAGCCCTTCTTCCAAATTTTTGTCCTCTCTCATTCATATGGTTTTAACTATGAATAATTTCAAATTTTTGGGAAACAATTATTTGCAAAAAAACGGAACCGCTATGGGCACCAGGATGGCACCCTCTTATGCGAATCTGTTTATGGGTCTGGTAGAGAAAAATTTCTTAGATGATCAAAATTTAAAACCGACTGCATGGTTCCGCTTTATTGATGACATATTTATGGTTTGGCAACACGGTTTTGAAAGTCTTCAAAAGTTCCTTGATGATCTAAATAGCTTTTCTTGTTTACATTTCACTTGGAAATTCTCTTCCAAATTAATTACATATCTTGACTTGGATATATTTTTAGATGGTGGCATTCTTAAAACTAAAATTCACATCAAGGAAACAAACAAAATGCAGTACCTCCACTACAGCAGTTGTCACCCTGCCCATGTAAAAAAGTCCATCCCAAAGAGTTTGGCAATTAAAGCTAAATCGTTATGCAGTGACTCAAAGGATTTCAATTCTTACCTAAGTAAATTGAACAGTGCTTTTAATAAAAGAGGCTACCCTGAGAAAATGGTCAAAAAACAATTCATAAGGCCAAAAAGTATTAGTAGGCAAAATTGTTATGAAGAAGACCCCAAGTTTTTAACTTCATATTTCCCTGGTCTTCACAAGATAAACAGTGTCATGAAAACGGGCTATGAACTTTTAAAAAACTCCACCTTGACAGAAAATATATTTTCTAGACCACCTAGGATGGTTTTCAAAAAACCGCCAAATTTAAAGAACATGCTTGTAAGGCCCAAGCTTGAAAAGAAAGATGTTCCCAGTCATGAACTGACCCACGGATGTGAACCGTGCCAAAAACCGCGTTGCGGTATATGCAAGATTATGTGCACCACCGACCAATTCAAAAGTACTGTAACAGGCAATGTTTACCCGATAGTTGGACACATGGATTGTTCATCAAGCCATGCTGTTTATCAGCTGACATGTAAACATTGCCCAAAAGAATATATTGGTCAAACCTCAAACTCTCTGAGGGTCAAAATGACGGGGCATCGCTTTTCAGTCAAACACAAAGACAACAAAAAGCCGGTGGCCTTACACGCTGTTCAGCAACATAATGTTGAGTTTGAGGATTGTTTTGATCTTAAGGCTATCCACAAAATCAAAAGAGTCGACAGCAAAGATGTCAATGAAATGAACTTAAGAACATACGAATTGGCACACCAGTTAGTCTTAAGAACAAAACAACCACACGGACTCAACATTCGTTGATCAGTTAAACTTTCCTGGCTTATATTTTTCAAAATAATTCAATAGTTTTATTTCACATCAAATCTGTCCCTGAACCAAAAATGTAATTTTATCTTACAGCTGATCTATTGTTTTGTTTATGTTCAATCCACACAAACCTCAACTTGTACTTGAAAAAGATAATACATCGAAATATTGTACAAAAATGGGTGTAATTCTTTCAGAATATATATATATATATATATAATAAATCATATATATATATGATATATATATATATATATATATATATATATATATATATATATATATATATATATATATATATATATATACATATATATGACAATGAACGAACGGTGTTTTTGGCTTCTAGGGACCTCAAAATGAAAAAGTAGCTTGGTCCCGGGCTTAGGTCTTACCATGGCTACTACCGTAATAGCGTATTCCCTATAGGGAAATTCGCTAAAAAACTGAGCGTGTATGCAAATCATAAAATCCTTTCTGATCGTTGATAGAGATGCAATGGGCGATGAATTGTGGTTTGAGAATACCTATATTATTTCCATTGTTTTGGTTTTATTTTAAGACGAAAAGTGTCAAATGATCATATTGAATGACAATGGCGATACTTAAAGTGTATCAGTCAGTGAAGTTTTGGTATTCTGTTAGATGAATTTTCCGAGAAACCTTTAAGTAATTTCATAGATTGTAGGATTATAGAACACGATTTAAAATCAAAGACGTTTGTCCTACATACTAGAGGAAAATGCAGCAGGTAAAAAACTTTACAACAAAATTGGTAATATATAAGAATGATTATTTTCTGAAAGGTTCTCCTTAAAGATTCTCCGTGAAGAGAGATTTTAAAAAATCAGCTTTGTTTACACAAAATTAGGAGTTTTGATTAGGAGGGATGAATATTCACAGCAAGTGAAGGTGCACTTTGAGATGCGGTGTTTAAATTTTGTGACTAAAACATAAAAAATAAAAAGCTGACAGGAGCTAAAAAATCATTTTTTTCATTGCCGCTTTTCTATGTTATATTAAAAAAGCCGCCACAGCTCAATTAAGGGACTACGATTTCTTTCAAAACTTATTTTCCATAGATCGATATGAGTTTAACAACAGACAAAATAGAGCATTTACAAACGGCTGACCTAATAGTACAGGATTGATAAGAGTAGTTGGGAGCGAATGGTCTGTTCAAACGGCATTGTTAAAATATTATACACCTCAAATTAAAATTAAATTTTCTGGAAACCTTCGTTGTGAAAGAAATGGTAATACGTTATGGTTCAAGCTATTTTAATTTTATGATTAGGGGCTTTTGCCCCTATGAGCCACTAGTAAATATTAAAAACAAACCTTTTTTGTAAATACACGATTGGTGATATTTGTAAATATTGACATTTCATTGTCTTACAATGTATCTGAGTTTATTGTTTGATATCCAATCGACCAAGCTTTAAAATTAAAGTGAAATTAAATTAAACTATGTAAAACTTTTTTACAATATTTTACTTTTTCTTATATGTTTAGGTGTATATTGTGTATATTATTTAGTGTGGTTTTTGTTATATATGTATTAATTGATTTTAATCAACTTGTACTAAAATTTAAGTGTAGGCTACATCTGTGTTGTTTATTCCGTAGTTCGGCGGCGTTGAACAATTTTGATTGAGAGTTTAACCAATAGTCTTAGACAATATATATAGTTTTCCAAGAATTTACCTGTTCTATTATTATTTGTATTATCATTATTAACATTTTCCTTAAAACATACATTTCCAAGCCTGCTTTTAATTAGAACCGAGCGCGCCATTTATCATTTAGAACTCTAAATGCTAAACTACTTCTCTATTAGTTCAACTAGCTTTGAACAAAAGAATTAACTTATTTGACCATAACTAACCTTTATTAACTAAAGCATTTCTTTACGATAATTGCTTTCTAATACATATTCTTTTCCGTCTATATTTAAGGGGGCTCAATTTTACTTTAATTCATATTTAAAATATTCAACCTTTATTAAACAGAACCTAAGAAATTGCAAAATATATAAGAACCAGGTTAAACGCGAAACAATCATTCCAAGAAATAAAGCGACGTAAACAATCACATCAAAACTAAACCTGCAGAAAGTCTAGCGAGTTGCTAAAAGTGTTATGAGCAAACAAAAAGAAATTGCAGAACCCGCGTTGGCGGAGAGCGGAGTCGAATCGATGGGAGAGCGGAGGAGAGTCCCTCGGGAGAGTTGATAAATTCTCTCCCTCGACACTCTTAGCCGCAAACCTCCCGGCTTTGGGACGAATGGACTCGCCTCAGCCGAGACTTTGTCTTCTTTGTTTCCGATAGCAACGTTACTCAGTCAATATCGAACAGTTTTGCCTGTTAAGTTTATTGATTATCGAAATAGTTTTTTGTAGTTATAATACTTCCTGGAGGAAGGGCGTATATAATATAACAATGAAGCAAAATTTTCCACCTTTTCATACAATCTGTATTTGATGGTTATTAAGAGTGAGAATTTAGAAATTATGAAGTTTATGATAGGAAAAATAACATACATTTTCGACATTCCAATTTCTTTTAAAACATATGCATTTAAAGACATTTTGAGGTTACTCGAAAATAAAAACGTACATATAAAAATTAGGTATTCTAAAACCACCATGCTGAAAAGTGATGTCCGTGTGGTATTGGTGATACGTGTTCTACGCTTTATGATGATTTTTATACAGAACAACTAATTTTGACCAAGTATCAAACCACTCGCCGCTCGGTGGACGACACCATCTAATCCACTGAAGTAATCTGAACCACCGTTCCTACTCTCGTAGGACGAAAATCTATTCTTCTTGTCCTGAATGTCATCCTCACTAATAAATGGCCAAACGTAACTTAATTACAAATGGGACGTTCCAAATGAGGGAGTAGGGTTTTCGATTTAAAAAATAAAATAAAACACTGTTCTCAAATACATAAAGCTGGGCGAAAACATTCTGAGATACACCTTATAGTTTGAACTGACCACGGAGGAAATTTTTATTTTTCCAGCAAGTAGGACAAGCGATGATGAATGAGCATATTCCTTAGTCGGATCAAATAATCGGGATTTATTTTGGTGAACATGTGGTTTCAGTACTATAACAAATTTAATTACTATATCCTCTGCAAATGCATCAATATAATAGCTTAAAAATATATAGTAGTAAGTTTTCTGACAGTTTTTGTCCTGAGAATGAACTGTAATGAAATATGATCACTCGAATGTCATAAGAAATTAAAATGATCTCCCACTTCCCATTCGTTATGAACTAGAGGTGTTTGATTTATTTAGTTTCTGTTGACATTCTATCGTTAATATCCTGTCGATGAAAGGTAGAGAGACCGAATGGAATTTCTTCAATTATAGTAAATTCAACCGAGGATTTCATTTCATACCTTCTTTCCCAATTTAAAGTTCTCTTATTTAGAAGTCAATTTCATGAATGATTTTTATTAAGAATCAGTAAGTTTGTTGTTCAAGAATCGGAACTAAAGAAAGACAACCATAGACAAATGTAACTTTCATATTTAAAAGATGAAAGAGTAGGCATTTCTCAACAGACAATACAATTTTAAATGTTTCACGGTGCTATTTACTCTCGACTATTTGGTTTCAGAAAATGTACCTCCCGAACTAATGCTTTTGTAGTTTCATTTATATTATTTCTTCAGATTTAGATGATCCGGCATAAAAATTCTGAATAATTTTTATTTAAGCAGGCCTATAGAGCTTTTTACATTGTAAATCATAGTATTGGTGGAAAAACTAAAAGTTTAGAAGTTGAACCTTTTCACTTTTTTCGTCTTTTCTTTGTCGGAGAAAACAATCAGTTGAAATGTCAATTACAAATCAATAAACATGCCATATGTGTTTTATAAAAATTTGAGAAGTAATATTCACTCTTGAGTGTCCCGGGGCATAAAGAGCTTGGATTCATAATTTTCATACTTTTTACAAATTTTATGCCTCAAATTGTGCCTCAGCAAGTATTTGGTTGTTTGATAATGAAATTGGTGAAATGTCGATAATACCTCTTTCAATATTTTTTCGTACATAGTAAGGAAATCGAGACGTTTAATCCAATCGATTACTGTTACAGTTACTGAATGAAAATAAATGACTGACGATAATCCTGCAGGGGTATATTCTGAGAATATATGAGTATCTTTTGACATTCCCTTGCATTTACAATATGGAATTTTTTAAATTATCAATTTAATAAAACATATTCCAAAATGTTCTACATATAACATTTGATGCTCCTAACACAACCACAGTCCATTTTCACAACACAACATTATTTTTTTTTCATCCCCTCTATTTAACTTTTAACTTTTGAATGGCCTTCCACAATAACAGCAAACAATCAATAGGTCTAAAAATGACACTTTAAAACATGGTCTAACGAAGGTTGTATGTTAAATACTTTTTATCACTAAGGAAAAGGGTAATGTAAGTAAAGGTTTTAAATTTTATGAGCGTAATTTTAAGTTAAAATTATAATATATAGTTGTTTTTGTAACGATTTCTAATTCTTTATATCCTATACAGTGAAAGGAATATGAGGTTTCTTAATCCTTGATTAAATTTGTAGAATGGAGCATATCTTACAGAAGTCTTTGTTTTCTTACATTGTACATACAATAATTTCCATAACTACATCAACGATTTGACCTCATTGCAATGGACTGTTAAATCTCGTCACCCCCCCCCCCCCCCCACGGAGCGGCCCAGGACGCGACAGTTGGTGGCAGTGGCAGCAGTGATGATGCGACATGTGTCCTGGTGCACAGCGGCTCAGTGCTCGGTGTGTCCCCAGGGACAGAGGCCCATCGAGCGACATGTAACCTCAATTATAACGGGACCCTCGTACTTAGCCGGCTATAAATATGTAACGAGCGACAACATTGCGATCCACCACCGCGCGAGAAATATGGGATCTCAACCGGGGGGAACGACGATGCGGAATCACTGCAGTAGTTACTCGTCAGTGGAGAGATTCAAAATAGGGCATGAAAGTGGCGAAACGTCGTTAGATGATGTAGGATTGTTGTGGACCAAAGAGGGGAAATACAAGATATTCTAAAGTAATTTAAAATGTCTATTATAAATAAAACCATTATTTGTGGACAATCTGGTTTAAAAGAGAGAAAAAACATTCTCATTCACAAACTATAGACTACTATAAGCAATTAATAATTGAATTTAGGGTAATCTATACTTACAAAAGAATTGATTTTCTCAAATTAAAAAAAAAGCTTTGCCTGCTCCTTTACTTTAGTCTCGTGCAGATAGAGGAAGAAAAGGTTAAGTAGAATAAAATATTCTGTGTTTAAAATTTTACGAGTTATTTTAGTTTTGGATAAACTTTTATATTTATAAATTCATACAAAATTGCTAGAGACAATACCAGGAGCGATAATGATAAGTACAAGCTGGAATGAGAACGCTTGTGCTAAACCATATACCTTGTTATATTTTACCTGCTAAATATTTGAGAGTAAAAACGTACAAAAGTTTAAACTTTTTTGCATATACAATTTCTATTAAAATCCAAATCGACGAAAGAATAAAGAAGTAAACTGGTGCGAAAGAGTGATTCGCAATCTTTCCATTTAAAAGCATAAGAAAGTTTGGGTTTCTAGAACAAATTATCATACTAGTTATGTTTGTTTACATTTGCCTTTGAGATTTTTGTGTTGATGAGAATAATTGTCAACATTAGTTTCATAACTGATGGTAACAGTGGTGACACTGTATCCAAATGCAATAATTTGTTCTTTGCATCTATATTCTGTATAGACGCAATGAACCATATATTTTTTAAAGTTATGACACTTAATACCCAAAGCAACTCCAACACTCTGCATAGACTGTAAAAATAAGTCAAAAGGATGATAAATTTATCTAATTTTTAAGCTTGTAAACAGGCTAAATTACTGTTACGTTTGATGTTTAGTGTTTAAGCACACTCATGATACATTTCTTTCTATTATTTTAGTGCTGCATACTTGCAAATTTTACACTATGTTTTGACATCAATTAAGAAGTACACAACCGCTACGGGACACTCTCTTATTACTTTTCACTCTTAAAACAATCATGTATGTGATGTGATGTAATCAAAATACCCCCCGACTGATATGTCAAAGTTTGAACAAAACACTAATAAATGCATTTTAAATACAAAAACAAAAAATCCTATTGTTTTATTATTAAATGTAAGGAAAGACCTATTCGAATAGAAAATTTAAATATTCCATTAGGTTTATATTATAATTCGTGTTCATAAAGATATTCTGTTTATATCACAGAACCAAATCGTTAAAATGACAAAGCTCAAGAAATCAATAAAAAAATCCTCACATGCTTAAACATACAAGCTTTTCTGTTGCCTCTAAACGCTATGCATTTTCTGTTACATTCCAGCCATTATTATTTCCTTCATTTCCAATCATTATTTCCTTTGGCAGTCTTCTAAGATAACGCACGAGCACACTGTTCAGACACACAATATTACCCCGTTCACTCCAGGACCATATGAGGATCGAAATTTTGAGTTTATAAATGTTGATTCACAGTTATTTAGTGTAGAGTCATTTAAGGCAATGACGGTCTAAAAGCGAGATGTTACCTGGACGTAACACCGGCAGCCACCGCATTGCCGGTCCATTGTAACCCACGCTTCACCTCCGAACTGTCGGTCGTAAAAATACTAGCGGGCCATATTCCGACCGCTGGGACTCTGGCAGCCCGACGTGGGAGCCAACTGCGGCGGGCCTGAGGCTGAGAGCATGTCTACTTTTTCCTAGGACAACTTTATAACTGGTTTACACTAGTTCCAAAGGTAAAATTGTGTACAGCAAACGAAGTTGTCATAACCATGACGAACTTCCCTTTCCTCGTGAAATCCATTCACGTTCAGGACTCCAGGAAGTTGATTTCCACCTCGACATGGAATCCCCTGAGGAACGTGGAAGTTGATTGGTTGGACAGTCAAGAGGGCATTATAGCGGATCGCCTGTTGTAGCCAGAAAATCGGTCTACAGGAGTTGGCCCTATTCCTCCATGTAGTCAATTGCCTTCTGCTGTCCGTTTCTCAACCTTTCCCTTTGTTCAATATTCCGTTGTTCTGGGACTTATTCAAAATATCCTCTAGAGGAAGATGTGTTAAGCATTTTAGCCTTACCTTATTCACCAGCAACAACAACGACAATAACATGTCTGCCTTTAAATAAAATCAAATTAAATCAAATGAAATACCCTCTAATGCCATAAGACATATTTACATAATTGGCTCTCGTGCAGGAAGTTATAGAAAAACATAAAAATATACAGAGATACAATTTGCCGCAGTATAAGAACTAAATTGCTTGGTTTTTAATATCATCTACTGAATATTTGTCAACAACAACAAATTTCAGTTTTTCTGTTTTTTAACATAGTATGGGATCTCTTCCAGTCTATATGAAATCAGAAAGTGAATGTTTAATCCGTAGCTATTTCTAAAGCTACATTTGTAATGTGGTACAAGAGACTGGAAGATACTATAGTTCTTTTTAAAGAAGAACACTTTTGAAAATATAAATTGATTTAAAGAGTTAGGAAACTGTTTTAGTTGTTTTAAACGTGTTTTAAATATTATTTGACGGATGCCCCTGTTAACTTCTTTGTTTTAGAGAAGTAATATCTAACTTTTGAAATTAGTAAGGTATCATTTGGGCATGTTCTTATAGTGTAATTTATATGGTAAAACTGTGTCTTTTAGTCTTATGCTCTTACATCACATAACATGTTTATGGAAACCGACACGTGAGAAAGATCTTATACTCATCAAAAGGCCTTTCGCAATCGTCTTTGTATAATACCGTGCTAGTTTTTCATAAATAATGAAAGGTGGCAATTAAATCATATATAAACCCTCTGTTGGCTTGGACAATTTCATTTATAATATTTTCTCTTAAAGTAAAATTTATTTAATCAAAGACGTTTGGCAAAATGCTGTGTTGAAATTTTTTAGGATTGAAAAATACCGAGTAATGGAGCACACACTCGTCTCATATGATAATGTTTGATAATTGCTGAGAAAAGTATAGTAAAATGTTATTCATTCTAAAAAAGGTTACATTATTAAATACTAAGGAATCTTGAAAGATATTTAATTACTTTACTTACGCTTTCCTTATTTAGTTATAAGTACCAGGGGGACCGAGCTTAAGCTCGGTAAAATTATTACTTTCGTTTCTCACACAAAGCTCGTTCGCTCCGCTCACTCGCCAGGCGGAAGGTTTGCTGCACATTGGTATGATTTTCCTAAAACCACAGGTTAAAGATGTAACACATTGGTTTATTTTATCTACAGTTATCAGCTGATTTTTGTTCAGTTAAAAAATTTCCATAAGGATAACATGGGATCTTTGAAGGGCTCTAGCGCGAAAACCGGATTTTTCCCAGCTATGGGACCAGCTCCAATCGATTTCTGGTGGCCAAAACCCCCATATTCCAAAATTTGAAGGAAATCGTCGGAGCCGTTTTTGAGATAATTGTGCAAGCAAGCAAGCAAGCAAACAAGCAAACATTGCTCGTATAAGAGTATAGGATTTAGGACAAACTCGTTTCTCTCGTTAAAGTGTAAACTACAAGTAAAAAAGAGATGATAATGAATGCAACACAAAAAAAGTCTTTTACTACCGTCTTTAAAAAATCTATTGAAATCCTTTTTGCAATAAGGATCAATTTCCTCCTTTGCTAAGTTTATTGATAACAAAACTTTTTTTAACTGGTTTTAAATTTCATATATTTTAGTTATTAATTATAGTAGTTTATCAACATATTTTATGATGTATTTGAACAAATTCATTGTATCTTTAACTTTGCTTATTCGGACAAAAAATGTTATAATGACGAATAAATTCATTCTATTTGATTTATGAGAAAAATTATCTTTTGTACTATTTATCTAGTACATATTGTACTGGCAGTGGCCGTCGCTCAGTGGTAGGGATCAGGGTTGTCACCATGTCACCTAGCGGGTCCGATTTCAATTCCCTGCTCGGGGACAAAAAGATCGTTCGGCCCTCCCGTGGTTTGGAAATGACGTCATAAGCCGTTGTTCTACTTGCATATAGAAAACAAAAAAGTGCAGGCCTTCCAGGCAAGAACTGTCAATTAACTGCTGATCTCTCTCCACTAAAAGCCATCAAGTTAGGAAAAAAGGTTATCATCTGACGTGAAGTGTCTTGGTGCGATTTTTGACCTATTTTGAATTCATTGTTTTTACTTTTTGGAGCTTAGAGAGTTTTATAAATAATAACTAACAATCATCACTCACAGATTTTAACCTCTTAACGATCAACAACCTCTTCACCAATCACGAAAACCAACTTTATACCCCCATCCACAATGCTAACAACGTGCTAATTTCGCATGTTTGTACCTGTCTTGTTGTCTCTCCTAAAAAAAATCCCTAAGTTAACCTGCATTAGGCCTACTTCCCCGGCAACTTTTTCTCACAAGTCACTGTCTTCTCAATCTCATCACCATAGGCAACAAAATACTATACAAAATACAAGAAACCTCTTTCCAACTTTCATGCCATGTAGTTTGTGAATGAAATAACAAACAAACACAACATGCTTATTCTCATATAGACTAAGCGACTCAGATTCCATCAGAACATTTTACTATAAGACATTTATAAAAGTGAAATTCCAATATGTCCACTTTGTGACAAAGAGCTAAAGGAAGATGAGGCAGGTATCTTATGTGATGGTGATTGTGTTACATGGTAACATCGGGTTTGCCTTGGTATGATGCAAGACCACTATGAACAAATTTCTGATGTTGTGGAAGGATGCAAGACATGGCTTTGCCCTGTGGAATTATGGGAGATCAGAAAATATACCAAAGCACATTTCTTCATCGCCTGCCTCCTCTAATATTAATTGACAATAGAACTTTGGAGGAATTGCAAATGGAACTAAGCTAATCAGAAAACAAACTAGATAAAGGGACGGATGATACTTACTCCTTAGGGGTGGCTAGTGAGATCGGCAAAGCCTATGTGAAAACGAGAATCTGAAAGCGGAACTCGTGCATTGCAAAAATAGTCTTGTAAAGAATTCGGAAATAGAATACCTACAGATAAAAAACTATAGTCTCGAAAATTGAGTACAGTCACTTCTTGACATCATTAAAGAAAGTATTAAACAAACTGATAAATTAAAAGAATATAGGAAGAAACAAACAACTTACTACGAAGAACATTACTTAAAGCAATTGAAACGAATTAAAAAAACAAGAAGAAGAAATCGTTCGACTTAAAAAAAGTTATCTCTGAACTTCAACGCAAAATCATAAAACTAGAGAAGGATATAATCATGATGGACACGCAGACGGATCAAACCCTATCTTAGACGACAAACTATACTTAATGGACACTATCTGTATGTAAACAACTAGACACTCTCACTTACAATTACAACCTTCTAAAAATGGATTGCCTTAATAGAAAAAAAATACATAACACTTTCTCCACAGCCAAAATAAAAGAATCAATATGCACGTCACAGCCCACCGCAAGTCTCCCAATGTGTACCAAAAACATTGCACCCAGAATCTCTCCATGTGCTGCCAAACTCCTTCAGGATGTTGAAACGCACGAGAAATTCTTTAACAAATACATTCAAGACTTCGCGAAGAGCATATATCACCAAGAGGAACAACCAACAATGATTGACAAAACCTAATCTGCACCACAAAAGCTAAAACTATTTTTTTATAGAAAAGTCACAAGAAGCGGGAAAAATGGAAATTGAAGACCACAAACTCCATCAAGGCAGGTAAAAAAAACCGACCATTTTTCACTAAAATACAGATCGTGTAAGTAATAGGATAGAAAGGCTTCTTTAATTATTAAATTCAATCTGCCCAGATTTGGTTGTAATCTCGAACATGGTCAAGTTGATGAGCGTATGGCCAACTCACGGTTGTATAAATATAGACTCGCCTACGGCTCGATGGGGGCTCCGCCCCCATGCCCCCTATAATGGTTCCCCCGAAGTGTTAGTAGACGATAACGAATCGATGCCGAAGGAAATTGCCGTTAGTAGTTTAGAGTAAGTTAAAAAAAAGTGAAAGTACGCTCCTTTTCAAGGGTGAAGGGGGTGAGATACTGCCAAATCGCAAGGACCGAACTTGTAGAGCGTCCGAAACAGAACAAAATATTGGCGAAATACAAATCAATATGCCAGTAAAATTTTCAGTATAAAGTAATTTACAAACACTTTACATGAGAAAATGTCAATAATTGCGTGTTTTTTTTCAATTGTTTTGGTCTTAAATTTGATTGAAATTGATCAATGGCTTCTAAAATAGTAAGAACTAGTTGGGCCAATAATATTTACTAAGTTTGAGGTATCTGTGAGCCATAATAGTAAATAAAAAACATTAAAATAGCGAATTGTTTGTGGAAGAATGTATAAGTTTGAAATTACACCCCCTTTTAAGGGTGAAGGGGGCGATATACTCCAAAATGTCATAGAACCAAACTTGTAGAGCGTCTATAATAGAATATAGTAATGGCAAAACATATATCAATTTAGCAGTATATTTACCAAGTTTAAGTGAATTACAAACACTTAACATGAAAAAATGTTGAGAATTTTGTGTTTTTAAAATTTTTTTTTGGGCTAAAATTCGATTGAAATTGGCAAAAAGTTTTATTTTACAGATAGAACCTGTTGAGGTCATAATATAAATAGAAATTCATGCATACATATTACATAATAGTAAATAAAAATATCAAAATAGCACAATTTTTGAGAAAATTTTTAGAAATTCTGAAAGTACACTCCTTTTTAAGGGTGACGGGGGTGAGATACGGCAAAATCGCATACCATCGAAATTATAGATCGTCTAAAATAAAATATAATACTGGCAAAAAATATCAATTTTGCAGTACAATAGTGCAAATTTGTTTACGAGTTTAGAAATTTTGGAAATACGCCGCTTTTTAAAGGTGAAGGGGATGAGATACGGTAAAGTGCCATAGGACCAAACTTGTAGAGCATCTAAAATAGAAAACAATACTGGAAAAACATAAATCGATATAGGATTATATTTAACAGGTAAAAGTAAATTAATTACAAACAGTATAAATGAAAAATGTTAAGGATTTCGAGTTTTACGATTTTTGGACTAAACTTAGGTTGAAATTGGCTAATGAATGGCTACTATAGTTAGACCTATATTAGGGCATAATATTTACAAAATTTCACGCATCGATGTGCCATATAATAGTAAATAAAAAATATTAAAATAGTGCAATATTTTGACGAGTTTTGAAATTTTGGAAATACGCCGCTTTTTAAGGGTGAAGGGGATGAAATACGGTAAAATGTCACAGGACCAATCTTGTAGAGCATCTAAAATAGAATACAATATTGCTTAAACATTTATCGATATAGCAGTATATTTACCAGGTAAAAGTAAATTATAAACACTATACATGAAAAAATGTTAAGGTTTTCGTTTGTTTACGATTTTTTGGACTAAACTGAGGTTGAAATTGATCAATGAATGCTACTATAGTTAGACCTATATTAGTGCATAATACGTACAAAATTTCACTCATCGATGTGCAATAATACTAAACGAAAAGTATTAAAATATTCCAATTTTTGTTGACGAATTTTGAAATTTTGGAAGTACGCCCCTTTTTAAGGGTGAAGGGGATGAGATACGGTAAAATGTCACAGGACCAAATTTGTAGAGCGTCTAATTCCCAACTAACGATTTTGCCTCAGATTTGAGGTAGGACTCCCCGTTCAAAAGTTACAGCGAAAATAAAAAACCCTCACATATTCAGATTACCGATGTCATCCCTTTTAATTTTTTTGAGGGGGTTAAAATTTGAAAATACAATGTTTTGGGATTTTCCCTTTTTATTGACCATACAAACTACGTGTGTACCAAATTTCAAGTTTCTAGCTCATCCGGAAATCCAAAATACTTTGTATACGTGATCAGTGAGTGAGTCAGTTTCACATCGGGTTGTATAGTATTTAGATTAATCTCAGCATTCTGAAGACCGAAAAATACAAAGAGTGGTGTAGCTATATTCAAGCATGTTGATTTGAAAAATAAATAGAATCACTCAATGTGGACTCTTTGAGCATTCTCTTAATCACCGAAATAACATCAGTTGAATTTAAGCTCACAAATAAGACTAACCTTCATATGTTGGGTGTATACAAGATATGACAATGAAGCCCTCGCGCTTGCCTTTCATCCAGACCCTCAACCGTGCAGGACCGTTGGAAGACACTAAATAATATAATTCTCTTAACTGCTACGTTTAATGTTAACTGTCTTGAAGGAACAACTGCAACGAATGAACTACTGGCAGTTTTCAGCGTCGAACGAATAAAATTTCTTCCAACCAGGATCGCTAAGGACTCAGTCTCCTTTATTGACATGGGTAGTGTAACAACTAGCCTCAAGCCAAAAGTGGAGGTACAAGTTATTAATACTGGCATCTCCAACCGTACCATACCGGACAATTGTGCAGCCTGCACCTTGAAGTCTCCAAAAAACTGCCCACTTCTCAAACTCACAGAAGTCCTAAAACCCACACGACTTGAACAACTTGAAATTTCATCTATCGACCCAAGACTGACAAGCAGTAACGAGTTGTCAGATTATGGACGACGAATATGACAATTTCCTGTCTACAGTTACTCCCGCTCTTGACGCTAACTGTCCCAAAAAAGTATAAGGAAAAATAAGCGTAATCCATTGAAGCACTATACGACAGTGAAGCCAAGCGCATGAAGGGTGAATTTCTTATAGTCAAGGAAACTTACATACTGTAAGAAATAAGAAAAACTTCTTGCAAATCATCTAAAAAATATGACCTAAAGCTGAAGAGACTTAGACTTGAAGCAACTGCCAGCACTATAGTATTAGCGAGTCTTTGAATAAAGTCTAAAGCAGTCTGGACAGTAATAAACCGTGAACGGAAATCAAAACGGTTACGTGTTTTGAGCGGCGAGTGTTTTGAGCGGCGAGTGTTCTGAGCGGCGAACCTCAGGTAGAAAAGGGTCAAGTGGATTTGCGGGGAATTCCTCCCTTCGGCAGGGAGAAACTCGTGAGAGGCTCTGAGTACAATACC
Organism: Neoaliturus tenellus; assembly: GCA_030545055.2. Lineage (NCBI taxonomy): Eukaryota > Metazoa > Arthropoda > Insecta > Hemiptera > Cicadellidae > Neoaliturus > Neoaliturus tenellus. The sequence goes on from CM061533.1 coordinate 78,236,426, forward strand.
TCTCAGGTGACTCTGACCTATATATAGGCCTACAGTCGCATTTTCAGTGTCTTTACATCAGTTCACTAATACAGTAAATGCAATACAATGTGAATGCCAATTCAAACAAGACGCATAGGGTCTTATTATTAAAAGTTAGTCAATATATACTTATATTTATTAAACTTCTTAACTTTTTATAAAAGTAGAAAAAAGGATCTGGTCGGCTATCATTTTAGAATTTTAAATTAAAATTTATAATTTCAGCTATAACTGTCTAAAATCATCTGTTTTTCTTAATTTTTTAACTGAAGTTTTCCATTAGTTTTGATGAAACTACCAAAGTGAGATTACCAAAGTGTAACCAAGGAAATTTAGCACCGTTATTCTTCTTTAATATGACACCTTGCATTTGCATTGAGAATAACAGATGATTTTAGTCAGTTATAGCTAAAAAGAAATTTTATTTAAAAATTATAAAATTTTTTCTTCGTTTTTGTACTTTTAGAAAAAAAGAGCCAATCTCTATCTTAATTAATTATTTTTAAAACATGATTCCCGTAAACCTCTGCATCCATAAAGCGCTACGACCGCGGCCGCGAGGCGAGGTTCTCCCTGTCGAAGGGAGGAATTCCCCGCAAATTCCCTTTGACCCTTTTCTACCTGAGGTTCGCCGCTCAGAACACTCGCCGCTCAAAACACTCGCCGCTCGGTGGACGACACCATCAAAACAGCATATGAATCTGAAAATGTAGCACATTTTATTATCCCCAGCAAAAAAAATCCATTGTAGATTCCATGGATATTGCTCGCCACTTCAACACTTTTGTTTTTATTCGGCTAGAAGTGACATTACAAAGATGCATTGGCTATGTCAAAATAAAAATACACTTTCAATGCAATAAAACTAATAACAATACTCTCTTGAATAAAACAATCCTAATAACTATTACATCATGTACTTAGTTCATTACATTATCTCCTGTCAGCAATAAATTCCCGGACACTGTAGTAGCAGCCTGAAAGGAGCATATCTTTCAATCGTTTTTTGAAGGTAGCGGGGTTTGACTCAACCTGAAGATTGTGTGGAAGAGAATTAAAAAGGCGGACACCGTTATATAGAAGATGTTTAGTGAAGAAAGTTGTAGAATGCCTGGGAAATTTTAATTTAGAACTACTACGCAAGGCGTAGGAGCAAACTGAAGATCCAGTATTGAAAGAAGAGAAGTTATTTTTTTAAAAAGGTGAGGGTCTCTAATATATAGATTGATGGAAATGTTAGTATTTCTGAAGAACGAAAAAACTCTCTGCATGAAGTCCTGCGATCAATCATGTGAATGACCCTAATCGCTTTCTTTTGCAAACGGAACAGGAAGAGAGTTCTTTGACTTTCACAACCCCATATCGGCACAGCATATACCAAATGGGGGTAGAGAATGCCATAGTAAACAGTCAAAAGAACATCTAGGCCAGAAATTTTAGAAAGTCGTCTCAAGATGAAAATGCCTGTACTCAAACGACGGCACACCGCATCAATATGGGAGTGAAAACGAAGCTGGTTATCTAGTGTTAGGCCTAGAAATTTAACCTCGTTTGATGATTCAAGATGAACATCATCGAAAAGGAGGCTTGTGTGATGGTCTTTACTGATGGAAAAATTAAAAAATTGGGTTTTGTTTGAGTTGAGACTCAACAGGTTTGAGTCAAACCACTGCTTCAGATTGCATGCCTTAACAAATGTTTTTATTTCCAAATCTTCTACATTTGAGCCGGACAGGGTTACCGAAGTGTCATCAGCGAAAAGGCAGACCCTACCAGTTTCTACGCATGCTGGCAGTTCGTTAATATAAATTAAAAACAGCACGGGACCAAAAACGGACCCCTGAGGAACTCCGCAAGAAATGATTCCTTGAGCGGAAACAAATGGACGAGCACAACCAGAGTCATCCACCTCCTCTATTTGGACAACCTGCTCTCTTCCCTGCAGATAGGAAGCAAACCAATCAAGTGCTAGCCCTCTCACTCCTATCAAGCTAAGTTTTTCTATGAGCAGCGTGTGGTTGACTGTATCAAATGCCTTACTCAAGTAAAAAATAGGCCTATTGATTTGTCACCTGAGTCTAGGGCCTTCACCACGTTGGATATCAGGGTGAACATAGCAGAGGTAGTAGACAAACCCTGACAAACCCAAACTGGCTATGACATAGAATTTAATTTTTATCTAAAAATGCTGTTAATCTCCTGAGTGTATTTTTTTCAATTATTTTTGACATTGTGAAAATTAGTGTTATTGGTCTAAAACTGTCACAGATTCTATCGTTTCCTTTTTTATAAATGGGCTTTACTATTGATGACTTCAGTGAATTTGGAAATTTTGCAGTTATAAATGAAGTATTATGTGGCTGAGGGGCTCGGATATTATTTTTGCAACATCCTTAACTATTGAGGCTGATATTTCATAATAAATACTTTTGTATCAATTGCTGCAGTGACCCTAAATAGTCACACGCAGGGATCTAGAAAAAGGTCCACGTCCAACCACAAATGTCAACTCCCCACCAAAGTTAACATCGCCTCCTCAGAGAAAGTATTGTTAAAGAATAAGACTTCATCAATAGACGAATTCTCGTCAGTAATGGGGAAGCACTGCTGTGAAGAGTTGGCACCTCCGCTGCTGTATATACTAAACCTAAGTATATTTCAAGGTGTTTTTCCAACTAAAATGAAACCCCAAAAGTGATTCCCTTACGGAAAAAGAAAGTATAGTTGGGAAATTACAGACCCATATCCTTAGTGTCTACTTTCTCAAAACTAATTAAAAAACTTGTTCTCAAAAGAATTCAAGATCATCTAGAAAGAAACCAAATAAGTCTGATACAATATTACAAACAAACATTATTTAAGTTTGACAAGGAAATTATTGACTCCTCAGTCACCTATACTTATCAAACATTTTAAATATAGTCTAGTTTTAATTTATCTTTCGGTTATGCAGAGTAGGTTGGTAGGTATTATGCGTTGGTAAATCATATTCTTGTTTGCTTCCTTATTAATATTTTGGTTGCAAATCTTAAACTTTTTGTAAATAACGTAGCCTTTTAAATCTCAGCTAATTTAATTAAAAAGTTAGTAACGGTATACTGAGTCTGAGGTTATAACCTTTACCCGTAGGGTGAAACAAGCTGGAAACAACTAATGATCACCAGAAGCTTATGCTCTCGACCACAGTTTATCATGACAGTTCGATGTCACAGTCCACACTTACATTGGGTAAAGAAATACACAGATTTGTATAAAGCTCGCATATAAAGAATGCAATTTAATGAAAGTAATGGAATATGACCGCGTATTGAAAAACATAGTATTAATTTAGTATTAGTTTACAGAAGTTAAACTCTGAAAAATACGCCAAAGAAATATCCTATCATGTAGGAGTACTGAACATTTACCAAACCAAATTTCAGAATTAAAAAATATTTTTCCACAAGAATACAAATTTAATTCATAGATCACAAAATTTATTATTTCACTTAGAAACCCAAAGGCTTGTTATGGAAGCGACGTGCAAATTTAAATATAGCTAAATAGCAGTAATTTACAATATTCCACTACATATTAAAAATGTTGGGTTATTGAAGGATCGCGTATGATCTGTGTTTATAGAACTTCATTCACCGTGATACCGGTACCTTAGATAGATAACTGACCGGTATCTTTGGTTATCAAAAGGCAAATGAAACTACATCCGGAGGTGCCGGTGAGCCGATTGCACAGCGTTCTGTAGTTTTATTTTCATTCAATATTTTCGCAATTATTGGTTTTTAGTAGTTTAGCATATAGTTTATTGAGTTTATTATTATTTTTACTTTACCAGTTGCATATGTTTTGAGCGGAAGAGCAAATCTTGAATATTGAATTTTACATAAAAATACTGTTACTGCATTAAAATTATTTGATTATAAATGGTTAGAAAATAGTCCTAATCAGTTATTTTATTTCTTCGGTTAAAAAAAGTCATGGGTATTAATAACAAAAATTAATTATTTCGCAGTAACCTATACCATAATCACAGCTGTAGGCCTTAAGTGTCATAAAAACAATATAAAATGACATTACCACTGTCAAAAAACCTTTGAGGAATTATGAAGAATAGTTTCGATTATTTATTTTTAAATTATAAGAGTGTTTAATTTTCTAAACTGCAATATTTTAATCTTGTAAGTGGAATATTTTAGAGTTATAATAAAAATTTTATTAATGATTTCATTACAAGTCAAAATGTTGTGCAAATACTGTCAGAAAATATTCACAATTATCTACATTCAATTGTAGGATGCTATTTAAATATTAATTTTTCATTAATTATTTAGTTATATGTTGTAGTTTACGTGTTGTAGTTTAGTTACTAACGATTACATGATCTAAAAGAACGAATAGCGAATAAGACTTGGTAAATAATCGTAAATGTAAGAAAATCATTTACATGATTGAATGCTGTTTATTGCATCTTCAGTGTTGTATCCCTATTTTCTATATTTTTTCCTAAATTGTCATAGTGACAACGGATAAACAAGTACAAAGTTGGATGCTCACACGACGCCCGGTCCGGGTGTTGGTAGTGTCATCGGTCGGTCGCAGGGTAGCAGCTCGGGGCCACTGATGTTTTCCTCCACCGCACTCGACTCTTTATTCCGTATACTGCAGGTCACTCGCGACACAAGTCACAAGACACTGGAGCCTCGGACGGGGCGCCTCCAGGCAGGGAGGAGAGGCAATCGAGGCAATTATGTGAGAGCGCGGGAATAGGCCGCCCTGATTGAGGCTAATTGCTCGGCCAACCGGGTTCTAATCGCCCCCACGACGTCTGCCGTTCTTAAAGTAACCGGCTTCTCCGACGTTTTATCCAGACAGTTGGTAGTTCTGGTCAAACTACTGATGCGGGGCTGTGTGTGGAAGGGTTGTGCAACGTCGGGTGTGAATTGGCGGAACCTCGCGTTGATCCTTTACATGTTAATGCCTTTATATGTTAATTCAAATATTCCTCAATTTAAAACGAGAAATTATACCTCTTTAAATTTTGTGTTACATAGGAATATTATTCATTGACGACTAAAACACTACATTTCAATTATGTCTGAGTATTGTATTGTAGCTATAAAACGCTTAAGAGCCAACTTTAGTTATATAGTATACTGTATTATTGATTACAAATATCCATGCTTTTTACTCACACTTGGCGTTTAACAGAAAATAAACACTATCTACTTAACATTGGGATTTAAATATTGTAAAATAGATTCAAGTAATCCTACAAATCGTCCAAAAAAGCAGTATAGTTTGATATTAATATCCCGTTAAGACATCTAAATTTTACCAAATTGTAGGCCTAAACACAGCATATGGTAGTGAACTTACCAGCGTTGGAGCCTATGATGCTCAGGTTGTTGAGCATGCCGGCGGAGAGGCCCGGCCTCAGCGACAGTGAGGACAGAATGTTGAGGCCGTGGAGCGCCGAGGTCACGAAACACGACCGAGGCCGCGGCAGCAAACAGCCTACAACATGTACAGAGCCATCGCTGGTGAGGCCACTGAGCCACCGAGTGTTGTGGCTGGCGGGGCGCCGCGGCGCGGTCTCTGATTGGCCGGTGGGAGGGGGCGTGGCCAACCAATCAGCACCTTCCCTCCCCCACCACCGCCCCCACTCGACCATCCCGCTCACAAGTTGTCGCAAGAATCTCTTCTGCTCCGAAGAATAACTCTAGTTTGTCATTAACTTTACCAGTGCTGTGGTTTCTTCTGAGTAATAATTTGTCCCGTGTTCAATTTTATGGAGGATGTTGAGAGTAAATGTGTTTACTTTGCATTAAAAAGTGCCTACCGTACCCAGCTAAGATCTTAGATGTTTTCTTGAAATGAAAGAGAATTCAAATTAGGAGATGGACAGTTATAATTTATTCCTTCTTTATCTAAAGTTAATAATAAATTAAATTTTTTTCGTAAAGATACTAAAATGGGTATCCGCTTACTCAAACATGGTGGAGAACATGACACCACTCTAAAAGAACTCATTACATGACTATTGCCTTTGAACTGAAAAATAAGCTAGAATCTCTGATACCACAAATGAACTGTCTAAATATTTTTCTTCCAAAGGGATATGGACGGAATCAAGGTCAAGCTTTCCTATATGATGTTCAGCTGCAATATATACTCTTTTAAGTCTATAAAATCCTTTTATATGCCCCTGTCCATTCTTGGTAGGTATTCCTGGAGTAGGCCTACTTTTATTCTTTTACTTTTATATGTAGATGAAACGTCTATGGATTTCTGTTTCACTGTTTGGACTAGTATTTAGTATTTAGAGTTCAAATCTTCCAAAAACTCATTCATGAAGATTAAATAAGGAAGATCCCAAAGGGGATCCTTGGGGAACGCCATGCAAGTCTTAACATTTTGTTGTTTCTTCACTTATCACTGGGTACAAATGCAACTTTAAATGGACCATTTTTATAAACAATTAATAATGTGTAATTATTTAGCCAACATTACGTTAACCAACAAGCATTGATTTTTTCCCCAAAATAACAACAACAACAAATCAATAATATCAAATAACATCGTCTTTATTATATAGGCTCTCCCTGGAATGATCTTACTTCTTACTTCTCCATTGTAGACTCGTAGACCCTCTTCAAGGGCATGAGACCTTTGTTAATCCTAACTTAAGCGGTGAAAGGAGAATTATCATGAGGTTAAAAAGGCATTGGGCAGGAACTTAATGAGGAAAAAGATTGGACAAATTTGATTGGAAATGGATTTTGGGTTAGTCTGGGACACTATATAAAAACACTCTTCTAACAGATTATTTTTTAACTGTAATTTAAATTTTATAACGTTGTTGATTTCTCTCAGACTAGGGGGGCAATTTTGAAAAAAAAAAAAGATTTCGACCGACATAATCAGGTTTTTTCTAAAAAAGTGCAAGTCTATGTTACACTGAAGGGTGTAAATGTATATTTTCTGGTATTGTAAAGTTGTTTGTGATACTGAATGAGATTACTCGTATTTTCTCTGACAAAACAAATTACTTCAAACATACAGAGAGATTGAACAGTCACAATTCTTAAGTTTACAAAACGTTGTCTACACGAGTCTTGAGGTCAAAGTCTTAGCAAAGAACGAGTTGCTCTCTTCTGAATTACTAAAATCTTGTTTATGTTGTGTTTACAAGAAATTTCCCCAAAGTACAATGGAATATCTTATGTAGCTTTCAATTAAACTAATATAGACAAGTTTGGACATGTTGTTGATTGTTCAAGAGTGCTGAATTCCTAAGAACAAAAATGTTCCAAGACAAAGTATTTGCAAGTTTACTGACATGTTCATTTCATGTGAGACCACCATCCAACCTCACACTACAGGTAATCCACTGTATCCGACTGATCCGACTGATGAGAAATTCATCATCCAGGCAGACTACAGGGGGTTTTGAACTTTTCCCTCTAAAAATCTGTCTCTCTGATCGGTTGAGAAAAAACCATAAATGGTTTTACTTTTATTGATATTTAGGTTCATATCAGAAAAGTATTGAGATGAGATAGAGTATTAATAAGAGTGTAATTACCATGTTCTAAAACTTGTAGATTTTTAGGGCTAAAAAATAAAGAGGTATCATCAGAAAAAAATTGTTAAGGAACTACTAGGTATAACTTATAATCAGATATATTATTAATATAAATTAAAAACAGAATTGGACCAAGGGTCGTCCCTTGAGGCACCCCTACCTGCAGGTGAGATAATCTTGATGTATACTGTTCCCTCAGTTCGCTGGAGTCAGAAAAGTCAATCACTGTCCTTTGACATCTATTGGAGAGATACGAGGAAAATTACTCTAAAACTGTACCACTGATTATCAGAATTGAGAACTTGTGAATCAAAATGGCACAAGAGAGATAAAAAAAAATCCTTGGAGAGATCAATAAAACAGCCAATTGCCATTTCACCGTCCTCCAAGGCACTGATGGACTTATTTACAAAGTTCATTACCGTAAGGCAAGTTTAGTCGACTTCCTCTTTTGATATCCAAACTGATTTATTTATTTATTTATTCTCAACGGCAAACACCATTTACATAATAATTACAAGAGTGAAAAACGTAGCATTACAAGGGGGTGAAACAAAAAAGAAACAAACAAAAAATGAAAAATACAACAATGTGCAACGATGCAAATAACCAATGTAACAGTAACAGATATTAATAACAAAATGCAGTAATAATATATATGACATGGTAACAAGCAACTATGTGGCAATGTGTAACAGTAAAAAAAATTCAACATTCAACAATAGTAATGACAGTGAAGCAATAACAGGCAAGTGAAACAATTGGCACTTTAACATGAATGGCACTTGATTGACGATAACAAAGCGGATAACACACTTCACTTAACTCTCTTCACTTAACCGCCATGGCCACTTTTTCCTTGAAGGATTGGGTAGTTTCTCCAAAGAAGTCGATGTCCTCTGGGGCCTCACTACCAAACTTGAAGAGCCTCGATAAGCCGCTGTGGTAAGCGTACAGGGTCGGAAGATAACGCCTTCTGAAGATAGCTTTTGATCGAGTTCCTCTTGAGATTGTGATGTCCACTTTGGCTAACAGGGAAGGACTATCCAGAAGACAATTTACCAACTTGAAGAGCACAAGGAGATCAGCACGTTTGCGTCTTAGTTGCAGAGGGTGAAGGTCAAACTGCCCCTCAATAATGTTGATTGGTGAGTTTCTGTAAGAGTAACCAAGTCTAAGACCCAACAAAACGCTTTTGGATGTGGTTGGATGTGGTCTAAAGCACCAATGTGGTTTAGTTGATACGGGGACCAGACAGTAGAACCATACTCCAGAACTGGACGAACCAGGGACTTGTAAAAAACTACTAGAGCCGTAGGTGATCTGAAATCCTTTGTGGATCTAAAGATAAATCCTAGCAAGGAGTTGGCACGAGAGACGATGGTGGATAGATGGTCAGTTGGGCTCAGAGTTGGATTAAGGGTTACCCCTAGGTCCTTCACTGTAGTATCTTGCCTCAAAATCGAGCCATCGATATTATATACTGCTGGAATGGCATCAGTAACCTTTCTGAATGAGACAACTGAACATTTGGATGCATTGAGCTGCATCGCATTGGACCTGCACCACTCACTGATGTTATTGAGGGAAAGCTGGAGAAGTTCTTGGTCAAGGGAGGAACTTATCTTCGAGAAGACCTTGATGTCATCTGCAAACAGAAGGTGGTGAACTAGAATGACCTGGCCAATGTCGTTCATAAAAATGTTAAACAAGAGAGGGCCCAGGTGATATCCCTAGGGCACACCAAATGTAACGGAAAAGGAGCAGAAGTAGAGCCATCACACTTGACCATAAGCAATCTTCCATTCAGATAACTTTTGAGCCACATGAGCATAGGGCCTGTTACACCATACGCCTCTAGTTTAGAGATCTATAGACGATCATTTACTTTGTCGAAAGCCTTATAGAAATCTAAGTAGACTGAGTCAACTTGACGTGAGTTAAACGTGGTCTGATTGGAAAAAGTTAATCCATTATCAGTCAAAAAGTAAATTAATTTGCCACAAAAAACTTTCTCTAAAATCTTTGAGACGAACGATAGGTGTGAGATCGGATGGTAGTTGGCAATGAGGCATGGATCCTCCTTTTTTCTGAAGTGGCTTAGTGAGAGCTAGTTTTTCATTTTCGGGAAAAAGACCAGAAGGCAAAGAGAAATTAATTAAACATAACAATGGAGTTTTGAGAGAAGATTAACATTTTTTTAAATAAAGTAGTTAACTTAAGACGCATAATATGGGAGAAAACGATCATGCCATGCTATGAATAATGCATAGGAAATAAATATAAATAAATATATATCAGTATAAAATGTGACTAGGACTAGAGACCACTTTATGTTGATGGAGTTAATACATCGACAAGATAGTAACATAAATAATAAAGATATAATTTAAAATACCATGAGCTCTGCAGGATATTTTCTTATGAGCATATCATTAATTAATTTAGTAAGTTCGGCTTCTGATACAGGTTCAAAACAAGAAAAGCTATTGGAATTACTATTAATGGATGTAGATTGTAAACTAGCAAAGGAAGAATCTACATTTGATTGAAGTGTGAAAAAGTCATTGAGGATGTTACTCACCAAATCAGGTTCAAACTAGATACAATTTAATCTAAACAAAGTCATTTCCAACCTTAAGGGAGATATTACGGTTAACTTTATTACTTTTGTTTCTTGATTTATTAATGAATCCCCATGCTACCTTGTAGTGAAAATATTTGCAGAACATTTTTTTTTTCTTAAGAAAACTAGATTTGGCCTCAAGATTTTTTTTCTATAAAGCGTTTTCTTTCTGTTGTACTCATCTCTCAAAAAGGAGTCACGGGTGCCATACTGAATATGTATCCAGTAAACTTTAAAAAACTTTATCTCATCAGTAAGCCACCTCTGCTTATCGATTGTGTTATTACGTTTTTTCTTCAATGGACAGAATAAAACCAACCAATTCTCTCCAATAATAAGATTCTTGAAGTTCGAAATTTGAATTTGTCAATCGGAGTCCCCCCAATTTTTTTCAATTTGTAGTCCAAGATACAAATTGAAGGTAGGTTCCAAGGTAGGTTCCAAGATGAACTTTTAAATATATAAAAAAATGTATCACATTCTGTTGTCTTTCTATGGCTTAATGTTGACAAGACTGACGTAACTGAATATTCTAGGCCTAAAAGATGATACTAAAATAGTCTAATCCTTTTTACAGTCTACACCATTTGGATGCTACTCTTAAGTTCAATGTAAAGTTTCAAAGTGTATGAAAAAGAACTCAACAACAGAAAATTTCCTGGATGGTTTGAAGTCCTTGTAACCAGCAACTGCTCACACTGATATATTTTGGTGAAGCAGGACCCTCTTGAAACCAGCAGCCATAACTCTGAACTCATATAAAAAATATCTAATCCTAGACCTGTTTTTAGGAAGAATCGCTCAACGGTATAAGAGTTTGTGTTTTAGTATCCTTCGGATGAAAAAAATTTGGAAACTAGAAGTTATGTCTATAAATGATTCGATGGAGGATATCATTTTGCCTCACCAGCTCACCTAATGCCTGCCGCACAGTTGAAGGGAAGCAACGTGACGAGAGTGGAGGTAATATAGCGTGTTAAACAAGTGCCGGAACAGCTAATAAGTTTTCGTTGGATTTTGTTTTAAGTAACGAAACTTTGTACACAAGCCATTAAAGTTTACCTTTTCAGACATTTATTGGATTTTTACCCCTCCATGAAAACGGCCCATGGTAAGTATAAAGAAAATCTTAAAATACCCGGTGTCTCCACATCAAGTTATCACGTACGATTTTGGCCTTATAGAACTGGAATCTAAACCGTAGCTTTGTCTCATGTATCAAATATAAATTATCAATTGTTAAACTTCAATTCAGTAGCTACTCGCAAGTGAGAAAGAAAAACAATAAATGTCACAATCTACTATATATTTGTCAAATACCACTCACTCACGTATCAGAGTATCTCCAAAACTATAAGGCCTAAAGAAACAACGAATCTATAAACTATAGGTAATGCGGGGTTGAAATTTTGAGTAATCTCTTTAGTCATAGTGAGATTAAAAAGTGATAAAAAGTGATTTAGACACTTCCTTCAGGGCTATGCCCCAAATAACCTCAAAATTACTATTGAGCCGACAGAGTTAATTTTTTGCATATACGGTCATCTTTGCTCATAGCTATTCACTAAAACACTTGATACTGGAGGGGAACCAATAAAAATACTCGAAGGACCTGAGGTAAACTATTAAAAAGAAATTAAGACCTTGAAAAAAGAGATGAGATGGAGTTATATCCAAAACAAGAGTGAAGAATGTTATAAACAATGACATGTGAGTTAAAATACAAAATATTGAAAATATATGATAGTGAAAGTAAATTATTAAACTAATGGGGTGTGATTTGCTACATGAATTACTGTATTTAAATTGAACAAATACGGTTTTGGAAATAAAGTTTTTGAAGTCGTTTAGGGCTCCACCCCACTGGTCTTAATAATTACTCTATGGCCTAATGGGTTAAATTTGACATGGATGTTCCTCTTTGCTCATGGGTAGTCACTAAGAAATTGTTTTGGAAATATAGTTTTTTTGAATTCATTTAGGGCTCCGCCCCACTGGACTTAAAAATTACTCTATGACCTACGGTGTTGAAAATTGACATGGACGTTCCTTTTTACTCAGGGGCGTCCACTAGGAAACGATTTTGCAAATTCCCTTTAGGGCTCCACCCCACAGAACCTTTAAATTACCATAGATTCATAGGTTAAAATTTGACGTGGACATTCCTCTTTACTGAAAGGTACTAAGAAACTGATTTGTAAAAATACTTTTTGAAGTCCTTTAGGGCTCCACCCCACTCGACTCTGGCCTATGGGGTTAATATTTATTTGACATGATCGTTCCTCTTTGCTCATAGGTGCCCCACTCACACTATTTTAATGTATTAATATTAATATCTTAAGGAAGAAGATTTGGTATTTCTTAAAAAGAAATTAAAAACAAATTCAACACGGGCGAAGCCGTGACGGGCAACAGCTAGTTATCAATAAAACAATGAGTGTTGTATTAGGTACCGTATATATTATCAAGGAAACAGAAACCCATCAATTATAATATTTTTACAATTAGTTCTTCCTATGGTTCTCCTATGGTCAATTCCTTTTTATTAAAATTATTAAAGGGAGCAAAATCTTCGTTTTATTAATAATTATTAATTATTAATAATTCTTTAAAGAAGACGAGTAAATCTCTATAACTTATACACACAAATTGTACTAGGAAGATAACCAGTATTATCAAGTGATCAATGATATTTTAATAATTATTAATTAGACAAATTTTTATCAAATTTAAATCATTATTATATCAAAAGTAAAAACTGCCTTACCTTTTAAAATGTGGGGTCAGCTGCTGGGAACAGGAAACTGTGTGTGGAACAGTGGAACTCTCAACTATTAGGTCCCTGAATGAAACATGTAGTAATGCTGAACCCACAAGATTCATCAATACGAATGTTGAAATATTGAAGAGTCACCAGTTCTTTGAAGCTTGTGCTAATTATTGTTGCAACACTGGTATATGTGAATCGTGAAATCCCAATACCAGATTTTATACTTTTACTAACCCATAATTTTGAATAAAGAATTTTGAATAGTGAAGACCGTCACAGCAAACATCGTTCACTATGTAGCTTACTTAAAATTAAAGGTCTCTTTAAATAGAGAACAGTGCCGTAAAACTAACGTTAAAAGACGATCAAGTAAAAAATGGCAGGTAATCAAACTTTGCATTAAAATCATATTGCTGAAATAAATGTTATATGCATTAAATAAATATTATTTATATGCAATAACTCCCGATACACTTGACCTTTTTAAATTCTCGTTTGTGGCGATCGCTCAGAATGCAAAGCCCCTGTAAATTTTGTATCATATGAAGTAGGTTTTTCTCAAGACTTCCTTTAGAGGACGCAGCATGGAAGTCGTCAGCAGTTAAACAGCATGGGCCTCCGTCATAAATGACTCCTACTGTGATTTTAAAGGTATTTGCATGCATTCTGAGCAATTTTACAAATTTGCCACAAGTGCCACGGGAGTTATTGCATTTGTTTTTTGTTTTCGGTAGTATTATTGTAATGCAAAGTTTTATCCCCTGCCATTTATGACTTGTTCGGATTATAAGGTCCGTGGTCGGACGTTATCTTATCAAAGGTTTCCATAATCTCGAATCACCGCGTTACCCGTTCTGTCCATACTTGCACGGCATTGGCGTTTTAATGTCAGACTTCAAGTCATTTAATTTTACATTAACATTATTATGCCTACAATTATAATACTATTCTAAAAACTAACCCAACCTAACATTACCATTTATAGTATATTCTTTCGAAGAAGAAGAAGAAGTGATTGAATATGAAACACCAAATCTAATCTCAGTTTTAGTTTTTATGTTTTCCGGTAAATTTGTATTTTTTAGTACTAAAATTTTTTAACAATCTCTTATTAAAGTATTTTTCAGTGAAATAAAGCAATAGATTTTATTAGGCAGTGGAGGAAATTAAAGAAATTGATATCAACTGGAACCGGCACTGAATGCACCTTTCTGTCTGTAAGATCACCACCTCATATTTTCAGAGGGCCAGAACTTTCTTATTTGACGACCTAAATGAGCAAATGTTTTTTTTCTAAATAACTATAACAATCCCAGCTTTAATTTCATCAAAGGCTTTTCACTAAAAAATGTATAGTTACTTTTACTTTCTCCCCCTATACCATAGTATATGGAGAAAGTATTGTTTTCGTCAAAATTTTTGAATTTGAGTTGTTGGTGGATTTATCCATTTTGGTTCCCCCTGAGTCCAAAAAAGTGGTTTTCGGAGTGATGTCTGTGTGTCTGTGTGTGTGTGTGTGTGTGTGTGTGTGTGTGTGTGTGTGTGTGTGTGTGTGTGTGTGTGTGTGTGTGTGTGTGTGTGTGTGTGTGTGTGTGTGTGTGTGTGTGTGTCAGGATGTAAACAAAGCTAGAGAATGCCCTAATGGTCCGATTTTAATGAAATTTGGTATATAGGTCCAAATCTACGATAATTCCAGGCGTTTTTTTTCATTTTTTTGAATTTTTGATTTTTAAGGGTATTTTACCCCCAAAAACCCTCAAAAATCGTCAAAAATCAAAATTTCTCAAAAACGGCTCTAACGATTTTGATTAAAATTTAGTGGTTTATTAAGCTTAAAATGGTGGATAAAATGACACCACCCGCACCTCCGAGAAAATGCGCGTTCAAAAGTTATGGAGTAAAAAGTGTTTAAAAAATTAATTTTTTGAATTTTCAAAATAGCTGTTGTCTCGAAATAAATTTTACTTATCACCATTAAATCAAGCTCAAAAAACTAAATAATCCAGTATTTTAAATTATTGCTCTACGTCAAGTGGTTGAGGAGAAAATTCAATTTTTCGTTTAGCGGTAACGCAGTACGTTGTTAAAAGTCACGGATGCGCTAGGGTCAAGCTCGCGCTGCTCAGCTGGTAGCTATCCGACAGAGTCATCTAGACATTAATGTTTAAAGCTTTTAACACATTTTGTTATATTGTTGGGAGAAAGTATGTGTCAGTTATCTGATACCGTTTATTTTATTTGAATTTAAAGTTTGCAGCCTTGCTCTCCAACGCCCAGTAGAAGTCACATGGTGCAGAATCTAACTCAAAGGGACAAATTTAGGTCAACATCGTTAGTTTGGTGATTTTTATCTACTATCGAAAAGATGAGTAAAGGAAAAAATAAAGCAGGACCTAAATGCGGGATCTGTACTAAGATAGTGACAGGTAAAAGCAAGGCCGTACAATGTTATCTGGACTGTGATTTGTGGTTTCATGCAACATGTCTGGGAATAAGTGCAAAAGAATATGAACATTTATCTGCTCCAGAGGTAAATTGGTCTTGTGAGAAATGTGGGTTAAAGGAGTCTAACAAACTTCTCAAAAATGAGGTTAGTAATCTCTCTCAGGTAATTAATACTCTACAAATGGACATTGCTGAATATAAGCAGTTATATGAAGACACTCGTAAGCAGAACACTTGTCTCAGTGAACTTGTACTAGTTAGAGAGCAGGAAATTGCTAAACTTCAACAAGAAATTGATGCACTGCCCAAATCTAGCAATACTGTAAGAATTGACAGAACTCAGCCCTCATGGGCTACAATCTCGTTGAGGGAATTTCCTCCATTAAGTCTAAGTAATCGTTTCTCGTGTTTGCAAGATGAAGAAGTTAATAGTGAGGACGGAACTAAGAGTACATCATGTGGATCATTTAACATCATAGATAATGTAGCTAGGCCTACCAAGGGAAACCACAGTAGGCCTAAGCCCACCGTGCCTACTGCTAGCACTCCTAAACAGGTTAGCCTAGTCAAAAATATACTTTGTGATGGGATTGCACAAAGACCAAAATCTCAAGTGCACGTGAATGAACTCAGGAATGCTCCTAAATCCTCCGATCCAAAATCTAATAGTAGGGCTAAGGGCAAGAAAACTCTGATCTCGGAAGAGGCAGTAGGTGTAAGTGTAGTTAACATAAACTCGGGTAAACAAAAGTGCAGCAAAAAGGTTCTAATACTAAATGACAGTCATGGCCGTGACCTTGGATTCAAACTACAAAATAGGCTTGATAGGAGTTATAATGTGTTTTCGGTGTGCAGGCCTGGTGCAAGAATTCTGAATGTGATAGATGAAGCTGACAGCTTCACATGTAACTTTACAAAAAGTGATTATGTCATTATTATTGCTGGCAGTAATGACATTAAACCTAACCTCAAGACAATCTTATCTGAGAAAGTGAAGCTCAAGATTTCAGAGCTTAAATCTAAGGTAAATGTTATTTTTCTTACTCTACCGCCCAGGTTTGACAGGCCTGAGCTCAACGAAGTTGTAAATCAATGTAATATGGACTTGTATGAAAATGAAGCAATTGCTGGCTGTAATTTGGTGCCTTTCAACTCATTTCAGCGGAGATTTTTCACCCAACATGGACAACACTTAAATAACCTCGGTACACTTACAGGACACGGTTATGTCAGGTGTTAAACCTGGCGTACCAACCTTTCATTGGAATACCATCACATCTGAACAGGTACATAAAGCTGTTTCTAAATTATCAAATTCCAAAACAATGGATTTTCATTGGCTCTCTAATTACATTTTGAAACAAGTAATAAATTTGGTTTCTGACTTACTTGCTTTCATTTTCACTGAATGTCTCAAAAATGGATACTTTTCTGATCTTTTAAAAATAAGTAAAATCATCCCAGTCTTTAAAAAAGGTGACAAACATCTCCCACAAAACTATCGGCCAATTTCCATTGTTCCTGTTAATCCTGTTGTTTCCAAAATGTTTGAATCTCTTATTTACCAACAAATTAGTAAACATTTTGAATCCTTTAATTTACTTGCTGACCATCAATATGGTTTTAGAGAAAAAAGGTCAACTGTCTCCGTAGTCATGCAAGTAGTTG
Source organism: Neoaliturus tenellus (assembly GCA_030545055.2). Lineage (NCBI taxonomy): Eukaryota > Metazoa > Arthropoda > Insecta > Hemiptera > Cicadellidae > Neoaliturus > Neoaliturus tenellus. The sequence goes on from CM061533.1 coordinate 78,253,538, forward strand.
ATAATACTTTGAACGCGTTTGAAAGCAATGAGTCAGTTGCCCTCACTCTTTTTGATTTAAGTAAAGCTTTTTACTGCGTGCCTTTTGATAAATTATTGATGAAACTAAAGTATTACGGCGTTAATGATCTTTCAATAAAAATTTTTGAGTCATATTTGTCAAACAGAAAACAATATGTTGCAATTAAAGGTAACATTTCAACTGTGGACAGTGTAACTTCGGGTGTCCCCCAGGGCTCTGTGCTTGGCCACTTCTTTTTCATTGTCTATATTAACGATTTTGCAGTCAATGAGGAGGTTACCCCAGTTATATATGTAGATGACACCACACTCATGACCTCAGACAAAAATATTCCGAACATGAATGAATTAATGCACAGTGCAGAAAGGTGGCAATCAACTGGTTTACCACTAATGAATTGCCTTGTAATGCTCAGAAAACTCAAAACATTATTTTAAGCCTCTCTCAGAATGCTGAAAATCAGTCTGTAAAACTTCTTGGAATATTTATAGACAATAAACTTAACTGGTCTGAGCATGTCAATAGAGTCACTAGTAAAGTCAGTAGAGTAGCCTACTTGTTCTGGAAATTAAAAAAGGTAGTTTCTTTTGAATACCTTCGAATGGCTTATTTTGGACTCTTTCAATCTCACATTGCTTATGGACTCATTCTATGGGGTCACTCCTGTCATGTTTCTAAAATACTCCTAATTCAGAAGAAGGTCTTGCGAACAATATGCGGGGCGGACCCCTTGGAACACTGCCGACCACTTTTTAAACAAACACGAATCATGACAATATATAATCTTTATATTTTTCATTTACTGTTACACACCAAAACTAATTTACAGCATTTCGTCACAAGGAAAGATATACATACACACAACACCCGTGGGAAATCTCAAATTGACGTCCCTCACCACAGACTGGCCCTCACTGGCAACTCTCATAAGGTAAATTGCATTCGTTTTTATAATAAGTTGCCTCAATCTTTTCAAAATTTAAGTTTTCGACAATTCAAAATTAGATTAAGTGATTGGCTAATTGATTATCCGTTTTATTCCATTCAAGAATTTCTGTCACTCCGCATCAACAATCTGTAAGTACGCTAAATCAAGTACTGTGATAAATTTGTATTAAGACTTTGACTTTGTAAATTCCATGACATGGCCTATTTCATGTATCATGACCAATGGCAATAAAGTTTCTTGATTCTTGATTCTTGATTCTAGTAGTGTTCAATCGACTACTTTTGGTTATTGTGACAAGGTAATCTTTGATAATATAAGGTTTATCTTTCAATGAAAATTCCATTGACACTAGGCCTACTTGTAATATTTTTTGTATCCACTGTATTTACATCACAATCTACCAATATGTATTTGGTTATAACCAATTTGGGTTTTAGGTGATTTATTGGAAGCCTTCTTCGAAAAAAATAACCAAGATTCCAAACATTATTATTTTAAACTTCAATTCATTTTAACTTATTAGTATGTGTTATTTTAATAATTTTTTTTTTTAATAAAAGTTTTTGCTTTTTTAATGAAACATTAATAAAATATTTTTTCCCAAAATAGCTTATGTCTGATTTGCCCTGAATTCAGGTTTGATGAGTATATGGACCTTGAATTCAGTTCTGGGTTAAGGGTCAGCTTCATCTTTGGGCTAGAAGCCCATTGTTGCGCAGTCGGCAATGTTAACTATACGGCTTTTATGCAAAACATGGTATTTTATTCCCCTGTTTCAGACACCGTTTTTCAACCGATTTTATTTGAACTCGCTAAGTGTTTAGTTGAATAGTTATATTAGGTCCCTCTCCCTCATACCTCAAAATTTAGAAATTTAACAAATATTACTCTCTGTGACGTCGCAAAGTAACTCGATTTTCCTTACTTTCAAGAACATTTTGGTACTTATACCATTAATGTTTACTCATATATCAGGCATGAGGGACCTAGATCTAATCTTAATCTACAATGAAACATAAATTGTATTAATAAATACCCAAAAACACCGTCCTAAACAGAGGAATGCGGAAGCATATTTTCAGTGTTGTTACAAGGGTGAAGTTGACTCTAGCACAAGCTCAATGATTTCAAGTCTGATCTAGGTCTTTCTGATTAGATCCTTGTAGCCTGAAATCAGAAATGATTCGTTGCAGATTTAGACACAAAACTCCTAACTTCAGTAATGCTCATTTTTATTAGACCATTGTATATGCCAAAATTAGATCTGAGTCAGACACAAATCATCTGACTTCAGGACTGCTAAAATACGAGTATAATACAGGGCTTTAGTTCTGATTATAACCTTACAGCTTGAATTCCTGACTCAGGTGATGACACACCGAACACTCTCTATGGAGTCTACGGGTTAGAAACCGAAGTATCTAACCCGTTTTCTAGTATTCTTCCTAAAAACAAAGGAGATTTTAGTTCTAGATGAACAAAGTTCATGGTTTTTTATGGATGTTGCCTTCAGGCAGATTCAGACACAAAAAATGACACCAGATAATTTCTGATCCAACCAGTGAAACCTGAAATCAGGCCTGATTGAGTAGAACATTTTTTTACTTCATGACTGATAAGATCTGATTCAGCAAACTTAATCCTGACCATTTCTGGCCAGAGACTGAGTCAGATTTGATCAGATTTTAACTATAATTTTCATGTTACAGGTAACCAACAGCAATAAGAAATATGTTTTTCTGTGGCGTGTTCTTGCTTTTAGCTTGTAAAATACTTTCGAGAAGTTTTGGACAGTTCGTACATAATCGTTCATTTATAATAAGCATAAATATTGGCATATCATGTAAGGTGATTAATATTTAAATATAATGTACGAAAACTACACATGATTGATATAAATATACAATCCATATTCCATTAAATTAAAACATATTGTATATAGTAATGTACCCCTGGTTTCTGTGTCAGTGGAAAGGACATTTTACAAAGAATTATATATTTTACTTATTCATAAAAAGCTTTATCAACTGTGGTTGAGAATTAACTAAGCTTATATCTTATCCGTCAAAACAGTAGTTTTTGTCTTTTGTCACCTAAATTGGAATGCTGTGAAAGAATAATATTATTTCATATATAGGCACGTAAATTTTTCGATCGGTGATATTCTTGAGCAACGTCACAAATGAAATATTGGAACACTGCGATTTGTGGAGAACTTGACAAGGAATCCGAGATTGGAGCGCTCAGTAGGTTCACCTGCGAGGCTCGGACGAATATTGGAATATGGAGAGTCGAGCTGCAGGTAAGTGGGAGGTGGTGAGGGTGGGGATATTAAAAGCTAAGGGAGGAAGGTAACATCGGGGTGCGGGTGGAAGGGGAGTGGGGAGGGGGCAGGAATGTAATATTGTACACTAATATCATGACAAAGCATACCTGTCGAGCCCCTCTTCAAAAATAACAATTAATACAGTTGTTATTGCCCCCCCTCCCCCGGCACAGCGGCAAAGGCACCCTCCCAGGTATGGAGCGGCGATATTGAAGTATTATTATACTCGCCTCTATTATGCCCTCTCGCTTATCGCTCTTACGGAGGTTATTAATTTATCTTTGCAACAATAATTTTATTGTTTCATCCTCTCAATTTGGCCGCTACAGAGTAATTCGGTTTCTCGGAATGATTATATCGCTTGAGAGGTCGTTTAAAGAGTTTGGAAATTTATTGCGATACCTTGTTTCATAACTTCGAAACTATACAGATACTATTAAATTTTGTGTTCTTCAAATAAAATGAAGCAGCCTTGTTAAAAAATAACATAAGACTGGAGTTTTACATAAAGAAATATTAAAATCGTTAATAAATTCAGATGGATCTACTCAAAATATCATGATTTGCAAGCAGGAAAAATTTATTATTGCGTGTATAGGCGCATCGATTAGAGTTGGTGGTACAGCGGGATACAAAAGTATACTGTTTAAGTTCATCGTGTAAAACGGAAATTCACTAAACCTAAGAGCTTCTCGGCTACCTTAAAAACGACAACCCTAATTTGCATCCCTATACATTCATCTGGTCTTAAACGTCGTAAAATTTAACCCGCGATAGGCCGACTAGAATTTACTCTTCAATAATTCTCTGGAAATTGGCACGTCCTTCTGTTTATATAGTTTGTAAAATATAGTGTTTCGTTTTATATGCGTAGTATAATACAGGGTGTTTATGAAATTATTAACTTAAAGTGTTTTATTAAATCTAACAGTATGACAAGTGCGGTCAACTTACAGAATTATATGAGGTAGACTGAAAGCGCACTTCCCAAGCATGATGATGTTGTACATCTACGAGTATATATTAATAGGCAAGCATGTTTCTTTTCCTCCTTTTTTCTCAGCTTGTATGAATCGTAGGAGAAATCCGAGCATACCGTTAAAAAGGTATAGTGCTGTAGATGAGCAGAATCGCATTTTAAATCCCATCCACCCACAGGGCTACGCCCTACAGGCTTTCAAAGTTTCAATGTTAATCTTATGGGGGAGGATAATTAATTGATTGAATTATAAGACAGCTGTTGTAATAACAAATGCTAGCAAATCAGGAAGAGCAGATGTTTTAGTTATAAAACATATTTGAAAACCAATTAGCTCAAGATCAACCGTATTTTTGGTCGAATTTCGACCAGTGGGCGATTTCTAGTTATAATTAAATGATAATAATAAGAGCACTATAACCTGACCTGCAAATAATTAAATGAACAATATTTTCCTCGCGTCCTTGTGCAAGCCACGTAAGTTATATCGAAGTGATCGATTCAATAATCCTCTCCTGTAGGTACAGTATTTAGTCACTTTATATTTATACTTAGGTACATGTTATTTTATGCTAGCCAAGGAGAGATATCTGGTAGATTGATTAATGTCTGATAGAGCTTTCTGATGTTCATAGGATTTTGTACTTCTGACCCTGATATGATCCTTTCTGATCCTCATATGGAGTCCTGTCAGACGTAAAACTACCAGATGTATCTTCTTGGACGCATAAAATAAGTTTTAATACATTAAATACGGTACATTCTTAACCAAGAAAGGATTATTTCAGTAATTGCTTTCATTTCACTCGCTTGGCTATTGAGAACATTGACAAAATTTTCCTCTCTTAAACATTTACAGGGTCACGGAGAGTGCCTTCATTATTAAATCGCAAGTGGGGTTTATCAAATTGGGAAATTAACCTTTCTGGAAATGTAATGCATTTATTTAGTGCGATTTAAATAATGGGACAGGTAGTTTTTTTTATGAGCACACTAATGTACGTTATTCAATTTTTAAATATGTACTGTACTGAATCTTTGATCTTCCGATAATTTATTTACAAAAAAAATAATAATAATAATTAGGTGATAGTTTTAGTGTTAACAGTAAGTACTCTACTAAGAATAAAAAACTTATTAAATTTGTTATGTTAAAACAATAAAAAAAATCTATAATCACAACAAAAATATACTTGACAACACACCTTAACTGATTTGTTGACATTGAGGACGTATCGCACTCAGTGTACGCTATGTATCTAACAAGCAAACGTTTTTAAATAGTAAATGAAGACTTTTTTTGTATACCGTGTGGATATTAACCATCAAATTATATTTACAGACTATTTTTAATATGGAAAGAAAATTTTATGTTTACCACAACTCGGACTATTACAAACCTAGTTATTTTTCACACATAATTTATATAGTATTTTTTTGTAAATGGATAAATAAACAATGATGGAGTCTAAAATAATCAAGTTCTAACTTTCCAAGAGTGGTAAGGGCTCGGAAACTGATAGATTCACATCCCACAGCTCACATGAGCTCTGCAATCTGTTCGTCGGTTTATAAAACTTACCACCCCACAAACCGAACCCTCCCCCATCCCCCGGCCTAACACAGGGGCGGTGATCCGTTGATCTGCCTAATTAAAGATTAGGGTGATTGATAACAGCTTATGAAGAAATCAAATCAGCTGACCTCGCAGCGGCCAGGATTATCGACCTCCGAAGCGACGGCTAAATGAGTCGAACCAAGGGGCATCGATTGGACCGTGCAGAGGTTCGACCAACACCTGCTTGGACTAATGGATGAATCGATAAAATTGCGTTCTTCCTTCTATTGTTCATAGTCAATCCTCTACCAATATAACTGCTTAAAACATGAAACAAGCAATATTTCTTTTTTATCTCTTGGATTTTAGCTTCGAAAATCACTTAGACTTTCTAATTAATCAATTTATATGATTTCTTTCTTATTGTGATGCAATCGATCACATGAGGGGCTTAGTAAGTACATATTTGGACAACCCACAGAATGAATCGTGTTTCTTCTCGTATCACAAGTATAAGTGGTTCTATAAATACACTCCTGGACAACCCGCAATGTGTTCGGGGTTTTCTTTTATTAAAAGTATGATAGGTTTGATAATTCCTGAAGAAACCACAGAGCGAAATTGGTTTCTACTTGTATCATAAGTATAAGAGGTTCCATAAATACACTCCTTGCAACCCGCAGGGTGGTATGTTTCTTTCATACACCGCTCATATAAGCGGTTCAATCACTAAATTCCTTGACAACCCACATAGTAAATCACGTTTCTTATTGTATCGATCGTCTAAGAGATTAATAAACATATTCCTGGACAACCCAAAGGGAGAATCGCGTTTCTTCAACTATCTATCTTATAAGAAGTTCAATAAATGCATGCCTAGATAAGACTGAGAGTGATTTGAATCATCGATTTTCTTCCAGTATCGATCGCACCATCAGCTGCTGTGGCCGTCCATCGATTACTCCTTCGACTCCAGCTGCCAGTAAGCCCTTCGGCCGCCCTACTGAATAATGAATAATGAATCATGTTAAGCCAATTGCTAGTATGCTACGGTAGTTAATAGCATTTTAAAATCAGATTGTACACAATTATTCATTTATGTCTAGTAAAAATATTAGTTAGTACAGATTTAGCTTGTAGTTTTCTATGCACAAAGCATTATGAATAATTTAATTTTTACAATAACGATAGGCTCAATTCGACCTCCCGACTATTATAGCAAAACTGTTAATTTTTAAAGTAATAAACTATTTGGCTCAAGTAACTCAGGATTAAAACTAAATCACTTGATAAGATTACTATTTAGAAGGAATCGTGCTTCATAACCAGTATAAGAATAGGGCTTTTAAAATACATAGGCAGTGTGTAATTTTGAATACAGTATATTGGGAAGCGAAACATGTCAACCTAAGAGACTGATGACAAATGATTTAAAGAGTTTAATGGACGTTCCTACTTATATTTTCTGAAGTAATTTCTTAAGTATGGATGTAATATTAAACCACTTAAACTTATAATATTTTATGTTATAAAATGTGTTTTTCCTCAATATGTCGACTAGGTTCTAGTCTTCACAGCGAAACATTTCTAAACTCCTGAAATATCCTATTTACTATTTATTCTGGAAAAATTATTAAATATTACTAAAAAATCGTGATCTTAATATATGACCTAAGCACAATTTACGATGTTATTCAACTAAAAAAGTATTTTCCTGAAATAACAGAATTATTTTAAACGATGAAGGCTCGGTCCGTTAGTTCTATAAGACCATTTAGATTATTACCTTTCCTCAATGTAATTTTTACTGACGATGCCTATTGTACGTTAATATGTAACCCATATTGTACCTAATGGCAAAATAAACTTCTTGATTCTTGATTCTTGATTCCCAATGTCTACAGCATCAAAGTGGTATTCATATGGGTCAACAAACTCAATTTAAACCATCGCGAGCGTGCCGTTGACAGATAGACTGGCAATAGGGAGTCAATAGGCTGTCGACTTGTTGATTTGGCCGCCAGGGGCGCGCTACGCCCCGCACGCTGCACGCTTGTTTCATTTCGACGCCCCCGAACATATGTCGGACAGATTAAGGTGCTGAGTCACAGGACGATGCGTGCCTGCTAATGGGCAAATAGTGGGGCGAACGTCGACTGTCGGTACTGTTGGTGGGAATTTTACTGTCGGGATGTTGGTCAAATTGTCTACAATTTAATGGGGAAGCACTACGAATGGGAGTTCGGTCATTGAAACTTAGGTTTTGTGCAGGATTTTTGGATAGCAGATATAAAAATAGATTTTGCTGCATTTTAATAGAATAATGGAATCATTGTCATTTGTTTTTGCTTATCTTCCAACATAAATGTAGGTTAGGCCTATAGTCGTTATACCGGGTGTCCCATGATAAACCAATAAATTTTCCACTCCAGGACAGTTAGTAAGTGATGATAACATTTTATTCCTATCAGTCTTAAGACTTGGAAACACTCCAACATCTCAGACTAACTCCAAGTACCAGCATTCTACATAATTTATGGAAATTATTATACAATTTACGGGAGAGCACCGTGTGCCACCGTAGTGGACTTGTAGCTTTAACTCCGCCCTCTAAAACAAGTGCTTCAAAATACCGGGTGTAGATAAAGTCTTGCCCTGATAAAGAAACCGAATAATGTGAAAACAATTGTTGGTAAGATAAATTTTATATCAGTTTTAAAAAGTCACTTCTTAAGTGTTTTACAGCTATACACAAACTCAATACACTTCAATGTGTGCGCTTTGAGTAGCCTGTAAACATTCAAGGCGACATTTTAGTTACTTTTCAATCAATTAACAACCATTTTTCGGTTTCAGATCACATTTCCTGAGTAACGGACATCACTGTACTTATTATTTTGTCTTAAATCAGGTTTTCTAAATTAGGCACTGGGGAAGAATAAACCAAATCTTCGACGAATCCGAGAACATAAAATATCTAGAAAAGTCAAGCGTGATGAATAAAGTAGCTATTTAGTCGGGCTACCAAGATTTGTTTTTGTAGTGCATTGTAAGTAAACTACAATGTTGTCAATCAACTATAAGTTTAGGTGTTAACAAATTAATTAGAAAAAACTAGATTAAATTTCCTTGAAAATGAGAAATGTAAGATGCTTGTGGCTATAATGGTGTCCGTACAGCAAAGCTATGAAATCAGGGCAAGACTTTATGGACACCCGGTATATATAATTTGTTATTTAAAAAATGTAATTTAATCTTACAATACTTAACACATTCAAAACTAACCTTCAAGTCATCATTTGTATCTATATTAGTGTGACCAATTTAAAAATTTGAACGAAGATTTATAAATAATTGAAAAAAAAAAACAGTACAACCTATTATTTTTTTTATAGATAGGCTACTTCTTTGGAATATACAGAAGTGTAAACTTACTATTTTTTGTATTATGTACTGTGTATTTAAAGAGTATCTTCATGAAGAAACATCTTCATGAAGATTCAAAAGATGAACTACGGTTTACTAATTCTAATGATGATATACCGTACTTACTCGCGAAATAATAAGACAGGCTAGGTTATGGTCAACAGTGTCAAGGCGTGCGTAGGCAATACAACAGCTGTAGCCATATCACGTTCAGCCAAATGAAGGCGCACTGCCCGAACGAACCTACCCAAACCCTCGACTTGTAGGGGCCGTAGCTGTTATGTTTCTTAAATTATGATATTATAGTATTTATTTAAGATGTTTAATATAGTGTTGAATATTTTTTAATGGATAATTAATCTATGTGTATACATCATAAAAATAATGTTTAAATTGTTTATTTTTTCTACAATACAAAACTTAGTATTTTTTTACTTCTGACTAATTTTAGCACTCTCCATTACAGAGTATCGGTATCAAATTTCCTGCTGAAAATTTAAATTTTAAATGCACATGTAGTAGGTAGGCTAGTAGAGTTCGTATATTGGGTAATTATATTGCTAATAAATACATCCATCACATACAAGACCGTCGATCTATAGATCTACACTAGGGTATTAAAAGGATTTAACAACATAGATTTTCTAAAGGGTTAGCGTTAACTATATACAATTAATTTGGTTCTAACAAATCTATATCGTAAAATATAAACAAAACCGCTTTGAATTATGATTAAACTAGCCGGATTAACTGAAATAACCTTGAGCTAATATTTAGCTTATAGATAAATATTAGTTATTATTGGTTACACGCAATTTAATATTTTAACTTTGTCAAAACTAATATCATTTTTTTAGAAAGTAAATATAATTGATTTTAAGATTGAGAAATTGAAACATAAAAAATTATAAAATGTTTAGTACTTATGATAAATGTATATAGTTGTTTGAGCTTAATACCATATATGCTAAATAATAATTTACGTTGTATACTGTGATAATTTAATTAAATGTCTGTTATAGAGGAAAGTGTTATGGATCACATGAGGTATGTGGAAGGAAATGGATCAGAAACATTGAATCCTCCAGTTAGAGGCAAGTGTTTGATTGATGTGCCCCAAAGGCCTCGCAACCCTTTTAACAATACAATTCCTCTCTACAGAATGGCTACTATTGACACTAAAAGCGTATGAGTACAACACGTACTACATTACATATGTAGTACATAGCTTGCAACTTTTAGATTTTTTGTTTTTGTTTTCAACGAAAACCATCATGTGGTTAAAAAGAGTTAAAAATTGTAATCTTATTATTTATTTTAAACGAATACAGCAAAGAGCTACATTAATTGAGAAAATTGTATGTGCTGAGTTTTTTAATTAGTTATTTTATCCGTGTATTTTTACGTGAACCTGAATTGACATATTAATGGTGTAATGACATAGTCTAATTTAACTTTAACAGTCATATTGGCACCTTTTCAGGAAATTTATTCCTCTGACAACGCGTCGGTGTATATAGACAGATCGAATTAAAGTTAGCTGTTTTAACATTTTAAATCTAGTCTTTTAAGTATTCACATCAGTGCGTGTGATTAAATTAATGGCTCATATAGCAAAGAAAGACATACAATAAAAATAATTTATAGGAGCAAGAGGTTAATTACAAAGGTAAACAGTGCTATGTTTCACGTTTCTCAGAATGTTATTTTACAGCAAACAATAGTGTAATAATTTAAAAATTATAGTCTGTTTGAATTCTTAAATAAGTAACCTTACATGATCACGTCAATGCAGATATGTCTTTTGATAAACTCAAAGAAATGTTTTACCACACATTTCTTTAAATTTATCAAATGACATATCAGCAATAACGTGATCATAATACTACTGGGTTGTCAAATATAAATTTTAATCAAAATCAGTTTAAAACAATTTTAAATTCGTGCAGAGTGGCAGCATGGCACAACTTAGTTCCTAAGTACATATATATTTGTGGAGATTTGTTAAAAATAAATATTAAAATAAAGCGTAAAAACCCTCATAAATTATTTTTTATGAAAAAACAACAAAAATAGATATTGGCCTACATTGAACGATATAATAGTAATCAATAATTTTACAGCAACCGACTAAGAATAAATAGTAGCTAACCTGACTTTTAACTTTACGTAATATCTTCCTGCATTCACTGTACTATTCATAAATTCCCATAACATAAGTTGGTGCGTAATACATAAACCAGCATTAAAAAAAATTCTGAAAGTAACAGACTATAATATTAAGACGGTTTACCGGAAATACGTATTATTGGAACCAAACAATAAGACTACAAGAATCTATGTGAAAACTATAACACAGTTTCATGTATGAAATATTTATCCCGCCTTCGATATTGTATAAACTGCACTTGAGACTAAATTAATAAGTCTGCATCCCCGTACGCAGACACAGTATTAGACGCTCCGTATAAATTGGTAACCGACTACTCGTACGTGTCTAGTTTCTGCAACATATTGTATCTATAACTTCTGCATTCTGCCAGGAAATCAAATTATCTTCCTAACTGTTTTCAATAAATAAAAATTGAACTTGAACATGTTTTTTTTTTTGCTTTATTTTACTTTCAATATTATATCAGTAATAACAATAATTAAGGGTTTCCAAAAATATTTTAAGCATATAAAAGCCTTACAATTTATTTTGTAAGGTAGCTCTAAATAAATCCCTGAAAAATTATTAAAAAATTATACGAAATTTTTAATACTTTAAAATGTATAAACATAATAAGTTAAACAATCACTTATTCAATATAAAGCTAATGTAGAGTTGAGGTACAGTATTGAGATTGCCAGTGATGTATAGTGAGTTTTTAATCGTCTTTCCATCAAATCAAAACCCATTAAAATTTGTAGTTTCATTAATAAAGAAAGATGGTTATATTTTTAAACTGAAACTGTCCAATTACAGTACATTTAAAGAGAAATGACACCTGTATTGTAAAACAGTGTTTTAAAACTCGTATGACACCACTCCCCCCTTGTAAATCCCTGTGATGTGTTTTATCCCGTTGTAACGGCCATATCCACGGAGAAGGCCATCACTGACGGCGCGGCGGCGGCGGTGGCGCTCTTATCTCTAATCAGTATTGATAGCGTCCGAGATAAGATATACGGCAGATAACGGCCGGTCTCACCTCCTTAGCTGACGTCACACCGCCCCATCAATCCTGCAGACGACGACGAGGAGACGGACACTGGCGCTGCTGGCGGCGCGGAGGGGAACTAGCGGGAGGGGCAGACGGGGCTGTAGCCAGATGTACGCTGTGTCATTCAGTAAGGTATTCAAATGATTTTAGAACTCGGCCTCAAAAGCTTTATTTATTAAAGTGGCAGTAAAAAAAAATATATTATAAATTGCCGTATATTGATAAAACGTTGTAAGATAAAACACTTTGCAGATATTTATAACAAAATAAATATTAAAGTCTTGTAACCTAATTTTTATTGATTTATTATTTATATCAAGCTTTGTAATTCTATTTCGTGCCAAGAAGTCTAAGTTGTAAAACAGAATATTCTTCTAAAGTCCAACAGATTATATACCAATCAGTTGTGAAAAATTAACTAGAATGATTGCAACGTTGTGATAAAAAAAAACACAAAAAAACATACTGATATAAGTGGTATTTATAAGTGTGAATTTTATCTAATCAAATATTTAGTTTCAAATTTATGCTTTGTTTCAAAATTAAGACTAAATAAGACATGTTTCTGACTGATACATATTAAAAACAAATAACAAATAGAACACCCTGAAAACATCGAAGAATAACAAATATAACACCTCTGACACATATAATTATTTTCATTCTAATATAATTCAAAATGGGTTCAATTTTTTCTGTTTTAATTATAACTAAAAAAGTGTAGCAACTAATCACCTAAAACCACCTATTTTGTAAAGCCAACCGTTGACCGTAAACAAACTAATTACTGCATATAAACAAACTGTTCTCAAAGACCACACCCCACTAGAATCTTCTAAAGTTGAACTATTTCATAACAATTCTCAGATGAAAGTTATATAACTGCGAACTGATAACTCTCAAAACATAAAAAGCTAAAAAGGAAGATCAAAGTTGGTAAGCGCGTCGTGGAAGACGGTTGGGGGAGGTGGTAAACTGGCCATTTGTATGATACGGGGAGACGCTGCGAAACAATAAATCTGTGGATATTAGCCGAGGAGACACAGGGGGTAGTGTTGATGGGGGTGGGGAGGGGACACTCTGCCCTACTGGGGAACGGAGAGGGGGAGGTGTCGAAGCCTAAACTGTCGAACGATTGTCTATGGAAATACAGCGTTACGAATGAGCATTAGAGTTGTTGTCATTTATTTGTAAAAATCGTCGCTGTATAATTGATATTTTAAAATAAACTATTGATCGCCCACTTGTCAAAATTCGACCAAAAACCTAGTTCATCTTGAGCCTATTCGATTTAAAATATTCATAAATAACTGTAACATCTGTTCTTCCTGATTTGCTAGCATTTGTTATCAGCTGTCTAATGATTTAATCAATCATTCTTCTCCCATAAGATTAACATTGAAACTTTAAAAGCCTGTAGAGCGGAGCCCTGGAGGGCCGATCTGAATTCTAACGGGATTCTGCTCATCTACAGGACATTAACTTTCTAACGGTATCCGCGGATTTTTTCTACGTTGCGCAGAAGCCGAGAAAAAAGGAGGAAAATAAACATGCTTGCCTATTAATATACAGTGTGATTGAAAAGTGATTGAAAAGGAGATTTCTGTAAGACTTTCATGAGGGACATCCCTGAAAGGGTATGTAAAATGAAACTTCTTTGGCCCTTGTCACATCATACACCATTTTAAACGTCTTTGTATTTGGAGTAATAAGCCAAAAAACCTACGTCAAAAGGTTGAGTATTAAGAAAGTTATTGAATTTTTAAGTTTTACCCATATGATTTTAATGGAAATTTTGGTTGCCTGCCATTTCCGTCTTGGTCATCCATTTGAAGTCTGGTTTGCGGCATTGTACTCTACTAACTAAGACCTTTAATTTTATACCAAATTCGACCTATGCTGCTATTTAAGAATTTTGGCTGACTCCTCGTAGGCCGTCGCCCTTAAGGGATAAAAAAGTGATAGTAGCTTAAAAGAGTAGATAATTATAGCTATTATTGGTATACCAAGTTTCATTACTTTATCTATAATGGTAAAAAATATATTTCACCTTTTCCGGACTTTTCAATCACACTGTATAGATAAACACGAACAAGGAAAGAAAGTATTTGACTTTTTATTTGGAATACAGCAAAACAAACTGTTTTTCAAGGGGGTTGTTTTTTCCGTATTAATAGGAATGTGGAATTTTATTGTAAGCTTAGTTCAACGTAGAGAATAGAGAATAACAAGTACGGTTCTATCTCAACCTTCTTGAAGTTGAAAAATCTTATCAAGAATGCCAGATGATTTTCAACTAATTTGAATCATCATAATCGAATACAAATACTATGAATAGTAGTGTGAAATTGTTGGTGCTGGCCCAGTTCAAGGTCACCTGAGGGATGACGTCATCGAGGTCAATGACCTCACCGATGACGTCATCGAAGACGTCATCGATTGCGTCATCGATGACGTCATCACCAATGACGTCATTTCGATGACGTCACACCCATGACGTCACAGAAATGACGTGCTGATGACGTCATCACCCCTCACGTCATCAAAATGACGTCACCGACGCCACTAAGGTCAAGGTCATGCCGAAACTTAAAATTTTTTGGCACTTTTGCCGTTTCTCGCACTACGCTCCGAGTTTCAGTCAGAGTCCCCGTGACCTTGACCACTTGGAGCGAATTTTCGACGAGAAACGGCAAAAGTGCCAAGTTAAACGCGAGTTTCTGACATGACTCAGCCTAAATGGGCAATCGGTAATCCCTCAGGTGACCTTGAACCAGCACAACACCAACAATTTCATATTACTGTGACCTTGAAAACCTAACAACGGAGTGCCGACACCGATGCACACCCCACGACAGCCACCGAGTGACTGACTGCCAGGCTCCGTGTACTCTAGGTATATGGGGAAGTGGAGGGGGAAATCTCAAGGTCATCCAAATGGAGTTTTAAAAAAGTTGAAGAGTAGAAAGACTACTCTTGTGCTTCCTGGGCGACTTCATCAATTTCCAACGGATCTGTAAGCCAATCCGATCTGTAGCGGCAGGAGTCCAGAAAACAGGTGCACCACCCATCAGGTTGTCCGTAGCACTTCCGACAATTGGTAAGATTGGAGAAGTGAAATTTAATACACCGCTGCGGACAACAAGTATAAAAGTATTTGGATTTGTAGATTTTGAAAGTTTGTAGTACCGGTGGTGGCAGCTGTTGGTTCTTACATCTACACCTGCAACATCCGAAGCATTCACATTGCCGGCAGGCCAGCCCATCCACTTGCCACTTTGGCAAGAGGAAACACTTATCCTCACAGCAATAGGTTGTCCCCGTCTCTTCCTCCCAACGCCTCTTTGCACAATATGTGACGCCTTGTATCTCCAAACACCTATGCTCGCAACATGAGATGCGCTTACTTTCCATAGTCGATGTTGCTCTGACGAGGGTGCACGATGAAGTGATGCTGTGGTCAGTGGGAATGGGGTTTATATAAACTAAGGTGAGTGGAGGGGGAAAGGTCAAGGTCATCCAAATGGAGTTTTAAAAAAGAAAAGAGTAGAAAGACTACTCTTGTGTATCTATAGTGATTTCATTGATAGTGAGTGCTTCTGTATGCCAAGTTGATCTGTACTGACAGGCTCCTAAATAATGTTTGCAAAAACCTGCAAAATGATTGTTGCACAATTTGCAGCCAGTTAGCTGCTTTAGTGTGAATTCAATGCAACGTTCAGGGCAACAAGTGTACTTATGCCCTCTCATCTGGTACACATGGAATGTCTTCAACTCTGGTTTCGGCTTCTTCCAAGACTTGCACTTACACATGCATTGACCAAAAGCTTCACATTTTCTACACGCTAGGCCATCCGCAACATCAATGTCATTTGGCCATGAAAAACATTTCTGTTCGCAACAGTAGTTGAGTCGACTCTCCATGCTGCTGTGGTGAAGGTGCGCGATGAAATGATGCCGCAGTCATTGAGAGTGCACCTTAAATAAACTCAGTGGAGGGGGAAAGGTCAAGGCCATCCAAACGGAGTTTTAAAAAAGATAACTAGTCGTCCTCCTCCTCCTCGTCCGTTGTACTTGGAGAGCTGTCAGACGAAGAGCCCCGTGCAGGTGCTCCCCAGATGAAAAACAAATCAATTTTAAAACGAAGACCAGGATCTTGCATCATCAATTCCTTTAATTTGTCACATACTAAGTCGACCTTGTGTAAGGTGTCAACAACAAGCTTCCAATTCGTTGGCTCAATATAACTTGTAGTAGAGTCCGCCTCGCTGATAACCACATCCTCCGGCCGTATTGGAGTGTAAAGATGTGTAAAGTTCTTTTGCTGAAGCTGAGGCTCAGGCTGGCTTGAAGTGGAAGGTTGAGTGTGGACCCCTGTCGCATCGAAATCCATAGTCATTCTACATTCAATGTTGGGGTTTTCGTTTAATACATACACCAATTTCTCATGCAACATATCCACTTCTGCCGAGTCTTGCAGATGAACATTCCAGGAAAATGGCCATTCTTCATCCGTAGTGGAGTCAACTCGAGAAAGAGTGCTGTCAGCCATGATAGCTAAGCAAGGAATGATGTGAGCTACAGACTGTGGTAACAGTATTGAAAAGTAGAGGGGGTATTTTCAAGGTCATCTAATTTGGGTTTTAAAAAAAGGAAATAGTGGAGGGGGAATTCTCAAGGTCATCCAATTTAGGTTTTAAAAAAAAAAAGGAATGAAGCTTACTCCTCTTCAGCCTCGTTGTCCCCTGCATCTTCATCAGCCTCATCTTCATCGACGTCAGACTCGCCGTAAGGATAGATCGGGGACATGGGCGAATATTGTGGAGATTGTTGACCGTTGTTGTCGTCCCCTTGCATTCTAACTTGGGACCAATCATAATTTAAATTCATTTGTATTATGATCCCAGGGTTGTCCCGCAGTATTTCCTTCATACGTTCGCAAATTGACTCCAAATAGTGTACACTATCGATCGACAGTGTCCAACCCGTACTTGTACCGACATCAGTAGTGGAGTCAGCTTGGCTGATGGTGTTGTTGTCTGCCATGGTTGCTTGTCGGACAAGGAATGACGGTTGATGTGATGCTCATGCAGGAACATGGTGAAGTGGTGGGGGGTGTGGTGGAGTAGTGGGGGAATTTTCAAGGTCATCCAAACGGAGTTTTAAAAAAAAGGAAAACTTACAAAGTAACATTGAAACTTTCCAATTGATGGTGGCGAGCGTTTTCTTCTGCAACCTTGCCGACACATGTGACTATGCCATACAGTATGAAAAGTACAACCATAATAAGGCCGAACAATAAAAGATAGCCGTTAACTATCATGATATTTTCTGAGTGGATCTGTTTTCTTCTTATCGCCCTCTCCTGCATCCTCTTCTCCAACTCGTGGACGAAGTCACAACATGCGTGAGGACATCTTTCATCTGTTGGTAGGTTTGCCATTGTTGATGTTGTCGGTGTGGCTGTTGAAGATGGAATGAGGTTTCCAATTGCGATGTGCCATGTACACCAATAGTCAAGTGGTGGGGGTAACAAAGCAGTGGAGGGGGAAGTTTCAAGGTCATCCAAATTGTGTTTTAAAAAAACCTATCTTGTTACTGAGCTTATATGTCAGTAACAAGATAGGTGTTTTTGCTCTTTTACTTCTTTAATATAATGAAAAAATATACATATTCTACAATGGTTAGGACAAGAAATACAACTGCTAGTCAGCTGAAGTAGTCCAAGTTGTCTGGCTCGGTCTTCATGGACGCTGGTGAGGAAGCCGTCGAGGAGTGTCCAGGCTCTTCCTTTGACTGCCGGGTGTTCCGTATATTGCAAGCGTAAACTTGCACATTTATACGGTAGCCTCGTGCCACCATCAGCTGCAACTCCTTGTATAAGTCGTTTAGCTCCTGCTGAGTCTTGATGCTCACCTCCTCGTAACTTGCGCAACTGACGTTGAGAGACATCCTGATGTTGCTAGGTTGGCTGCTGGAGTAGAAATGAAGCCGAGGCACAGCGTTTGGAGGTACATGGAAAAGTGGTGGGGGTGATGGTGGTGGGGGTATGGAAGATGCAATTAAACACTTCTAAACTTTTTCCATTGATACAAAGGGATGGAACAAATAGCACAGGTGTCCTTGTAGTTTTCAAATCTAAACATTGGTGCTAGAAATCCAAACTGTTTTCTACCACCTTCCTGTACAAACCGTCGAAGGTCTCTGACGGCAGCATTGCCACAAGGCCTACAAAACTTTTCCCCGTCTTGAAACCTATACCAGGAGTATCCCGAATACCCTCTATTATCTTTCTTGTACTCCTCGATATCCTGCTTTACTGTTATAGGGATATTATCTCGTAAAGCCGTCTGGAATAAAGATGCGTCAGTTATAACTCGTTGTAAGCAAAGCTCGTACAAGGTGCTCATCGTTTGCTAGTTGGCAACAGACTGACCGTTCTTTGCATCCAAGCAGGTTTGAATCCTAGTGCGGTAGTGGGGGTAATTGTGAAATGCAAAGGTCAAAGGTCAAGGTCACCCGCGAAGTTTAAAAAAAAATGCAACATATCAATACGTGAAGTCTGTCACATATTGATATGTTGCATTTTTTTTGGTTTTTTTTATTTTTTTTTTTGTCTTTTATGATTCGTTTATTTATAAAACATTACAACAACAACATATGTACAACATTAAAACTTAAATCTAACACTGCTGCTTGTCAGCGATGTGGATGGTCAACTCTGTAGAATTGCTACCCGTGCAACCGTGCGACACCAGGTATAGACACCCGGGTTGAATAGAGCGAAGATCCTCGTTTTGTAGAAGATGGACGAATCTCTTGGGCAGGTACACCTGGAACTTTGGTTCATCCCCCGGAGTAAATGGCGCCTCGCTGAGACTGCAGCAGATGGCCTCCCCAACTGTAGTTTCCATCTTCTTCATAGCATGGATTATGTAGTGCTTCTCGTCTTTTAGTTCCGAGCACTTCTTTACAGGTAATATTGTTGACTTGGAGTGAGCATTGAACTGCTCGACCAAAGTCTGAAGGAACTGGTGAGATGCCATGGTCAGGTTACAGATCGTCTTCTTGCTCGGAGATGTTGTCGTCTCGGAATCTCGAGTAATACTCATGCCAGGTCCCTGTCTGCTCCCCACTTATATACTCTCCGTTACCCCCACCACTCCCCACTTCCCCATTTTGAAGGTAAGAGGCGAGTTTATAGGCATTTTTCAAAGCGCAATGTCTATCTTTATCATGTTCTGGGCTTTTTGTACAAATACATATGGTTTCCAGCATGTATTGATAATTCTTATCCAATTCCACATCATTAACCGGAACATGAGTAAATCCTTCAATCCATCTTTTCTTTTCCAGCCCCTTTGTGTAAATATTGGTAAACTTGTCTGAAAAGTGATGCATAATGTGATACAAGTCCGTGTAACTTGTAAAACCATCATACCAATCGATATGATGGAAGTGTTTTGAAATCCATCTGTTGGTAGTAGCGGCTTTACTAGTTAAAGACGAATAAGAACATGGTGGTTTAAATAAAAACGAATAAGGAACACTTGTATTCATGTCCAAAAACACAAGTTCTTTTATAATGAATCTATCATCATTACCACGAAACGCTTGAAACTCAATAATACCAGGCTTGGACTTTACTTGTTGTTCTTCTTCTCCCTTGTCCATTTTGAAGGTCACACGTCTGCTCATTACGAAGTCAGGAGGTCAACTGATTTCCACACCACGGTAGGTACTACTTTTATACCAGGCCGTACAGTTGTTGGCGCGTTGGTGTATATTTAACGTGGGCACCGTCCCCAATAGGCCTAACCCCACAAAATGTTGGTTATTGTTTTAAAAACTAACCATTGTCATTTAAGTTTCCATCTTTATATTTTCCTTGTTTTCATTTTCATCACTAACACTTGATTCTTCTCCTCCATCTTCCTCTTCTTCTTGTTTTACTGATTTCTTATGTAGTTGAGCGTACTTTTCCAATTGTCTCCACATCTGTACTTCATGAGGAACTCTATTAAATATAGAAGTATCCACAGGTCCGTATAATATAGGTGCGTCCGGTTGTTTGTCCAAAGTGTCTTCCAGATAATCTTTAATAATTGAACTTGAAAACACCAGTTGTCTCAAGTATCTCGTTATTGGTTCAGTTGCACAAGTTAGAATAAAAAACTCTTCTCGATTAAGTTGAATCTTGTTATCATGTCTTGTTGTGTCTCTAAACCGCAACTGATGATCACCACGATGTTTAACAATATCGATTTCCACATTTGAATCCAAAAGGCCTACTCTTGTCTTTCTTCCAAACATGTTACTACTTAAATAGCATTCTAGCAGATGCAAGTGTTTCATAAACGATTCCCAAGCAGTGTCCGTAAACAAAATCATTTTGGGTCCATGAGTTAAAATTACAGTAGGGGAATAATCTGTAGATTTCATAACACCGATTAAAACACTTTTGTCCAAACTGGAAGAGATTGGGTAAAATATTCGCAAGAATACCTCACTTAATATGTTAGGAGAAATATTATCTTCAATATCCCTTTTCCTCTTGTGTGCATTCTTTCTTCTTTTACCTTTTTCCTCAACATTATTACTGGCGTGGAGTTGTCCGCAAGCGTTGTGTTCATCTCCCTCCGGTCGACCTTGAAGATCTAAAAAGTCGGATATCTCCTTCTCAATATCTACTACATTTTCTTGTGTACCACTAGGAGAAGCCATATTGAATAAGATGCTACCCATACAACAACAGGCAACAAACTGATGAGGAGCGGTCTGTACGCTCTGCTTTTATACTCGCGGAATGAAACAAAACCGGTTCTTACAATACATTTTTAACAATTCCAGTTAAAGGTGTGTATGTTACGATTTTATCATGTAGAATTAAACAGTATGCAGTTGTATTAGCCGGTATAGCATCGTTGAATTCCATTTCTATTTTTATATCCACACTTGATGACTTTACTGATTCATTTTGTTTAGAACAATCGATTACAACTATTGGGTAGGCATCGAAATATTTGTCAGGTGATAATAAAGGTGTATTTGTTTTACCGTAATATGAACTTTGGAATCTCGCGTACATATCGTACAATATACTGTATTTCTTCTTAGTGAATGACACATTTAAATTGTCGTATGGAAAGAATTGTGAATTTAAATAAACTTTAATATTTTTCAAGTCACAATGATCAAATTGTCCTGCATGTTTAGTAATGGCGTCTCTTCTACCTGTTTGTAAACCAAATATAATATACCTGGCTCGTTCTACATAATTCGATGTTTTAACAGTCCAAGTGTGTCGATCCGTAGTAGGTAAACTGGGATGCTCATGAAATTCCCAACTTCTAAATGGAATAACAATATCACGATCGGCTTTTAATTTTCTTAAAAGTAGCATTCTATGCTCGTCAGCCAATTTTACATGTGGAACTCTCCATACAATTTTGTCTAATTTTAATTTCCATTCTAAAGTCGCATCTGTAGTAGCATCTGCAGCTTTAATAATGTCTTTATCGTTAGAAGATCTCAACAAAACTAATTCTTGTTTAACGTTTAATATTATTTTCCTATAATCTTCAGCAAAACCAAGCAACAAACGTAATGGAATATGAAAATCAAAATATCCATTTGGATTTGGAGTGATCGTGTCAATCGTAGGTAATACCCATCCGGCAGGTTTAAGTAAATTGGTTTCATTGGGTGTTATAGATGTTAATCCTTTTAAAGTTGTCGTAATACCTACTTTTTTAGTGGAATCAACTGTTACACCTGATATTTCATATCTAATTTCATCAAACAGGAAAGCCATAGGATTATTTATAAATGGAACTGTTGTACCAACAGTAGTACCGTCCTTTTTAGTAACTTGTCCTTCAATGTACAAGTAACTTTCACATGGTAATGTGTAAATGTCTTGATTTTGTATGGGAATACGAATTTCATCGTTATTGTTTAATTTCGATGAAGTGTAAGGGTTGTGGGTGTGATATTCTTTTTCCCATAGGGTTTCGTCGAATGTTGGACCCTGCGCTATATCCAGTATATCCATAATCGGTTAATTTTAATCCAATTCTCTCTAAGAAACGGATGTTCTCGCGTGTTAACTCCTCCACAGCTGAAGAGCTACTAATGCGGTTTCCCGTAGGTTGTTCGCTTTTAAATGTTAAACCCATGGTTTTGTATTAAAGTGTTGATTTTAAATGTAATCTAATCGTAATAGGCTCTTCTCTGAAGTCTACCAAGTTACCGTCTTGATCCAATACGCTCAACACGATGTCTGAAATGAAAGTGGTGTTCAACGGTAGATATACCAGGTTTTGTGGCTTTTCAACAATTTTAAATCCAGGTGGTACACTTGGGTAAAAAGTATGTATGATGTGGGTGTTAGCCCCATCCCTGTAAGCACCTTGTATAATGTTACAAGTTATGTCTATACTATTGACTTTTAATATTGTTACTGTTTTTTTACCGGAATGTGTTACATCTGGTTCTAATACAGGCCCATCGTTGGAAAATCCTAATAAATCACCAATTGAGTTTGGTTGAGTGAAATCTATATAATATTTGGAAGTAATTTCAGCTTTCATCGTATTATTATTACCTTTTAATGTTATATTGTCTTTTCCCATTTTAGTTTGCAAAAAATCATTTATATGATCAATTTCATAAGAACCTGTGGGTAACCTGCACTCTTGTAAGTCTGTAAATTTTTCACTGGCATCCTTTCCCTTATAATAATGCAATATGTTATTTTTACCTTCCGTAACATTGGGAATAGAGTTGTACGTTGTAAAATCCAATAGTGCCGCCTCCCAAAACCTTCCTTTTTGCAAGCGTAACGCTGGAAAAAGGATACTTCGTAAAGTGGACGATTTTCCTGTTAATGATACCGTATAGGAAGACATCTCAATAGTGACTGATACTTTTAGCTAGAAATTCCAAACATAAATGGCCGCATATTGAAGTATTATCAGGTTGTTCTCTTTTATAGTTATAATATATGTTTTTAGCAGATTTAAAGTAATTCTGAAGTTCTTTTGGTGGTGGCAAATTACCGAAACTATCAAAATAATATACATTGTTATTTAGTTTCTTATAACAAACCCAATGGGTGCCAGGCCCTTCAGTATTATCCAAATTTACAATTCCAGTCTCATTTTGCCACATTTTCTTTGGTAAACTGTCAGTAGTGGGAAAAAGCCACTTCTAAACCGGAAGTGACGTCAGCTGCCAGGGCAGCTGCAGGGGTCAGATGGTGTCAGTTGCCAGGGCAGCTGCAGGGTGCAGATGGCGAGAGCATATGCCCTGAATTTGAAGTAGAATTGGGCATGAATTAAGAGTTAGTTCAAAATTGAAATTCAACAGTTATAACTGGAGCCTGGAAAGTATGTCAAGGTCATTCAGAGTAAGTTTTAAAAAAGCCTACCCAACTACTACCAGAAATAGTTCAAAGTTGAACTAGTTGGTGATAGTGGGATAGGCTGAAGTAAATTTTGAATTTTATTTGTGAACATATAATTAATGTGCAACAGCAGAGTTTAAACAAGTTGAACTTTTGTGATGAACTACAGAGTTGTAAATGCAAACACCAACGACGATGAGAAGGTAAACGCAGAGTCCCCAGATGATGTATTTGAAAAGCTTGAACAAACGTAACATTTCGAGTTGGTTTTCCCGTTCCATTTCCAATCGTTTAATTTCCAATTTCAATTTATCCTCTTCCATTCTAGTTATGAAGGGAACTTCATCCATCATATCCATCATGATTTTGTAGTGTTTGAAATTTTAAAACAAGTGATGTTGATAGTTGAAAAGTTGAAGACGGAATGAGAAGTGAAAGCGAGAAATGTTAGTTAAATAAAGAAGTGGTGGGGGGAACGAAGAATTACAAAGAAGTGGTGGGGGAAATATTTTGCTGTTCATTATTACCATCAGTAGTGTCAGATGGTGCAGGAGTTAGATTTAGTAAACTGTCTTCAACCGAACTTTCAATCTTATCACAAATAGGACAATCGTATGTTATTTCCAAATTCATTTTGATGGTTGTAAAATTATCTACAAGTTCTTGTAAAATATTAAAAATGTCTTGTAACTCTTCTTTAGAGTTTATTTCAAAACTAGAATTCATTCGGGCCAATGGAGAGTTGTTCATTATTGGAGAGTCGGTGATGGAATGAGGATCGGCGCATAGGGAGGGGGCTTATATAATGGTGACCTTGAGCAGGCGTCTAGGGAGGGGGGCTGTCTAGGGAGGGGGCTTTTATATAGGGAACCTTGAGCTTATGATTGAATAAAACGTTTAGTTCTTCTTCTCCATCTTTTAATTCAATTATTTGAACCGAAGTAGTTGTTTCATCTTCTTCACTTGATGAAGAAAACAATTCACCAGGATTTAAATATTGAACTACAATTCTGAACCATCTTATAGGATATTCGTCAATGACAGAAAGTAAGTTTTGAAACAATTCTTCCATCTCCTCCCTGTCAGTTATTATATGTTCAAATTTGATAAATTTGTTTTCCATGTTGTTAGTTAGAGTGTTGGAAGTGGAATGATTTAATATTATATAAAAATTAGAACTAGTGGTGGGGGAAATCTCAAGGTCATCCAAATGAAGTTTTAAAAAAGAGTGTAAAACTGAAATTACACATTTGATGGTTCTACAGGATCGGAATACCAATCTGACCTGTATTTACATCTTTTTATCATATGTGTACAAAAATCATCTTGATGAGAATTGGTGCGTTGACAATGAGCAAGATCTAGAGGGTGAAATTTGAAACATCTTTGAGGACAACATGTATGAAAATATCTTGATTTGTAAAATTTGAAAGTTCGCAATTCCGGTGCTGGTAGTTGTTTTGTTTTGCATTTGCAATAACAAGATCCGAAGAATTCACATTTAGTACAAGCTAACCCATCCACCATTATTGGTCCTAAATCTGTACACTGTTGTTCACAACAGTAACGAGGTTTGTACTTGTATTTTTGCTCTTCCATGTTGACGCTGCGGAGTCCAGTGAAAGAATAAGAGTGTATAGTGTTGAATAGTGAGTTTTATGTACTGTGAAAAGTGGTGGGGGTAATTTCAAGGTCATCCAAATGGAGTTTTAAAAAATTATACCTTACAAGTGTAAGGATTATTAAAATTTAGGAAGTTTGTTTCTCTTTGTTTTCTTCAGACTTTTTATCTCTCTCAGCTTTAGCCATAGCAACTAGTTCTTCTATTGATAGTGGATGTACTTCAGGGAATTTTAAAATTAATTTAGCTTGGTATCCTTCTTTAGCTAATACATCTATATCTTTAGTCATTTGTTCAACAGTGTTGTAATCTTTTCCATAGATTTTTCCATCAAGTTGAATCATCATTCTGTACAACATTTTCTTAAATAGGTCTTGTCGTGGTGAGAGCTAAGAAGCGAATGATTATTTATACAAGTATTACATCCTTTTTATTAACTCACATTGATCACGTGATTCTTTAGTTGTAGTTTTGTCTGTCAAAAGTTATTCAACATTGGTAATACTTTTGGAACTTGATGTTATGTTGACCAGTTGGCGATGAAGAAGTTGTAGGTTGTGTAGAAATAAATATTTCATCATCGCAATATTTTGTTTTAGTGAACATTCTTGTATTAGTAGCACTAACATCAACAGTTAAGTGATAACCACCGGTAAGTAAAACTCGCATTTCGTTGGTTAAATCTTCGAGTTGTTCAAAAGTTGTTATGGTGTTAGTATCGTAAGATGCACACTTGACCTTTAGGGACATGTTGCAGTTTTATATTCAGGGATTAATAGCGAGATGTGTACGGTATGAAAGGTAGCAGTAGACTGATGAATTTTGCAAGTACATTTCCCCTTTTATAATTATACAAAATTGGGTCAAGGTCATCCTGTGGAATTTTTAAAAAAAGCAACATATTGTAATGTACAAAGACATTACAATATGTTGCTTTTTTTTATTTTTATTTTTTTTGTTTTATATCATATTTATTGAAAAAACAAATACAAAGAAATATTTATAATGTTATGTACAAATTAATCAGTAGTAGGTGTTACATGAATTGTAAGTTCAGTAGAGTTGTTTCCACTGGGTCCATGTGATACCAAATAGAGTGCGCCGGGTTGAATTATACGAAGATCTTCATTTTGAAGTAGTTGTACGAAGCGCTTTGGTAAGAAGATCTGAAATTTTGCTTCATCACCAATTGTATAAGGTGCCTCGCTCAAAGTGCAATTTATAGCATCACCTACTGAAGTTTCCATTTTCTTAATAGTATGAATGATGTAGTGTTTTTCTTCTTTTAGTTCAGAACATTTCTTTGTAGGTAGAATTGATGATTTAGAATGAGCGTTGAACTGATCAACTAAACTTTGAAGTAAGTTCTGTGATGCCATATTGATGTTGTTGTTAATCTTCTTGTTAATAAGAATGTCCGTCGGAGATGTTGTCTCTTCGGAGGTTTGAGTAATACTCATGCTGTGTCATGGTAGCGCTCTCACTTTTATAATCGACACTACCCCCACCACTGACACTACCCCCACCAGTTTGTTGAAGGAAATTATTCAAG
This sequence comes from Neoaliturus tenellus, assembly GCA_030545055.2. Lineage (NCBI taxonomy): Eukaryota > Metazoa > Arthropoda > Insecta > Hemiptera > Cicadellidae > Neoaliturus > Neoaliturus tenellus. Next base: position 78,280,583 of record CM061533.1, read on the forward strand.
CGGTAGGCATTCTTTAAAGCGCACTGCGACCTTCGATGTTTAAAACTTTTTGATGAAATACTAAGTTCGTTGAAGTAGCATTGGAAATCTTTATCAATTATTGCATTAATCACTTCGTTGCTTGTAAATGATTGTATCCAATTTGCTTTTTCCAATCCCCTTGTGTAGATAATTTTAAACTCTTTGCAATAATGATTCATAATGTGCGGCATCATGTTATAATTAATGAAACCTTCATCCCATCTTAAGTTGTGAAAATGTTTGTTCAACCATTTGTTTGTAACTTTCGCTTTAGTTGTTAGTCTATTAAATGGTACTGGAGGTTTGAACAAATAATGATAAACTACTGATGTGTTCATGTCCAAGATTACTAATTCTTTAATAATAAAATTACCATCATTTCCTCGGAAAGCTTGAAATTCAATTATACCTCTTTTAACTTCCATTATATGTGGCGCATTAGAAAACGAAACCCGTTTATTCATGATGAAGTCTTACTAACAACTGACTTAAAAATTGAATGAGCCGATGTTTATAACAGACAGGATTGTTCTTCTTCTTTCACTTCTTGTGCCACTTCATCAATATTAAAATTGGTGTGATAGTTGTTTAATTGTCTCCACATTTCAACTTCTTGAGGTATTCTATTAAAGATTGAAGTATCCACGGGACCGTATAAAATTGGAACAAATGGTTTTTTGTCCAATGTATCAATTAGATAGTCTTTAATTATTGCACTTGAAAATATTAGTTGTTTCAAATATCTGGTGACGGGACCGGTAGTACAACTTAAAGTGTAAAATTCTTCTTTAGTGAAATATAATTTAACATTATGTGTAGTTAAATCTCTGAAGCGAACAATTTGTCCTCCACGATGTTTTACTATATCAACTTCAATATTTGATTCCAATAAACTTAATCTTGTTCTTCTTCCAAATGTGTTGTTACTTAAATAGCACTCCAAAAGATGTAAATGTTTCATGAGAGATTCCCAAGTAGTTTCACTGAAAGTAACCATTTTGTTTCCATGATTTAAAATAACAATTGGTGAATAATCCATTGATTTTAAAATTCCAACTGATATACTTTTTGTCATGTATGAAGAAATTGGGTAGATAATCCGAAGAAATACTTCTGTTAAAATATTGGTTGTAATGTTAACTTCAACCTTCTTCCTTTTTACTTCTTTTTCAGCTTTTTCTTCTTCTCTCTTCTTATGTTTGTTGAATTTTAGGAATTCGTCCATTTCTCGTTCAACTTGTTTTTCTATATCTGAACTATTATCATCCATTAGAGGTGTATTTTCTTCTCCGTTAATAGAATTCATCTTGCGAATGATGTTTCCCATACGACGGTTGAAGATAGAATGAAGTTTCTACTAATTATTTTCTCGCTTTTATATTTTTCGTAAATCCTTGAAATCTATACAATTACATAATTGTTTGTTTTCAACTTGTCTTTCACAAATGAAATTCTAACCTCAAAAATTAAAGCAGATAATTCTAACCTCAAAAATTTGCAGTTGTTGTACAATTCTTCTTAAAGTACATTCTTCACAATTCCGGTCAGCGGTGTGTAAGTAACTATTTTATCATGTAGAATTAGACAGTATGCCGAAGTTCCATCCGCTACTGGTTCTTCAAATTCCATTTCAATTTTTATATCCACACTTGATGATTTTACCGATTCATTTTGTTTTGAACAATCGATTACAATTATTGGAGCCTTGGAATAATACTGGTCAGGTGATAATAGTGGTGTATTAGTCTTTCCATAATATGATGATTGAAATCTTGCATACATATCGTATAAAATGGAAAAACGTTTATTGCTGAACATGACATTCAAATTGTCATAGGGAAAGAATTGAGAGTTTAGGAAAACTTTACAATTCTTTATTTTACAGTGATCAAATTGACCAGCATTTGCAGTGATAACATCTTTTCGCTTAGTTTGAAAACCGAGTATTATGTACCTTGCTCGTTCCAAGTAAGTTGATGTCTTGACGGTCCATGTTTGTCTTTCTGTCTGAGGTAGTGTAGGGTATTCATGAAATTCCCAACTTCGGAATGGCATCACAATATCACGGTCAGATTTTAACTTTCTCAATAATAGGATTCTATGTTCATCGGCCAATCTTACATGAGGTACTCTCCAAACAACTTTATCCAACTGTAGTTGCCATTCCAGTTTATCTTCCGTAGTTGCAGGGTCTGCAAGTATTAAGTCCTTATTAGTTGAAGATCTGAGTAATACTAATTCTTGTTTGACATTTATTATTACCCGTTTGTAATCTTCAGCGAATCCCAAAAGCAATCGTAAAGGTACATGAAAATCAAAGTGACCATTGGAAGCTGGTGTTATAGTGTCTTTATCGGGGGCAACCCATCCGGCAGTGACTATTGAATTCTTCTCATGCGGTGTTAATGATGTTAATCCTTTCAATGTCGTTGTTAAACCAACCTTTTTTGTTGAATCAACCGTCACCCCTGATATTTCATATCTTATTTCATCAAAAAGATATGCCATCGGGTTATTTATAAAAGGAACTGTTGAAGCAGTTTTTCCATCCAATTTTAATACCCGTCCTTCGATGTACAAGTAACTTTCACACGGTAAAGTGTAAATATCTTGTTGTTGAATGGGGATCCTTATTTCATCGTTATTGTTTAATTTTGATGAAGTGTAAGGGTTGTGCGTGTGATATTCCTTCTCCCATAGTGTTTCGTCGAACGTTGGTCCTTGAGATATATCCAGGATATCCATCGCTGTTAAGTTTCAATCCAATCTTCTGTAGAAAACGAATGTTTTCCGATGTTAACTCTTCCAATGTCGAGGAGCTACTGAGCTCCCGACTCTTCCGTTGCGGTTTAAATGATAATCCCATGTTGACTTTTATGTTGCTGCTCTGATGTGTATCCGTATAGTAATTGTTTCTCCTCTAAAGTCAACACTATGACCGTCTTGATCCAATATGTTCAGTACGATGTCTGAAATGAAACTGGTGTTTAACGGTAGGTATATCAAGTTTTGTGGCTTCTCAACAATTTTAAAACCGGGAGCCACTGTTGGATAAAATGTATGTAAAATATGTTGATTAACTCCATCTCTATACGATCCGTGTATAATGTTGCACGTGACATCAATACTATTTACTTTCAATATTGTTACAGTTGAATCACCTGAATGAGTAGTTCCAGGAGTTAAGATTTTCTTTTTTGTATCTGTAAATCCAAGTAAACTGCCAATCGACTGTTCCAAGCTGACATCAATATAATATTTTGAAGTTATTTCTGCTTTTAAAGTATTATTGTTTCCTTTAACGGTGATATTGTCTTCTCCGAGTTGTTTCTGTAATAATTGGTTTATATCATCAATTTCATAAGCTCCAGTAGGAAATGTAATTATTTTCAATTCTGAGTATTTTCCTGCAGCATCCTTAGTTTCATAATAATGTAGTAAATTGTTTTTTCCTTCTGTAACATTAGGAATTGAATTGTAGGTAGTCAAATCAAGTAATGCCGCTTCCCATAATCTTTCCTTGGATAGACGCAATGCTGGGAACAGCGTACTTTTCAATGTGGATGAATTTCCACTCAGTGACACTGTATACGATGACATCTTAAAGCTGACTGACACTCTTCGCTAGAAACTCCAAACATAAATGCCCACATATTTCAGTATTGTTAGGTTGTTCTCTTTTGTAATTGTAAAAAATGTTTTTGGAGTTTCGAAAATAATGTTGCAGTTCTTTTGGCGGTGGTAGATTGCCAAAACTGTCAAAGTAGTAAATGGTTTGTCCGAGTTTTTTATAGCATACCCAATGAGTGCCTGGACCATAGGTGGAATCCAAATTTACTATTCCAGTTTCATTTTTCCATATTTTAGTTGGTAATGCATCTTTCATAAAAACTCCTCGAAAGAATGGTATTTTCAAACATTTTACATAATCATTTAACTGATAATTTGTTAAGGCTTTATTTGGAATTATCAATTGATTCTTCTTATTTAGTACACACGGTATGGTCTTAGGTATAAACCTGCTCCGTTTTTTACCATTTGCCAAACAGAAGTCTTCTTTACACTTGCCTTATGAGTTCTACGACGTCCTTTTTTAATGTTTCCACCTCTTTTGGGAGCGCCTCTCTTTGCAGGTCTTCCTCTGCGACGTCTTCCACCACCTAACTTTGCTTTTGTCTTCATGGCTGTAGTTACTGCCCAAGCTGCTGCTTTTTCTGCAATATTTGCGTCACTTGATTTTACTCTTTGCCAAGCTTTTTCCGCTAGAATTTTATCTGCTATTGATCTATTTGTTGAATCTTTATACTTTGAATATGCTATATCGTGTTCTTTGCAAGCTTGATCTAATTTATTAATTCCAGGATCTCCTCTTGCTAAACGTTTTGCCAACTTAGTTCCAGGTCCACAATATTGATAACCTCCGGGCAGATGTAATTCGTATGGTAAAGCGTCTATTGCTCGATTTACAACAGCACCAATAGGTATCCGTCTAAGCAGGGATAACGCAGTTGAAGTTATACCACGTCCTCTCTTGTTGCTGTCTTGATGATGACTGAGTGATACGGCCTTCATTATGTAGTCTTATATAAACTGGTGTGTTTACTCCACAAGATACATTACATAAATGAATAAGTTATGTATAATTTTTTATATTTAAACACTTAGTTATTCAAATTAATTATATACTGATTTATAATTCTATTTTTAATCCAAGCTTCTCGTTCATCGGGTTGAATCATCACATGATTCGTTGTACTAGCTATATGATTATGGGTATCAATAAGTAAATTGCCCACTATTCTTATTAAACAATCTAAATTTACAGCATCTTTTGGATGTTGAGGATCATGTAATTGCATAATACGTTTATCATTACATGTGTAAGCTGTTGAATCACTTTTTGATGTTTTTATGACTTGTCCAATAGTAGCAGCATCATTTGAATCTTCGCCTGGTAAAATATTAATTATTTTCTTCATCTTTGCATCATATTTGGTCCCAAAGTGTTTATCCCAAGTTATTGTTTGTTTCATTGTAACACAATCATTTGCTTCGTAACCAGGATAAATATCTTTTATTCTTCTATTACGACCATTGTATGTACCTAATGTACCACCACTCGCAATTAATGTTTGCACCATTAGAGGTACATCTGTATCTTTTATACCAAATCTTCCATTTGTTATTGTTTTATGTCCTGCATCCCATTCATCATTGTTTCCTTGCATTAAATTAAACTTTTCATTTCCATGTATAAATTTATCTCCCCGCTTTAACACGGCATCTTCATGTTTTACAAAATTGGATGTTTCCTTTTTTAATTCTTTAGATAATTGTTCCATAGTAACAGCATCTTTTGGTTGAGAACCGAACTTTACATTTGACAACACTTTCCCATGACAATCGATTTCATCACCATCTTGTAAAATACAGTTGTCCTTGATGTATTTTAGGTTTACAGCATCACCGTCTTCCTTTGGGTATCCAATGTCATTTATAATAAATTTATAAAAAGAAAATCCATGTTCAGTTTTTTCCGGTATTATAGAATGTAAATATTCTTTATTAACTGAATCTTTATCATTTTTGGGATTTCCCACGTTGGTTATTCTATAATTTCCAGCATTATACGTTTGTCCATCTTTTAAGTTATTACCCCATTGCAATTTTAAAGTATTTAAAAGTTCAGATGATAAGTACTCTTTAGTAATTGCATCAGAACCTTCAGTTGGTTTACCAACATTAATTAATCTATGTGATTTAACATCGTAAGTATTCTTATGTAATTTTAATGATGTTGAAGTAGCTTCTTTTACTGTCTTCAAATTTGCTCCATCAGTATCTTCTTCTGGATCTTTAACTAGTTTTAAACGTTTATTACTTATGCTATAGTCACCTTCAGGTGTTTGCGGTAATCCACTTCTTTTTCTGTCTTCTCCAACTTGCACTCCTAAAGCGGAGTACCGTCCGAACTTGTCGACGCTCATGTTAGAACTGATACGTCTTATGCTTGCACCTCTTTTATATCCACGGACAATTATACGACTATACCGCGATTCCTAAGTTCATCAACTAGAGCCACCCATTCATTATTCAAACCTGTATGACCGGCTTCCATGGCTTCATGCAATAGTCTCATTCTATCAACCAATTTATTGATATCGTTGTAGTAAATCACATTTGTATTGTATAGATTTTTCATCAATCCTTTACCAGATGTTGAAGTATCTCCTTTACTCTTTTTACCATGTTGTTCAAGAAGTGATAAATCCATAAGTGATAAAGATTTTCTTTAAAGTGGTTGTCTTACCGCTGGTGCAGTACGTAATGTTGGCAATTTTCGTGGAGGAAACAACTTTTTTATAACGATGTTATATTTTGTTGCACGTGAACGATTAATCATTCCATCCTTTAAGTAGTTTCTTTTGTGAGCGTTAGTATTTTGTAGAATCTCCTTAAAAACACTTAAATCTTTGGATGAATATCTTAGTGGTATGTTTTTAAAAATTAATTCATATAATCCTTTTGTTCCTTTATATCTATGCTCACCAATAATGATGTAATCGTCTTGTGTTATTTCAAGCTTTGAATCGCCAATCTTCAATTCATTCCCATCAATTCTTGCTCCATATACGTGTGATCTACTCAAATTCGGGTTTGATTTCATGTCATGTAGCATTTTCATTATATATTTTCTTCCAAGAGGTCCATGTTGTAATATATCGCTACTCAATTGAGTTAAATTTGGAATAGATTGTTCAGCTTCAGGTATTGGCTGTTCTTCTTCCTTTTCAACAATTGGTTCTTCTTCTTTTGTTTCTTCTTGCTCACTAGCACTTGTATATGAATCATCATCATCTTCTTTTTTTAATGCTTGTACTTCTTGTTTAGAAACTGGTAGTAAAACATCTCCTTCATAACGAGGTTTACCAATAGTTTCTGATATCTGTTTTAAAGGTTCCGTAATAGGTTTAAATGTAGTCTCTAGAAATTCTTCTCTTTCACTTAAACCCATCCTCAATGCACGATTCTTCATCCTAATAGAATCACTGAGTGATTTTATTTCTTTCAATAGTTTTTCTTGATTCACCATGTTTACACTGTGAAGTTCAACGTGTAACTAGATGTAGCATCGGTAGTTCAACGCATAAATACAAATTTATCCAACCCTATACGATATCTACCATTTTTAATATCTTCTTCCTTCATAATAACGAGAAAGCTATATTTCTCATTCCATGCTTTGCCACACATCTCTTTAAATTTTTCAAATGGCATATCCGCATTTACATGATCATTATATATATGCTTTAAATTTGTTTCATCTTGCTTGAAGATGATCAACATATTTGCATTGTCTCTTATAAGTTGTTTTGGAATTTTACTGTATGTTTGACCAATATAAATGCTATCAATATTATGATGTCTTCCCATAGCAAAATAATTCCTTATTGTGTCATGATTTTCACAAGAAACATCGTCAAATATAAAAATAGAAAATGGTTTTGCTTCATTTGGTTGCATAATTGTTTCACTGGCATTAAACTTGTAAAAATTCACTTCAGGTACACTTGCAAGTACTTTATCCAATAATTGATATTTTGGTTGTTGCAATGATTTTGAAAAAATGTATATATTATTAAAACGCAATCCTTTAGGATTAGTTATAAGGTTAAAAACAACATTAGTTTTTCCACAATTTGAAGGACCAGTTATTAGACATCTTATCGTATTTGGTAGTAATTCACCATGTTTTCCATGATTTAACTTATCATTGTCAACTGTCAATTCATCAATGTTATTGATATTAAATCGGTCTTTTTGTTGTACAATCTCCATCTTGTATAAAGGTTAAACACACAATGAGCTATTAAACAACTATACTAAGTCTTTTGAAGGAATCCAAGAGTCTTCACTTTTATCAAACCCTAACCACCGGACTTTAACCATATCCTTTTTCCTTTGTAAAATCTTCTCGACAAGATATACATCACCGACTGTTGATTTCAACAATTCGTGTCCGTAAAATCCACCTTGAAGTAATTCACCCTTGTTATCCTTTAATAAATAGGTTTCAGGTATAGTTGGTTGCACTTTATAAATTGTAAATACTTCATTAGTCCAATTTGGTAGATATCTTTTACTAAATACACCTTTGTATTTGCTTATACGAACTTTATCGTTGACCTTGAACTTCTTTGGTTGCTATTTTTCCAATTTCGGTGTTGTATTATTTTTAATGCGTTGTAATACAATTTTGGCATTAGCACTATTTACCTGGATAGGTTTCATTCCAATGGTACGATGATATTTGTTGTTATACTCTTTTATAAGTTGTGGTAATATGTCATACCACACGTATGATCCTCTTTTTGAAAATTGTTTATACATCGCACCTTTTAATGTTCTATTGAATCTTTCAATTATTGAAGCTTTAACTTCAGAATTTGTAGAATAATGATTTATTTGATATTTCTTCATCAAAGCTCCAAAGTCTTTATTAAAATATTCTTTTCCATCATCGGTCTGTAGATGTTTAATTTTAAATTTATTTCTTTGTATTGTGGTTTCCATAGCTTTTATAACACTTTTACCAGTCTCATCCTTCATTGGTAAAGCGTCAGCTATTTTAGTAAAACAGTCTATAATTGTTAAAATATATTTAAATCCTTTATTTAATTTACTGTGCGGTATCATTTCAATGAGATCAGCTTGATAAAGATCATTCATTCCTTTAATGATTGTACTTCTTCTTGGAAATCTTCTTCTTGCTGGTTTATGTAGTTCATTTACAATCTTGTCCTTCACACTTTCCATCTTCATATGTTGCTTGTACACTGCATGTAAAAATACTGATCCATAGAATAGTTTATTCTCATTTATATAGTTTGAATATAGGTCAAGGCCATTTCATATTAGTGTAAAAAAGAGGGAACATGGCATTGGGCTTGCCATGTCTCCTCTTCTTTACGGAAAGGAAAAAGGAAGAAGGTAGAGGACGAAGAATAGGTTTACTGGTCGATAGGGTTTAGAGAGTAGTGGCCGAATGGTAAAGTATTAATTTTATCTTCTAAAATATGGCGCTTGTCATCTTTGTAGCTTAATGCCCACTTTGTTTGTTTGACACTAAAAAGTTGATGATTATAACTTCTAATAGTGTTGAACGTTGCAGTTGTTTCAACATTTTCAAACAAACATCTTTTATAATGTTCAAACTGTACATTCTTCTTCAGGAAAGAAGTTTTTATTCCTTTGGCCTTCTTCGTGACTTGATGTTCGTTCCTCTCGTTTATGTACAGTTGAAATGAATACAGTTTGGACATTAATGCTACAATTTCCATCATCGGCACACCATTTGTTTCATCTTTAAATTTTCCCAATACTTTCTTATTTCTGTCATAGTCGTAATTTGGATGATCCTTAGGATAATCGGAAAAGTCGAAATCATCTTTATATATAAAGGTGCGTAGATCTTCATACATGTCATTTGTTTTAATCCAGTAAATTAGTGCATCCGTGTCCATATATGCAATACCAATGTTCTCTCTTCCATAATAGTTAACCATCTTCTTATAATGAAACTCGTACATATGTGTTTTTGATATATCCAAGATTGACATTCCAAGATACAAAGGACGATCCATTGTAACTGACTTCTTGTTCATGGAAATAACAACTAGATTTTCATTAATAATTATAGATGAACCAAAGTTTGGTTGTTGCACCAATTTCTGTAATTTTACTGGATCAGTTACCAATTTGATATCCTTATGTTTCCTTTTGTTTTCCAAAGTCTTGCCAAATATTGCGTTATTCATTAATTTTAAAAAATCTTTTTGAAAACTTGATGTAGCGGTGGCTCTTCTTCTTGTGTTGTTGTCGATGTAAGGTTTTAACCAACAAGATTGAGAAAATTGTAGTACTCGATTAATTTTTGTAATTCTCAATCCTAAGTCTAAAGCTTGTTGTATCATCCAGTAGTGTCCAACATATCGAGACTTGTCGGTTAAAGTCATCATTAATTTTGGCCATCTTCCAGTAGGGGAAATTTCAGTCTTAGGAAGAAGTGGTAAATCATAATGTTGATCATGAAGATGTTCAGGATATTCAAAATTAACATCAAAAATGTAACCAGTTTCACCATGCTTCGGTATATCCATTATGTTTCCAATCGATTCTGGATCTATCCATTTAAAATTATCATATGGAAGGGGATTCGACATTGCCCATCCGTATAAGTTATTTGCATCAAAATAACCCAGGAATGTTGTTGGTTTTGATGCATCATAATCGGGCAGATACTTGTTGTTCGCCTTGAAATGTCGTGTAACGCTTTGCGTCAATCCCCCTCGAACTCCTGACTCTAACATCATAACCATATCTATATCAGTAAGAAGTTGTATTTTACAATTTGTTTCTTTCAACATAGCTTGCCATGCTAATCCAGGTGAAGTGTACGAATGAAGAGGGTCCAATCCATATGCTGCAAAACATGTATTTCTAAATTCTTCCATTATATCACATAGTAAAGTTACATCCAATTTAACATAAAAATCTGAATATTCTCCCAATGTTCTAAATCCTAAATCGTTCCATACTTTACATGCATGATCATAGTCCTCTTGAGATATGTCCATGTCATAAAGTTTACTTTTGAATTCTTCTTTAGCCGGAAGTGATGTTTCATTAAATCTTTCTAAACAGTCTATGTAATCATATGGAAACACACCTTTCCGAAGTACCAAATCCAGTTTGTTGTTATTTACAATCTTCTTTGTTTCGATGAAATCTTGTTTCCTTAAATTTTCTGAAAGTTTGGACAAACTCGACGGCATAAATCTGTAGGAGTCCAAGAATCTTAGTTTCATGTTTCCAACTTCTTTGGAAAAACTTATGAACTTCTCTGAAGTTTCAGCTAACACATCGATTTTACCGTCGTCTCTTCCTAGTTCAGGTATTATAAAATGAGCATCGTACCCACTGAGGTTATGCAGAACCACAGGAATAAATAGTGGTAAACGATAGCTTAAGTTGCATTTATTACAAGCAGCACCCCTGTAATAACCTGTGAGGTGATCGTGATCTTTAACTTTATAATTCTCAATAGTAAAATCATTTTTGCATAAGAAACATCGAGTTGCATTTTCATGTTGAATTTCTTCTTCTTCCTCCATCGGTTTCATTGGTACAATATTTGTATATAATCTTTGTGCATTTCCAGCTATTGAATATAAGTGATCAAGAAATATTTTTTCTACATTTTCACCACGATATACTAGAGGTTCTGAAGTTAATCCATATCTGTTTAAATGTTCTTCTGATAATGTTGATTTAACCATTAAACAAAAACTGTTTGGTTTGTGCATTTGATACTTGACACTTTTTCTAGCTTCACAATTTTCATCTTCAACAGGAACAAGTGTTGATTCAAAGTCCGCATACACAACTAGAGGAATACAATACTGATGATGAACCTTTTCAAATGTAACAAATGCTCTGCTTTCCGAAGGTAAAATAATCTTTGCTTCATAATTATTGTTACATAATCTTTTGTGCTCTTGTAACCATTCTCTTGAGTGTAGCCCATCTCGTTTAAAATTGAAACATCTCTTGCAAATTAACTTTCTGTGTCGATCTTTAGAAAGCTGCTTATTAACAAGACGATCAAATTGCTTTATGTACACATAGTGAGACACATCTCCTCGCGTTAGTAGTAGTAAATCCGTATGATCTGGTAGCTCTTCTTTTGCAATACGTAAAGGATACACTTTGTTTGAACTATCTCATGCAAAAACATTGATAGACGTACCAGGATTTTTCTTCTCAAATTTTGATATATCTTTCAGTGATACAGGATAAGTGATTCCTTGAAAATTGTATCTAAATCTTTGATTTTCATATTCTTGGTTAGGTCTATTCACATGAAGTGGTGGTACAAATTTAGCTGTCATTGCATAACGAAAACATTCATTGTCTTCATTTTTAACATTAACACAAGATTTTGTATTTTCAATTCTTTTTGGTAAAGGAATGTAACTAGATCCCATTAGTCCATATCCATGTTTGTGAACTCTTATATCTAATACTTCAATACTTGTAAGACTCCATCCGGATCCTCTTCCTTCGTGTTCCTGAATTTTTGTTAATATTTCTTCTATACAATTTTCTATTATTGAATCAATGTTTGAACTTTCCATAATGGTTCGGTTTTTTGTTATGAATCCTCTTGGTGATAATTCTTCTTGTACATTTATAAACATAGCTTCTAGTAGTAAACCAAATTTAAGAAAGTTTAATCTTTTCAATTCTTCTTTTAAAATTTTACTTGCGATTGGTTTTGCTTCTCTAATAAATTCTTCTAGCTTCAAGTTTTCATTTTGAATCTTATGATGCATTACTACTTTACCGGGTAATGCAAATACTTGTAGATTCGGTAAAGTAGTTGAAGATGTTGCTGTTATTTCATCTTGTTCTTCTTGTTGTTCTTGTTCTTGTTCTTGTTCTTGTTCTTCTTGTTGTTCTTGTTCTTGTTGTTCTTGTTTTTCTTCTGGGTTGTTGTGAATGAGTTCTTTATGACAGTCTAATAGAATTTCATCGTGAAACGATTCCGAACATTTATCGCAACGATACATGTTGAGATGTTTACTCTTCGAAATTTTGCCAAGAAATGAAATGGGCTCTCGCGTTCCTCCTTTTATAACGGTCCCCCCACCACTATTTCATCTTCTTCACTATACAAGGAAATCAAACTTTTTAAATAAAAATATTAACCTTCTACAAACTAATTGTTCATTCGTGTTCTTTATTCCCATTGGAGTTTTAGTATATACTTCTTTATATTCAAGCTTTAACTAACTTTCCCCCACCCAACTAATTTTAGTTACTTTTAAAACCAAACACCTGCCCTCCAAACATCTATTAGGACAGATGTTATGGGACAGATGTTGAAAGAACAAATGTTAGGGTGGAAATGGCTAGAGCACAGGCACTTGGTTGAACTAAATTTGCACATAAATTAACTAGAGTTGAATTAAAAATTCGCATAAATTAAAAGTTAGTTCAAAACTAAAATTCGACAGTGTTAAGAAACTCTAACATTTGAACAAGAATAAACATTAGTTCAAAACTGAAATTCAACAGTGTTAACCAAATTCTAACAGTCAAACAAATAGGTCAAGGTAATCCAATTTAACGCGAGAACGAGGAATAGAGCACTAAGTGGCATGTTAGTCCATTACCACAAAGTGATCTATTCCTCGCTCTCTATTCTACATCTACTTTTTTCAGTTTACTTATTTATATTAAAATGTTCAAATTTTACTATGTAGAATGTCCATTCTTTCTCTTCAACTCTTCGATTGTTTTTAGCAATTGTAACAAATATTCGTTAGTTTTCACCAAAGTCTTTAGTTTGCTACATCCAATTTCAATGGAAGGTATTATAAGTTGTAATTTTATAAGTTCAATCTTTTCTTTCTTGCGAATTTCTTTCTTTATTATATTATTCCTTATTTTTGCTGAAGATTTAAACTCCATGTTGTTTCTGCTAAAGCCACAATAATAATAAAAGTCTCTTGAAACAACCTGCATTTATACACATTCCCCCACCACTTTATAATCCCCACTCCTTTCCCCTTCTTCTTTATATGTGGAAGGAAGTATTATAATTAGATTCCTAATATTTCTTTTCCTTCTTCACTACGTGGGGGAAGGGTAATTTGTTATTACACTAGTTGTGCAAGAAAATAGCCGCCAGTGTCCACACCTTGTTCGTAGCACTCCATCATAGATTGTGCCCACTGCAACATGCGGTCTCTGTCATTTGGTGTGACAAGGAAAGAATGACTATCACCATACAATATAAAAGAGTCAATTCGTACATAACATCCTGAGTCCAACCATTTATTAGCTTCAGCCATAAACTTTTCTATTGTATCAAATGGAAATTGTGGATCAATTGCTATGACTTTACGTTCTTCACTAAGTTCAACAGTATAATCATCATCGTCCTCATCATCTTCACTTTCACTGTCGTTACTTAAAGTGTCTTCAGATTGTTCAAAAACATCAGAAATTTCAGAAAAATTAAAATTTTCATTCAGATGAGGAGGCATTTTGAAGCAAGAAATATTATAAACAGCAGAGACGAAACGACAAGAGCGGCGTGTAGAAGAAAAATGAAAGGGTGACCAACGCTCGCTCCGCTTTTATAATAGTATGCAAATGAGGGGTAGGTGCTGACCATGACCAGTCATCGACCCAAAGGAGTGGGGGAAGTACTTTTCTTACTACTTGGATGGAAGTAGGTTAGTAGGTCACGAGACTTAGAGTGTTAAAAAATAATGGGGGAGAAACACAACGCTATAACGCGTTGTGTTTCTCCCCCAGTATTTTTTAAGCAATAATTTGGAAAAAGCTATGTGAATTTACTTGCTACGCCCCCACCTTGTAATACCATCCAGTTTGTGTCTGAGGAGATAGTCTTTAGAGTCTAACTCATAAACGGATTTCTCTTTGCGCAAGGATTCAATCACTTTAATATTATATCTTACGCCGTTACAAGTTGCCAAAATGTGTTCGTTGTCAATAACACTTTCAAAAAAATAGACACAACCTCTCTTAAGCCTATTTCCTTTCACACCAATAATTTTGGATTGGTATTCAACAGTGGGGGTTTCTGTCACTTGTAGTTCAGAAATGTGTTTTACGACATGTACACGGCAAAAACTTTCGTTTTTTACACATTTCCTCCCACAAGGTGATCCTTTCTTAATTCCCCTAGTAAGCATTTCAGGGCAAGTAGTGGGACGGCTAAATGCCCTACGACGCTGTTCTTGTAATAATTGAAATTGCTCTGAAGGAGCGGGTTTAGGAGTAGGTTTAGGAGTAAGTTTAGGAGCTGGTTTAGAAGCTGGTTTAGGAGCTGATTTAGGAGATGATTTAGTAGCAGGTTGAGAGGATTCAGTTTTGTGATAGGTATGATCTTCAGGTGTACTAAGTGGTGGGGTAGGAGGCAATGGTGATAGTGGGATAATGGGTGTGCTAAGACGATGAACAATGGTTTCAACGGAAGGGGTATTAGGATGGTGGTGAACTGGCTTCTGCGGTGGCGGCATAGTAGTTGATGGTGGTGCGGAGTCCTTTGAAGGCGAAGGCGGTGAAAAAATACTACAAAGTCTAGAAGTGTTAGTTGGCGGAAGAATAGCTCCAGAAGTTGAAGGTTGAGATGCAAGTCGATTCTTGTAGCAATCAGGAAGGTTTTTGAGGCGAAGAGTTTTCTTAGGTGCAGGAACAGCCGTAGTAGAAATAGAAGTCGAAGTAGAAGTTAAAGTAGAAGTTGTAGTTGGCAGAGATAACATGGTTGTGGCTCCAAGTTCGCAGCGTAACGTCTGGAATCAGAATGAAATGTTAGCCGCAGTCGGTGCGTCTTTTATAACAATATGCAAATGAGAGGGGTAGCAGCTGGCCGAGACTGATTATTGACCTGGGAGGTGGGGGAAAAGGGGAAAGAGAAGGTATTTATTTAAAATAATTCGCATAACTTTTGACTAAAATAAGATAACCAAATTCTTCTTTTACCAGAATGTTTGTCTTACATAGACCTTTTCAATGATGTATCGCTTGTCCAAATCCGTCAATCCGTTATCAAGTTATAGCCATTTTAATTTTTCAGGTCATGACCGGTCGTTCACCCGTAGTGGGGGAAGGAGTGGGGGTAGGAGTGGGGGAAGGGGAGGGGGGGGGGATCGACTCCATTTTTTCGGGGGGGGGGGGGGAAGGGGGGGGTCATTGACCCTTCCGAAAGTGGGTCAAGGTCATTCAAGATTTATAATGATCCAAGGTGATGGGAACAGTAATACTGTTCCCACCACCCTGTTTGCCTAGCGGTTCCCACTCCCAACCCACTAGTTACGTTCTGCAAGGGAGGTCCCTGGGCCGTCCGCATCAAAGCGTAACGTCCCGTCCGCATCAAAGCGTAACCATTAATTTCAGGGAAACTGGAACAGCAGGGAGGCCCTGGTCCGTCCGCATCAAAGCGTAACGTCCCGTCCGCATCAAAGCGTAACCATTAATTTCAGGGAAACTGGAACAGCTAATGCAGAAACGCAACTCTAACACCCACCCAAACTAATCCCACCCATCATATTCCTAAACAAAATGCAAAAAACCTAGTCCGCAATTTGCGGATGTCCCACCCCTTCTAAGTGAAGTTCAACTGAACTTCTGAATTTACAGTTAATCTACCCCCTAACATCTAGCTGAAAGGCAAAACAACAACATAAATTATTAATATCAACACTTAAAACTAACAACACATCATTATTAAAAACCAAATAATTCAACACAACCAAATACCATCATTATTCTTAAAATTAATACACCTTAATGCTAAACACCTCTTAAAATTAATACACCTTAATGCTAAACCCAACTTATAACTAACATCGCAATGCGCAAATTATTTCTTAAATTAAATACAACTTAAAACTAAACACACACACACATACCACATTGCATTAAAAAACGCAACGTAGTAGAAGAAGTTCAAATATATATAGGCCTACTATATATTTGAAACCTCTTGCTGAGTCGCCAACAACCTTTCGCTATGAAAGTTTGTTGACGACTGACGCTAAGATCAGGCTCGTATTGCTCCTCGGATTCTCGAGTAGTGGGGGAAGTTGTTTCACTCCAGTACAGTGTTCAATCCAGTCCAGTTCGCACCAGTGTAAAAGGAAGGCAAAGGAGTGGGGAGCGGCGCATGCGCAACAACACAAATCCAAGGTTTGAGGTTAGAATTATCCATGTGCAGTAGCGCTAAAGTGAGTAATACAGGACTAGGCGCATGCGCATAGCATAGACTCATTCCGATCCGGAGAACTTGTTGCATGCGCAGCAGGTTTGAGGTTAGAATTATCCATGGCAGCTGCCATATTTAGTCTGGTTTCACCACATAAAGTCAACAACCGGTGGTGACCGGCCATTGACATGGAGGAGTGGGGGAAGGAGTGGGGGAAGGGGGGGGGGGCTCCATTTTTTCGGGGGGGGGAGGGGGGGGAGGGGGGAGGGGGGGGAGGGGGGGGAGGGGGGGGATGGGGGTGGAGGGGGGGGGAGGGGGGGGGAGGTCATTGACCTTTCCGGTCGGTCATTGACCCCAAGGAGTAGGGATAGACACAGAACCCTACTTCTCTTACTACTCAGGTGAAAGTCGGTCAACCAGTCATTTGCTTGCCATCTGCCGCCATCTGGCTGGAGTTATTGCCTCTATAAAGGTGGGTAGTTTATCGCGCTACAAACATTCATTGCCTCGCATCCGCTCGGTCATCATCTCTCGTTAGTTTTATGTTATGACTACTTCACTTACTAGGTTTGAGGTTAGAATTATCCATGGAATAGCCTTCGTAAATTCTAACCTATAAAATTACTACTCTGGCTTTCTGTTTCAATTTCTTTTACACTTCATTTTATATCTCAGTCTTATTTTAACTTCTGAACTTAACACATCGGTTATGATGACTGCACAATGTTTAAAATTAAAGCTTTTGCGAACACAACACATATTACGAAGTACTTCTAAACCTTCAATTTCAAAGTGTAGAACTAATTTAAATAGAGTTAGGAAGAAGTACAGTTTTAACCCATTATACTCAAAGACTTCGCAGGTTAATGTTGATGATAATGTTATTTACAACATTTTGCATTCTATGTTACAATTCAACAACTTTGAACTTGTTACACCTATCGACTGTGTTCAACAAGTTTTTTTATTTTACCCCTACTATTCCTCATATAAGCGCTGTCACCACAATTCCTACTTCATGCTCCTCTATTCTCTTCAGCTAAGCTAAGGTTTGAGGTTAGAATTATCCATGGCGGCCGCCATGTTTAATTCAGTTTCACCACATAGAGTCGGCGATCGGTTATTGGTCTAAAGGAGTGGGGGAAGGGGTGGTGGGGAGAAGGTTGCCATTTTATAAGCCCTCTCCCTAGGCGGCGCTTCTCATTCAATCGCCAACTTTCAAACAATAAACACCTCTCCCATGGCACGAATGAATTATCCCACTATCACCAACTAGTTCAACTTTGAACTATTTCTGGTGGTAGTTGGGTAGGCTTTTTTAAAACTTACTCTGGATGACCTTGACATACTTTCCAGGCCCCCAGTTATAACTGTTGAATTTCAGTTTTGATCTTACTCTTAATTTTTATTCAACTTTTAGAGTTTAGTTAACACAGTTGAATTTTACTTTTCAACTAACTCTTAATTCATGCCCAATTCTACTTCAAATTCAGGGCATATGCTCTCGCCATCTGCACCCTGCAGCTGCCCTGGCAGCTGACACCATCTGACCCCTGCAGCTGCCCTGGCAGCTGACGTCACTTCCGGTTTAGAAGTGGCTTTTTCCCACTACTGAACATCTATTGTGTAAGAATATGTTTTCTTAAAGTCTTGTATACATCACTCACAATACGAACAATAATCTTTGAAGATCGCGAAAATTTTGAGAACTCATATTTAAATTCAAAGTAAATTCTTTTTGTCTAGCTACAAACAATCTCCTACCGAAGAAAGACTTTTTCAAGACAGACAAATCGCTTACAAGCCGTAAGCTAGAGATCCATTGCACTCTGTCACAAAGGTTTCTACCCGTCTTCCTTACAACTGCCTGTCTTACGTTGCGCACAACTAAGCGTTGCCAAGACAACTTCCTTCATAATAAATATACATTTATGAAAATTACAAAATAAACATTTTTTAGAATCATCCAACCAGATATACCATGTAAAAACGGGTTTTTATTTCATTTTAAATTTTTTCTCTACGAAAATCATAATATTACATACGCTCTCCATATTGGATTTTCCTTTAATTAATACTCTAAGTACTCACTTTTTATAAAAATATTTCCCCCAAAATATTTTAAGTTTTATTAATATAAATGAAGACAAAACTACATACTTTCTGTTCATTAGATCATGGATGTATTTCGAAAGAAAACAAAAAAGGTAGTTATAAACAAATTTGTAACTTCAGAACAGATGCACTTCAATACTCTGTAAATTGATAAGGTATTCGACACTGTCAAAACTAGTGAAAGTTCTGAAAGGATTTCATGATGCTTTTAGTCCATCAGTCCCAATAAACGTGAAGGAAAACAAAAGGCTGTTTTAGGAAGAAAGTTTCTTAGAAATACTTGTTGTTTTTTTATCTAATTTTGTAACATTTTTTTTATTATTAAACATCGATAACATATTTGAAATCCGCAAATAAATCACTATCGAAGAAAATTTATGCTAAAGGTACGTTTATATCTTTTTTATTAATAGTTTTACAATGTTTTCAAAAAAAAAAAAAAAAAAAAAAAAATATATTAAATAAAAAAATTCCTAAATAAAAAGTAACGACTAAAAGAACCATAAATTCCCAAACTTCCTAAAAACTTGAATATTGTAAATGATAAAAGTAAATGATTTAAAACAAAATACACACATTCATTGAGATATTACGCTATGGGGAAATAAACGGATTAAATTTATATAATGTAGAAAGTAACAAGACTATGTACAAAAAAATTGATTTACTACGAAGCAAGCAGTAGTGGGGAATGGGGGCTTCTGGGCCAGTTCAAGGTCACCCGAGCGATGACGTCATCGATGACGTCATCGAGGTCAATGACCTCATCGATGACGTCATCGATTGCATCATTGATGACGTCATCACCAATGACGTCACATCCATGACGTCACACCCATGACGTCACAGAAATGACGTGCTGATGACGTCATCACCCCTTACGTCACCAAGATGACGTCATTGATGTCACAAAAGGTCAAGGTCACGCTGAAACCTAAAATTTTTCGGCACTTTTGCCGTTTCTCGCACTACGCTCCGAATATCAGTCACAGTTACCATGACCTTGACGACTTGGAGCGAATTTGCGATGAGAAACAGCAAAAGTGCCGAGGAAATTTGAAGTTTGCAACGTTATTCTGCCTAAACCGTCATGTGACACCGCTCGGGTGACCTCGAACTGGCCCAGAAGCCCCCATTCGACCATTACTGCAACCGCGATGCGCACCCTACGACAGACACCGAGCGACTGACTGTCCGGCTCCGCGCACTCTAGGTATATGGGAAGTGGTGGGGGGAATTGCGATGACCTTGGGAAACTTGAAAATGTCAAGCCGGGTAGCACCGTTTCGGTGCTACCTTAAAGTTACATGATAAAGTGTGATGACCTTGAGTTAAAACATAGAAATACTACAAGTTGATACCGTCCCAGAGTTAAAGTGTGATGACCTTGAGTGAAAACACAGAAATACTACAAGTTGATCCCGACCCAGAGTTAAAGTGTGATGACCTCAAAGTTGTAGAAGTGTTGTGACCTTGAACTACCCCAAATTGTCAGGAATTGGAGTAGCAACCGTGATGTGCACCCTACGATGGACACCGAGCGACTGACTGTCTGGCCCTGCGCACTCTAGGTATATGGGAAGTGGTGGGGGAAATCTCAAGGTCATCCAAATTGGGTTTTAAAAAATAAGAAACTCTAAACCCCATGCTCCTCTTCTTCCCTTTCCACCTCATTTGTAGGATATATGGTTGACAATGGTAAATTTGACAAATACTCCGGTGTTTGTTGATCGTCTTGCTGCAGTATAACTTCAGACCAATCATAATCTAAAGTGACCTTGAGCTTTATTCCCGGGTTGTCGAGGAGAATAGACTTCATCCAATCGCAGATGGTTTCTAAATAATGCACGTTGTCGATTGTCAATTTCCAATTCGTAGTGGGTACATCTTCGGTGGAAGACATGGCATTGCAAGCAGGTGTGTCCGCCATGGTTGTTGGAGGAGGAATGATGCTTGTTGCAGCGAGCAATGCTGGTATTACAGAGTAGTGGGGGAAATTTCAAGGTCATCCAAATGGAGTTTTAAAAAAAGGAAACTTTGTCTATTTACTTATAACATAACCACTTAAACTAAAAGGATTGGATCAACAGTACGTTTAATCATCATATTCGTTATATTCTTCATGTTTCTCAGTTTTCACCTCCGCCCGGATAGTACCTCCACTCTTTAGCTCCTTTTCGGCTTCTTCTAGTTGCTGGGTAATCGCCATCTGACATTGAAGTTCAAAATCATCACGCGGCACAGATCCGCAAATATCCATCTGAGCCAACCAGAGCTGCCTGAGGTTCTTTTCCTTTTCCTCGACAGCTTCGACGGCTGCATGTAATTCCTTTTCTGTAATAGAGGAGTCCCACAATTGTTGATCATCGGTTTTGTTGACAACCTCCTTTTCGGACTCCTTGTACAAATCGTTCAGCTCCTGCTGAGTCTTAATGGTTACCTCCTCGTAACTAGCACAACTTACATTGAGAGACATCTTGATGTTGTACGGTTGACCGTTGGAGTTGAAATGAAGCTGAGGCACAGCGCTTGGGGGTACTATAAAAAAGTGGGAAAAAGTGGTGGGGGAAGTTTCAAGGTCATCCAAATTGTGTTTTAAAAAATCCTATCTTGTTACTGAGCACATATGTCAGTAACAAGATAGGTGTTTTTTCTCTTTTACATCTTTAATATAATAAAGAAATAAACATATTCTACAATGGTAAGAAGAAGAAAGACAACTGCTAGTCAGCTGAAATAATCCAAAGTCTGGCTCGCTTCAGTCTTCATGGACGCCGGTGATGAAGTCGCTGGAGAAGAGTAATGTTCAGACTCTTCTTTTGGGTGTCGGAGATTGCGTATATTGCAAGCGTAGACTTGCACATTTATACGGTAGCCTCGCGCCACCATCAGCTACAACTCCTTGTACAAGTCGTTCAGCTCCTGCTGAGTCTTAATGGTTACCTCCTCGTAACTAGCACAACTTACATTGAGAGACATCTTGATGTTGTACGGTTGACCGTCGGAGTTGAAATGAAGCTGAGGCACAGCGCTTGGGGGTACTATGAAAAAGTGGTGGGGATGTTTGCATCGAAGCAGGTTTGACCTTTAGCTTGGTGGTGGGGGTAACTGTGAAATGCAAAGGTCAAAGGTCAAGGTCACCCGCGAAGTTTAAAAAAAATGCAACATATCAATATGTGACAAACCTCACATATTGATATGTTGCATTTTTTTTTGTCTTTTGTATTTTTTTTGTCTTTTTATGGTTTATTTATAAAACATTACAATAACATATGTACAACAGTAAAACTTAAACTTAACACTGCTGCTTGTCGGTGATGTGGATGGTCAACTCGGTGGAATTGCTACCCGTGCAACCGTGGGAAACCAGGTAGAGACAGCCGGGTTGGATGGAACGCAGATCCTCGTTCTGGAGGAGATGGACGAATCGTTTCGGCAGGTAGACTTGGAACTTGGGCTCATCCCCCGGAGTGAACGGTGCCTCGCTAAGACTGCAGCAGATGGCCTCTCCAACTGTAGTCTCCATCTTCTTCATGGTGTGGATAATGTAGTGCTTCTCATCCTTAAGTTCGGAACACTTCTTGAAAGGTAGTATGGTAGATTTGGAGTGAGCATTGAACTGCTCAACCAAAGTTTGCAGGAACTGGTGAGATGCCATGGTCGAGTTATAGATCGTCTTCTTCGTCTTCTTGCTGGGAGATGTTGTCGTCTCGGAATCTCGAGTAATACTCATGCCAGGTCCCGGTCTGCTCCTCACTTATATAACCCCCATCACCCCCACCACTCCCCACTTCCACACTTTGAAGGTAAGATGCGAGTTTATAGGCGTTTTTTAAAGCGCAATGTCTATCTTTTTCATGTTCTGGACTTTTAGTACAAATACAAACATTTTACATCGTATACTTGTAGTTCTTATCCAAGTCCACATCATTGACCGGAACATGAGTAAATTCTTCGATCCATTTCTTCTTTTCCAGTCCTTTTGTATAAATATTGGTAAACCTGTTTGAAAACTGATGCATGATGTGATACAAGTCTGTGTAACTTGCAAAACCATCATACCAATCGATATGATGGAAATATTTTGAAATCCACCTGTTGGTAGTAGCGGCTTTGCTAGTTAATGATGAATAAGAACATGGTGGTTTGAACAAAAATGTATATGGAACACTTGTATTGATGTCAAAAAACACAAGTTCTTTTATGATAAATCTATCGTCATTACCCCGAAACGCTTGGAACTCAATTATACCAGGTTTGGACTTTACTTGTTCTTCTTCCTTGTCCATTGCGAAGGCCACTCGTCTGCTCATGACGAAGTCCAAAGATCAACTGATTTCCACACCACGGTAGGTACGACTTTTATACCAGGCCGTACAGTTGTTGGCGCGTTGGTGTATATTTAACGTGGGCACCGTCCCCGGTAGGCCTAACCCCACAAAGCGTTTGATATTGTTTTAAAAACCAACCATTGTCATCTAAGTTTCCATTTTTACATTCTCCTTGTTTTCATTTTCATCACTAACACTTGATTCTTCTCCTCCTTCTTCCCCTTCTTCCTGTTTTACTGATTTCTTATGTAGTTGAGCGTATTTTTCCAATTGTCTCCACATTTGTACTTCATGAGGAACTCTATTAAATATAGAAGTATCCACAGGTCCGTACAATATAGGTGCGTCCGGTTGTTTGTCCAAAGTGTCTTCCAAATAATCTTTAATAATAGAACTTGAAAACACTAGTTGTCTCAAGTATCTTGTTATTGGTTCAGTTGCACAGGTTAGAATAAAAAACTCTTCTCGATTAAGTTGAATCTTGTTATCATGTCTTGTTGTGTCTCTAAACCGCAACTGATGGTCACCACGATTCTTTATAATATCAATTTCCACATTTGAATCTAAAAGTCCTACTCTTGTCTTTCTTCCATACATGTTACTAGTTAAATAGCATTCTAGCAGATGCAAGTGCTTCATAAAAGATTCCCAAGCACTATCGGTGAACAAAATCATTTTGGGTCCATGAGTTAAAATTACAGTAGGTGAATAATCCGTCGATTTCATAACACCGATTAAAACACTTTTGTCCAAACTGGATGAGATTGGATAAAATATTCGCAAGAATACCTCACTCAATATGTTAGGAGAAATATTATCTTCAATATCCCTTTTCTTCTTCTGTGCATTCTTTCTTCCTTTACCTTTTTCCTCAGCATCATTACTGGCGTGGAGTTGTCCGCAAGCGTTGTGTTCATCTCCCTCCGGTGACCTTGAAGATCTAAAAAGTCGGATATCTCCTTCTCAATATCAACTACATTTTCTTGTGTACCACTAGGAGAAGCCATATTGAATAAGATGCTACCCATACAAGAACAGGCAACAATCTGATGAGGAGCGACCTAAACGCTCTGCTTTTATACTCGCGGAATGCATTGGAATGTAACTAAACCGGTTTTTTACAATACATTTTTAACAATTCCAGTTAAAGGTGTGTATGTTACGATTTTATCATGTAGAATTAAACAGTATGCAGTTGTATTAGCTGGTATAGCCGCGTTGAATTCCATTTCTATTTTTATATCCATACTTGATGATTTTACCGATTCATTCTGTTTAGAACAATCGATTACAACTATCGGGTAACCATCTAAGTACTTTTCTGGTGATAGTAAAGGTGCATTTGTTTTACCGTAATATGAACTTTGGAATCTTGCATACATATCGTACAATATGCTGTACTTTTTATTAGCGAATGACACATTTAAATTATCGTATGGAAAAAATTGTGAATTTAAATAAACCTTAATATTTTTCAAGTTGCAATGATCAAATTGGCCTGCATGTTTGGTGATGGTGTCTCTTCTGCCTGTTTGTAAACCAAATATAATATACCTGGCTCGTTCCACATAATTAGATGTTTTAACAGTCCAAGTGTGACGATCCGTAGCTGGCAAGCTGGGATGTTCATGAAATTCCCAACTTCTAAAAGGAATTACAATATCACGATCAGCCTTTAACTTTCTTAATAGTAGCATTCTATGCTCATCAGCTAATTTAACATGCGGAACTCTCCATACAACTTTGTCTAATGTTAATTTCCATTCTAAAGTTGCATCTGTTGTACCATCTGGAGCTTTAATAATGTCTTTATCGCTAGAAGATCTCAACAAAACTAATTCTTGTTTAACATTTAATATAATCTTTCTATAATCTTCTGCAAAACCAAGCAACAAACGTAATGGAATATGAAAATCAAAATTTCCATTTGTATCTGGAGTGATTGTGTCTTTTGCAGGTAAAACCCATCCTGCAGGTTGTATTAAATTGGTTTCATTAGGTGATATAGATGTTAATCCCTTTAAAGTTGTTGCAATACCTACTTTTTTAGTGGAATCAACTGTTACACCTGATATTTCATATCTAATTTCATCAAACAGTAAAGCCATAGGATTATTTATAAATGGAACTGTTGTACCAGTAGTAGTACCATCCTTTTTAGTAACTTTTCCTTCAATATACAAGTAACTTTCACATGGTAGTGTGTAAATGTCTTGATTTTGTATGGGAATACGAATTTCATCGTTATTGTTTAATTTTGATGAAGTGTAAGGGTTGTGGGTGTGATATTCTTTTTCCCATAGGGTTTCGTCGAATGTTGGACCCTGCGCTA
The DNA here is from genome assembly GCA_030545055.2 of Neoaliturus tenellus. Classification (NCBI taxonomy): domain Eukaryota; kingdom Metazoa; phylum Arthropoda; class Insecta; order Hemiptera; family Cicadellidae; genus Neoaliturus; species Neoaliturus tenellus. Next base: position 78,306,183 of record CM061533.1, read on the forward strand.
TATCCAGTATATCCATAATCGGTTAATTGTTATCCAATTCTCTCTAAGAAACGAATGTTCTCACGTGTTAACTCCTCCACAGCTGAAGAGCTACTAATGTGGTTTCCCGTAGGTTGTTCGCTTTTAAATGTTAAACCCATGATTTTGTATTAAAGTGTCGATTTTAAATGTAATCTAACCGTAATAGGCTCTTCTCGGAAATCTATCAAGTTACCGTCTTGATCCAATACGTTCAACACGATGTCTGAAATGAAAGTGGTGTTCAACGGTAGATATACCAGGTTTTGTGGTTTTTCAACAATTTTAAATCCAGGTGGTACACTCGGGTAAAAAGTATGTATTATATGGGTATTTGCTCCATCTCTGTAAGCTCCTTGTATAATGTTACAAGTTATGTCTATACTATTGACTTTTAATATTGTTACAGTTTGTTTACCGGAATGTGTTTTATTTGGTTCTAAAATTGCTCCATCTTTGGGAAATCCTAATAAATCACCAATTGAGTTTGGCTTAGTGAAATCTATATAATATTTTGAAGTAAGCTCAGCTTTCATTGTATTGTTATTACCTTTTAGCGATATATTGTCTTTTCCCATTTTATTTTGCAAAAATTCATTAATATGATCAATTTCATAAGAACCTGTGGGTAAACTGCACTCTTCTAAGTCTGTAAACTTACCACTGGCATCTTTTCCTTTATAATAATGCAATAAGTTATTTTTACCTTCCGTAACATTGGGAATAGAGTTGTAAGTTGTAAAATCTAACAGTGCTGCCTCCCAAAATCTTCCTTTTTGCAAGCGTAACGCTGGAAAAAGGATACTTCGTAAAGTGGACGATTTTCCTGTTAATGATACCGTATAGGAAGACATCTCAATAGTGACTGATACTTTTAGCTAGGAATTCCAAACATAAATGGCCGCATATTGAAGTATTATCAGGTTGTTCTCTTTTATAGTTGTAATATATGTTTTTAGCAGATTTAAAGTAATGTTCAAGTTCTTTAGGTGGTGGCAAATTTCCAAAACTATCAAAATAATATACATTGCTATTCAGTTTCTTATAACACACCCAATGGGTGCCGGACCCTTCAGTATTATCCAGATTTACGATTCCAGTCTCATTTTTCCATATTTTCTTTGGTAAACTGTCCTTCATGAATACTCCGCGAAAAAATGGTATTTTTAAACAGGAAATATATCTGAATAATTCAACATTAGTCAACGCTTTATGTGGTATAACTAATTGATTTCTTTTATTTAATATGCACGATACGGTCTTAGGTATAGACCTGCCCCGTTTTTTACCATTGACCATATTGTTGGTTTTTTATTATTTTTCTTAGTAGAACGTCTTTTTAGTCTAATATTACCACCATGTTTCTTCATGGTTGATCCTTTTTTATTCCTACCCCTCCTTTTTCCACCTCCTACCACTGTTTTAGCCTTCATACCTGCTGTTACCGCTAAAGCTGCTGCTTTTTCCGCAATACTAGCGTCACTAGACTTTACTCGTTGCCAAGCTATATTTGCTAGCTTTTTATCAGCGATTGACCTATTTTTTGAATCGGTAAATGTGGAATATGCGATATCGTGTTCTTTACAAGCCTGATCTAACTTATTTATGCCTGGATCACCTCTTTCCAGTCGTTTTTGCAATTTAGTTCCTGGTCCGCAATACTGATAACCTCCCGGTATGTGAAATTCGTATGGTAAAGCGTCTATTGCTCTGTTTACGATAGATCCTACTGGAATACGATTTAAAGCTTTACTTGACAGAGAAACCGCTGTGGACGTGATACCGCCTCCTTTCCGTATAGTGTCTCGATATGGACTGGTGTAATGAAACGCCATGATTGTCTTTTATATTCGAAAAGCGTAACCCATGTGTTACCTCTATGACAGGTTGCACATAAATGATGTAATATATGGTGTTATTTAATTAAATATCAAAAGTACCCCAATCTGATGATCTAAACTTTTGTGTGTTATGATTAAAAAAATATTTATAAAGAATTTCTTGTTTAATCCATGTATTTCTCATTTTTTCGTCAATAGGTTTATGTTGTCCTGCTACAATATAATTATGCATATCAAATAATAAATTACCTATTACTTTAACAAGAAAATTAACAGTTACAGCGTTATCGGCATAATCAGGGTCTGCAACATTTGTTAATCGTTTGTTATCACAATTCCACCATTTTTTTCCAGTTGGCTCTAATTCTATTATCTGTTCATAAGTAACAGCATCACCAGGCTTTTCACCAATACCTAAATTTGTCAATAACTTTCCTTTACCATCCCAAACATAATTGTTTTCTTCAAGTAAAGTAAACTTTTTATTTCCTTGTACAAATACATCTCCTTGACGTGTTACTACTTGGTTTTGTTTAAAATCCATGTTGTATAGCCCCGGAGCCGTAATATAACTAAATAAGGATTTACCTTTCGTCAATCAGCTCCAAATTGTGTAACTTGATGTTACGGCCGTTTCGGCATTACAATGCCATCCTCAGACACACACAAGTTCAGCTGAAGTAGCCTCGTCATACGTTAAAAAATAAATAAAACACATAACACACGTAAAAACAAATTTACATTTATAAACGCGCACAGGCCTGTCGCACACACGTTGCGCGGTAGCGGTCGTCATTGCCGCGAGAAGCCGACTGGGGTCTGCGTCGTCGGTCCTGGCGTGGTTGCGCTATCAGTTGCACTTTGTACTCCTAGCTGTGACTCTCTGTTCTGGTTTAAAATGTAGTTAAAAATGAAGTGGGATTTATATTGCAGTTTGTCATTTAGAATAAAATTGTTGCTATTTCCTTTGTGTGCCCTGTAAATTTCGTATTCTTCCAGTGTATCCAATCTATTGCTTTTCCTACAGGTGTGCAGAATGTCTAAGCCGGTGTCCAGATTGCTGATATTATGATTTGTGTCAACCAGGTGTTGTGCAAAAGATGATTTCTGTTTATCGGCTCTCGGATTTGGGTGGTGTTCTTTATATCTGGTTTTGAATGGACGACCTGTTTTCCCTATATAAAAGCTCGGGCAACTAGCGCATTTAATTTGGTAAACACCTGACTTCTCAGATTTCTCAGTTCTATCATTCAAGGAATTTAATTTGTTGAGGGATTTATTATTTGTCCTAAAAGCGATTTCAATATCATGTTTCTTTAATTCTTTTTTAAGCCCATATTGAATTGAATGGGAGTACTCTACACACACATACTTCTTCTTTTGCAATTCATCATTTTCGGCCCTTTTGTTTTTCTTTTTCTTTATTAAATTGTCAATCATACTACTACTATAACCATTAGCTGTAGCTATGTGTTTAATTATGTTTAATTCTCTCTGATAATTGATAACTGACATCGGTACATTTAATAACCTATATACCATACTGTTATAAGCGGCGAACTTCTGTGATGGAGGATGGTAAGATGAGTTATGGATGGTTTGGTCTGAGGTTGTAGGTTTTCTGTATATGCTAAAGTCCAATCTATTATCCAATTTTTCTATTGTTAAGTCCAAAAAATTTATCTTATTTGAGTCTTCTATTTCCATGGTGAACTTCAAATTTGGGGCTATGCTATTGAGGTATTTGTGTAACAAATCGAGCTGTCTGGTGTTACCATTGAACAGGAGAATGGTGTCGTCTACATATCTGTGATATTGCAAAATTTTTTGTTTTTGTTTATTTCTGTCTGAAAGTATGAATTCATTTTCAATATAATTTAAATAGATATCAGCCAGTATACATGATAGTGGGGAACCCATAGCTAGGCCTTCAGTTTGAGAGTAAAACTTGTTATCAAATACAAAATAATTTTGTTTTAGAACTTCTCTCAATAGAATTAAAAATTCATTAATCGCTTCCGGTAGCATGTTTGAACTATCATTCAGGTGTTTACCTACCAACTCCAAAGTTTTCTCAACTGGTACATTAGTGTATAAGTTCACAATGTCGAATGAAACCAATAAATCCTGCATTCTTACATTTAAGTTTTTGGTCTTATCAATAAAATCGTAAGTGTTCCTTAAACTGAAATTATTTTGAAACTGTATCTGATTCCTCAAGATTTGTTCAAGCTTTTTAGCGAGAGTGTAAGTTGGTGCAGAGGTGTAGTCGACCAACGGTCTTATTGGAACGCCTTCCTTATGCACTTTAGGCAATCCTCTCAACACTGGTGCAGTGGGGTTGGTTACCATAAGGCGCTTTATTTCCTCATTACTAAAAAGTACCTTACTATTATTTACAAGTTTTCTAATTTTCCTCTGATATTTATTTGTGGGATCTCTGTTCATTTCTGAAATATTATTATTTATAATAAATTCTTTGACTTTATTTACATAATCAATCTTGTACATTATTACGCTTGTGTTACCCTTGTCTGCTTTACATATTAATGCTTCATTGGACATTAATTTTTCTCTAATGTTATTCAAAGCTAATGCATCTTTTTTGTACTTATTTACTAGCCTAGATGATTTTTCACTATTTGCACTCTTTTTATTGTAATTATTTGAAAACAAAACCCTGGCCAAATTGCGCCCATCTTCGTCAGGGGTTTCACAAAACCGGAGGTTTCTTGTTTTAAAGTTTCCTTCATTTGACCCACCGTTGCACCATCTGATGGTGCAAAACCATCTTTTACATTCGCTAAACAATTACCAAGACAGTCAATAACTCCTACATCACGTGTAATACAATGATCTTTGATGTATTTTAAACTTACAGCATCATTTTCATTTTTTGGATAACCTATATCGTTAATAACAAATTTATAAAAAGAAAACCCATCTTTTGTCTTTTCAGGTATTATAGAATGTAAATAGCGTCTATTTATGCTGTCTTTTTCATCTACAGGGTCTGCTACGTTGGATATACGCCGATTTTCAGCATTATACGTTTTTCCATTAAATTTTAACGTATTCTTTAATTCCGATGATAAATAACCTCTGTTTATTGCATCAGCGTTTTGATTTGGCTTACCAACGTTGGAAATTCTATGGTTACCCGCGTTATATGTGTTTTTGTCTAATTTCAGTGTTGGTAATATCTCTTTCTTTAATACTTTTAAATTTATTGCATCATTTTCATCTGTGGGATCATTAATGTTTTTTAACCGTTTATTACTAATATCATAATCTCCATCAGGTGTTTGTGGTAATCCAACACCTCTTTTTAAAGTATTAAAGTAATATAATCCATCCGATGAATACCGTCCGAACTTGTCAACACTCATGGTGCAACTGAATAACATTCTAGAGTGTAACCCATTTTTATAATATTAGTCCCGATTTCTAACCCATATCAGTTTTTATACAAATTCTTAGTCTTCATCAGTTACATTTGCATCATTCCCAGGACATTTAAAATATTTTAAATCTGCACTAATTAATGATCTATCTGCTTCATTTCTAAATACATGATTTTTATGAATAAATTCCTCACCAGACAATTTTCTAAATCCGCTAAATGAATTTGGATCTGCAATTAATATATTTTGATAATCATTTACATCCATTAATTTAAATCTTTTGGTATTATAAATAAACTCTTGATTTGCACTATCATATTGTAATGTTTGTCCTACAGTTGCAGCATCCTTTGGATCTGTTCCTTGTGCCAAATTACCTATTTTCTTATTTTTCGCATTGAAAGTACTACCTCCTGGTTTGTCTAATATTAAAGATTGTTTTACTACAACACAATCGTAATCATCGATACCTGGAAATATGTTAATTATTCTTCTATTTGTACCCAACCAACTTCTATGATAATTGTTTGGATTAGTATGTAAAACTTGTGATAAAATCGGAACATCATGAGCATCTGTAGCTAATTGCGCATTTGATAATTTCATGTCTTTGCAATCCCAAACATTATTTTTTTGTTCAAGTAAAATAAACTTTTCATTTCCTTGTACAAACACATCACCCGACCGTGATACTACTTGATCCTGTTTTACAAATCCAGATGTTTCTTGCTTTAAAGTTTCCTTCATTTGACCCACTGTTGCACCATCTGATGGTGCCGAACCATCTTTAACATTCGCTAAACAATTACCTAAACAATCAATAACTCCTACATCACGTGTAATACAATGATCTTTTATATATTTTAAATTTACAGCATCATTTTCATTTTTCGGATAACCTATATCGTTAATAACAAATTTATAAAAAGAAAAACCATCTTTTGTCTTTTCAGGTATTAATGAATGTAAATAGCGTCTATTTACGCTGTCTTTAGCATCTTTAGGGTCATCTACGTTGGATATACGTTTATTTTCAGCGGTATACGTTTTTCCATTGAATTTTAACGTATTTTTTAATTCTGATGATAAATAACCTTTGTTTATTGCATCAGCGTTTTGATTTGGCTTACCAACATTGACAATTCTATGATTACCTGCGTCATATGTGTTTTTCTGTAGTCTTAATGTTGGTGATATCTTTTCTTTTAATACTTTTAAATTTATTGCATCGTTTTCATCTGTGGGATCTTTTATGTTTTTTAACCTTTTATTAGTTATATCATAATCCCCATCAGGTGTTTGTGGTAAACCAGCACCTCTTTTTAAATTATTTGCGTAATATAACCCATCCGAGGAGTAACGTCCGAACTTGTCGACACTCATGGTGCAACTGAATAGTAATCTAGGGAGTAACGCATTTTTATGAGATTACCCCACGGTTTCGGAGTTCATCCACTAAAGCCACCCATTCGTTTTCCAATCCAGTATGACCCGCTTCTTTAGCTTCATGTATTAGTTTCATTCTATCCACCAATTTATTGATATTATTGTAATAAATCACATTTGTGTTATATAGTTTCTTCATTAAACCTGTACCTGTAACAGATTTGTTTCTTTTTCTTGGTTCTGGAGCACTTATATCCAAAGTGGATGACACAAACCTTCGTTTTACAGGTTTTCTTGGCATTATCGGCATTGGTTGTCTTCTCGTTGTTGGTATTAACTTGGATACAAATTCTCTATATTTTAAAGACCTAGATCTAAAAACTGGTTGGTCAGCTAAATACTTCCTCCTGTATGCATTGGTGTGTTCCAAAATCTGTTTATATGCTTCCATGTCTTCTTCTTTAACTAACAATTCTAAAGGCTTTTTTTCAAATAATAATTCAAATAATCCTCTTGTGCCCTTATATCTTTGATTACCAACAATAATATTATCATCTTCATCAATGTTTACCGGGCTATTACCAACCATTAAACCTTCTTCTGTTAATCTTACTCCATAACTATGGTAGTTTTTATTAGGATTTATTCCAGCTAACATTTTTATCATGTATTTCCTTCCTAAAGGACCTTTGTTATGAATGTTTTCACCCAACAAGCTTATGTTTGACTGACCTTCCTTTGCTTCTTCTTCTTTTTCCTCTTCACTAGCAGTTGATACATCTTCATGTCCTCTTTTAGCTTTTACTTCATATAATTCTCTTATACCACTATAGTCTGGTGATTCTAGCTCTCTTTCAGGTTCTCCACCGGTAAAACCACTATATGTAGAGGATTCCAGGTCTTCATCACTAAAATCTTCTGATTTTACATTTTCTCTTTCAAACTTTGTAATAGGTGCAATTGCATCTCCTTCCAAAACGGGTTTAGCAAATTTTTTGTTCAATTGTTTCAAGGGTTCAGTAATAGGTTTAAAAGTAGATTCAAGAAATTTCTCCCTTTCGCTAATACCTAATTTTAATGCTCTGTTTTTATCTCGAATAGAATCACTAAGTGATTTTATTTCCATTATTAACTTTTCTTGGTTAACCATGTTTGTAGCAAGACGTGTTGTACAACAATGAATGTTTTACATCATGATCAGTGTATTAGTATAAATTTATCAAATCCTATCCTGTATCGACCATTGTTTAGCGGTTGTTCCTTCATAATTGTTAAAAACCCATACTTTTCAGCCCAAGCCTTTCCACACAACTCTTTAAATCGTTCAAATGGCATATCCGCACTTACATGGTCATAATATATGTGTTTTAGGTTGGTTTCATCCTGTTTAAATACAATTAACATGTTTGCATTGTCTCTAATGAGCTGTTTCGGTATTTTGCTGTAAGTTTGACCAATATAAATGCTATCTATGTTGTTATGTCGACCCATGGCGAAGTAATTTCTTATTGTATTTTGATTTTCACAAGATACATCGTCAAATATGAATACTGAGAATGGTTTAGCCTCTTGCGGTTGCATGACACTCTCGCTCGCGTTGAATTTAAAATATTTAACTTCAGGCACATTATTGAGTATTTGTTCCAATAACTGATATTTTGGTTGTTGTAGTGACTTTGAAAATACATATAAATTATTAAAACGTAATCCTTTAGGGTTTGTAATCAAATTGAATACTACATTTGTTTTTCCACAATTGGAAGGACCGGTAACCAGACAACGCACCGTGTTTGGTAACAAAACACCGTATTTCCCAGTATTGAATTGAGAACCATCCACTGTGAGTTCATCTATATTATTAATAGTAAAATTGTCTTTTTGCGGTATTATCTCCATCCTTTGTAATGGTTCAACCCAAAATGATGCTCTATCATTATATTAGATCCTTTTTAGGTATCCAAGAATCTTCCGTTTTATTAAATCCTAACCATCGTACTTTAACCTTATCCTTTTTTCGTTGCAACACCTTTTCGACTAAATATACATCACCTACTGTTGATTTTAACATTTCATGTCCATAAAACCCTCCTTCAAGCAATTGTCCTTTATTATCTTTTAAAATGTAAGTTTCTGGTACAGTAGGTTGCACCTTAAATACGGTAAATACCTCATTTGTCCAGTTCGGAAGATATCTTTTACTGAATACACCTTTGTATTTGCTTATTCGCACTTTATCGCCAACATTAAACCTTTTAGGCTTTAGTTTTTCAACTTTTGGTTTAGTATTCATTTTTATACGTTTTAATACAAGTTTTTCATTTTTATTAGTCACTTGGCTTGGTTTCATACCGATAGTTCTATGAAACTTGTTATTGTAATCGCTTATAAGTTTTGGTAACATATCAATCCATACGTGTGATCCTCTGTTGGAAAACATCTTATACATCGCACCTTTTAAAGTTCTGTTAAATCTTTCAATTATTGATGCTTTTACCTCTGAATTGGTTGAGTAATGGTTAATGTGGTGTTTTTTCATTAAATTTGCAAATTCCTTATTAAAATATTCTTTTCCATCATCAGTTTGTAAATGTTTTATAGTATGTTTGTCTCTTTGTATAGCTGTTTCCATTGCTTTTGTAACACTTTTGCCACTTTTATCTTTTAGTGGTAAAGCATCTGCCATTTTTGAAAAACAATTAATAATAGTCAATATGTATTTAAATCCTCTATTTTGTTTACTGTAAGGAATCATTTCGATTAAATCCGCTTGATATAAATCATTTATTCCTTTTAACACTGTATTTCTTCGTGGAAACTTTCTTCTTGCAGGTTTATGAAGTTCGTTGACAATTTCTTGCTTCAAGTCCTTCATATTGCAGGTTTGAATGTTTCATGTATCACATGTATAATCACAATGAATGTTGTCTTAAATATTCACATCATTTATATAGGTCAAGGTCATCCAAACTTGTGTAAAAAAATGGGTAACACGGCGTTTGACTTGCCGTGTTCCCCATTTTTTTACGGAAGGAGAAAGGAATAAGGTCGAAGTTGTAGAAGGACGAAGAATAGGTTACTAGTTGATAGGGTTTAAAGAGTAGTGGCCGAAAGGAAGAGTATGGATTTTATCCGGCATAATATGCCTTTTATCATCTTGAGCTGATAGTGCTCTTTTAACTTCAGTGACACTGTAGACCTCATGTTTAAAGCTTCTGATAGTGTTGAACGTTGCAGACATTGTAGAATCTTCAAACAAGCAGGTCTTGTATTGGTCAAATGTCACATGTTTCTTAAAGTATGATGTTTTGACTCCTTTAGCTTTCTTCACTGTCGGTATGTCATTTTCCATATACATCTTGAAGGAATATAATTTGGACATCAGCGCAACTATTTCCTCCAAAGGCATTCCATTTGCTTCATCTTTAAATTTTCCAATTACTTTTTTATTCTTTTCATTATAATTTGGATGGTTCTTTGGATAGTCAGAGAAGTCAAAGTCGTTTTTGTATGGGAAACTCCTTAGATCTTCATACATGTCCAAAGTCTTTATCCAGTAGATGAACGCGTCGGTATCCATGTATGCAACTCCAATGTTGTCTCTTCCGTAGTGTTTAACCATTTTGTTGTAATGGAAATCATACATCAGAGTTTTACTTATATCCAAAATCGACATTCCAATGTATAACGGACGATCCATTACTATTGTTGTTTTCTTCATACTAACGGCGACTAGATCTTCGTTTATAATCATGGATGTTCCAAAATTTGGTTTTTGCACTAATTTTTCCAACTTCCTAGGATCACTTACTAATTTTACAATCTTGTGTTTTCTTTTGTTTTCTAAGGTCTTCCCAAAGATGGCGTTGTTCATCAATTTGTAAAAGTCCTTTTCAAATGCTGATGTTGCTGCTGCTCTTCTTGTAGTGTTGGAATCAATATATGGTTTCAACCAACAAGACTGGGTGAATTCAATTGCTCTATGAATTCTTACTAAACGTAGACCCAATTCAAGAGCTTGTTGAACTACCCAGTAGTGAGCCACATACCGATCTTTATTCTCCAAGGTCATCATCAATTTTGGCCATCTTCCTGTTGGTGAAACTTCAGTCTTGGCTAAGAGAGGCAAGTCGTAGTGATGGTCATGAAGGTGCTCTGGATATTCAAAATCACAGTCCAAAATATAACCTTTTTGACCATTTTTTGGGATCTGTGAGATGTCGCCGATGGTGGCCGGGTCGATCCATTTGAAGTCAGCGTAAGGAAGCGGATTTGACATTGCCCAACCATAAAGGTTGTTTGCGTCAAAGTAGCCAAGGTAGAGTGATGGTTGTCCCTCGTCGAATCCTGGGATGTACTTGTTGTTAGCTTTGACATGACGTGTTACAGCTTGTGTCAAACCGCCTCGTACACCAGATTCTATCATGAGCACCATATCAATATCTGTTAGAAGTTCCAATCGACAGTTGGTTGACTTTAGCATAGCTTGCCATGCTAATCCTGGAGATGTGTACGAGTGCAGAGGGTCCAGTCCATAGGCGGAGAAGAAGGTGTTTCGAAATTCTTCCATCACATCGCACAGCAGAGTTACGTCCAATTTTATGTAAAAGTCAGAATATTCCCCTAAGGTTTGAATGTTTAGTTGGTTCCAAACATTACAAGCATGATTGTAGTCTTCAACGGTGATTGCACTTTCATTTAACTTGCTATTGAAGGCTTCAATCGGTGGCAGACTGGTTTCTTCAAATTTTTCTGCAGAAGTTATGTAATCATAGGGGAACACTCCTTTACGCATTACTAAGTCCAATTTATCTTCAGATACAATTTTGCTGGTTTCTTTTAAGTCTTCTCTTCTTAGGTTCTCAGACAATTTGCTCAAACTAGATGACATAAATCTATAAGAGTCTACGAAGCGAAGTTTAATTTTACCTACTGTTTTTTAGAAACTGATGTACTTCTCCAATGTTTCAGCTAATACTTCAATTTTTCCATCATCTCGTCCTAACTCTGGGATAATGAAGTGGGAGTCATAGCCGCTAAGATTGTGTAACACGACAGGGATAAAGTTTGGTAGTTTGTAATTTATATTGCATGAATTACAAGCAGCTCCTCTGTATAACCCTGTTAGATGATCGTGGATCTCTTACTTTTTGATTTTCTTCACTGAAGCTCTTCTTGCATAAATAACATCTTGTTGCTGAATTGTATTCTTCTTGTTGATTTTGGTTCAAAGGTTCCATAGGTAAAACATTACCAAATAAGCGTTGCACCTTTCCAGCAATGTCATACAACTGGTCTACAAAATACTTAGCGGCTTCTTCCCACGGTAGAGTATTGGAGTGGATGTTAACCCATAGTCTTGCAACTGTTCTTCAGGCAAAGTGGATTTCACCAATAAGCAAAAACTGTTAGGTTGATGCAGTTGATATTTGGTTCTTCTAGTCACCTCACCATTCGGGAGCTCCTGTGGTACTAACGTGGATTCGAAATCTGCGTAGACGGCTACTGGAATCCGATATTGGTGAACTGTTTTGTTAAATTGGATGAACGCTCGAGATGGCGGTGGCAGACTAATCTTCACTTCATAGTTGTCATTACAAAGTCTTTGATGTTCCATCAACCACTCCGATCCTCCACGTCTCAAGTCTTTATTTGTGAAACAAAAGCATCTCTTACACACTGTTACTCTAATTTTCTTTTTAGTCACTTGTCGTCCAACCAAAGTTTCAAAGTTCTTGATGTAAACATAATGTGATATTTCACCTTTGGTCAATAGCAGCAAATCTGTATGATTTTGACGTTCAGTCTTTGTAACTCGTAACGGGTATACATTATTTGATTCGTCTAAACCAAACACATTAACTGAAACTCCTGGGTTTTTTCTTTCAAATTTAGCAACATCATTAAGACTAACAGGATACGACATACCTTGGAAATTATAGCGGTGTTGAACAGTTTCATATGCTACGCTAGGTCTACAGGGATGGTCTTCCACATATTTTGCTAACATTGCATACCGGAAACATTCATTATCCTCATTTTTCACATTGATACATGATTTAGTATCTTGGATCACCTTTGGTAGAGGGATAAAGCTGCTACCCCTCATACCATATCCATGCTTGTGAACCCTCACATCCATACCTTCGATCGATGATAACGTCCAGCCAGATCCTCTTCCTTCGTGTTCTTGGAGTTTCATTAGCAGTTCATTCAAACATTCTTCTATAATTTCGTTGATATCAGATGTGGTTGTAAGGGTTCGGTTTTTAACAATGAATGCTCTCGGTGAGTTTTCACCATCGGTATTAGTAAACTTAGCCTCCAACACCAATCCAAATTTAATAAAGTTCAATCTTGCCAATTCTTCCATCAATGTTTTTACAACTAGATTTTTAGCTTGGGTTATAAAGTTTTCCAATTCCAATTGCACATTATTAATTTTGAAATGAGTTACAACTGGTCCTGGCAAGGCTGTGGTGCGCAGTTGTCTTATATCTTCCACTTCTTCTGTATCCTCTTCTTCCATATCCTCTTCTCGGGTACGCAGTTGTCTTACATCTTCCACTTCTTCTTCCGTATCTTCTTCTTCCATTTCCTCTTCTTGAATAAATCCTCCAGCTGTAGATGGTCCAGCTCCGGCAAATTGAATAACACTTGGTCTTCCTCTTTGCATTAACTGTAAATAGCTACCCCAGTCCTCCTTCTGCTTCTGAGGTTTTTCCAAAAACCGATCAATCGCATCCAAGTCTTCTTCACTTACTACAATCTCTTCTTTTCTGTCCTCTTCATGATGCAATTCTCGGTGTAACTGTAGATAGCTATCACAGTCGTCCATCTGCCTGTGGTAGTTTTCCAACAAACGGTCAATTGCATCCAGGTTTTCTTCACTTACTACAATCTCTTCTTTTCTGTCCTCTTCATGATGCGATTCTCGGTGTAAAACAAAAATATCTTCGTCTTGGAAAAACTCACCACATATATCGCAAAGAGCCATTTTTTTACAGTTTGGCTTTGAGTGTGCACTCGGTGAATGTCCACGCAATAATGAGCAGCGCGCTCAACCGGGTCCCTTTATACCCGAGGTTGAAGGGTGGGGGGAAGGTGACGTCATGTACATCCGGTTAATCAATCATGTAGTAGATTTGGCTTTTAAAGCACCCATTTTCAATATATTCTTCAACAGGCTTGATAAACCAATGATGTTTGATCTATATCCACTACTTTGTACAAGTTTTTCAAAGATGTCTTTTTGAGCAAGTTTATGTGGGTCAAGGTCACGTAAAGATACCCTTGAGCGGGGGATAAACCACTAAGCAGCATGCCAGTCCATTGCCGCAAAGTGATCTATCCCCCGCTCTGTTCTACAAAACCTCAATCAAGTCCAAGTTCAAGTCCTAGTTTAACACTTGGTTGGGAGAATTACATTAGTTTGATGCTTATTTCTACCGTTACACTTGCTCCATTCTCAAAAAGATATAAATAATATAATCCCGGATACTGTTTTGTTTCACGTCCTGCATGTTCCTTAATAAAGTCAAAAGCCAATCTTTTTGAATATTCATTATGAAACACTTCTCTCACACAAACAAGAATTTTTTCTTCCACCAATTTCAGTTGAATTGATGTTAGTTTGCTTACATCATCCTTGTCTATCAGGGGTAGCTTGTAGGTGAAAGTATTTGGCGGTAGTTTTCGCGTTCTGTCAAGTAAACAACAAAATTTTTTTATACAATTTCTTCTCATTGTCTGTAATACTATTAATACCAATCAGATTATAATACGAAGGTTTATAAGGTATACGACGAGACATTTCTTTGGTCACCGGTCTTCTTAAGAATGAGCTCCTGGACAGCCACTTCCAACGAAAGCTGGAGCTGGAATGAGAAGTGCGTGCAAACCTGACCGCCTTATATCCCCACCGGGTGACCACGCCCAGGATATTAGGGTGGGGGAGGGGTGGGGGAGGGGGTGGGGGAGGGGGTGGGGGAGGGGGTGGGGGTGGGGGAGGGGGAGGGGGGGGCCACTTCTCGTCCGGAGCAAAAAACTTTTTTGTCAAGGTCAAAATTTTTCCAAAAAAAAAATTTCAAGGGGAGGGGGAGGGTGTGGGGGTGGGGGAAGGGGTGGGGGAGGGGGTGGGGGAGGGGGTGGGGGAGGGGGTGGGGGAGGGGGTGGGGAGGGGGTGGGGGAGGGGTGGGGGAGGGGTAGTGATGTAAAATTCCCGGGAATGTATAATTAGGGAAATATTCCCTACCATGTTGAAAATTTTGAATTATAAGAAGAGATTTTATATAAAATAAGAGCCTTAAAGCTTAAGAACCTAAATTCTAGGCTTTCTAGCAAATTTAAAAATTGTTATTAAATTGTAATATTTTTCTTTGGTTATTCATTTAGTTTCATTTTATACAAAACTATTTTTTCAATTATATGGTGACAATGGATTGGCAATGTCATAATGAATTTTTTTTACCGTTTGTCTTTTTTTAAAATATTAAATATTAAATTTCGGTGTTTTTTTCATAAATTCCCAGTGTTTTCCATAAGTACACACTTGTTTATAATTGTTATTATTTAATAGGAGTATTGAAATTGACTGTAACGCCCCTTTCACACATCACGGTTTTGCCCGTACGATTAAAAATCGTACGGCGTACATTCCAATAGAATCTTATGAGACCTTTCACACAGGCACGTTTACGGTTTTTAACCAGCTGACAATTACTTGTACGGTGTTTTGGACGGTTTTTTCCCGCACGGCTAAAAACGTGATGTGTGAAAGGAGCGTAAGTGAATAATATCTCTAAATTAGCTTAATTTTTAGGTTCTTGACAGGTAAATCAGTGTGAAATAGCTCAAAAGTAAAAAGATTTGATGATTTGATAAATTCCCACTTTTTGGCAATCTTCCCCGGCCAAGGAAATATTCCCGGCAATATTCCCATTTTATAAGTTCCCTTCCATTGGGAATATTGCCTGCCCACATCACTAGGGAGGGGGTGGGGGAGAGGGTGGGGGGAGGGGGTGGGGGAGGGGGGTGGGGGAGGGGGTGGGGGAGGGGGGTGGGGGTGGGGGGGCTTTTAAAAAACTAAGCCCCCATGGCATTCTTATGTTACCATCGCTGTAGGCTCCGAAAAGACACAACTATGGACAACTCCAAACTTGTGTTAGTAATGCCTACCCATTAATGTTTACAAAGTACTTTAATATATTTACTGTGTTAAAAAACATGACTGTTAAAGATTTGAAAACTTTTATGTATATAGGTCAAGGTCACGAAAATACTTTAAAAAAAATTAAGCCCCACACCCCCCTATGGGGGTGTGGGGCACTTGGGTTGTCATCGCTGTAGCCTCCGAAGAGACCCAACTAAGACAACAAGGCAACATCCAATGGCCGTCTACCCTTCGCCACGCGAGACTTGTAAACATTTACTGCATTGTCTTTTCAATAGCTAACAAAGATTCATTTACGTAATTTTGTGTTTCCAGGAGGAAACAAACTGAGGACACCCTAATGGCTTACGTCCTCGGTCCGAGTGCAGAGGCCGCCGCAACCTTTTGCATGCCAGCGTACAAACGGACATACTCCCACAACCCCAGCCGCAACCTGTTGCATGCCTGAGAGGAGCCTAACAATACTTCAAAGTGACTTTACACGGGGGCCTACTCCCGTAACCCTAATTTTTAATATTTGTAATTTAGCAAGTAGTAAATTTTTACAAGTCCTTTGTGGGTCAAGGCCACACGGACATTAAAACATTTCGGCCCCCGTACATCCATGGCGAACCACGAATGTTCGGGGGCCTTGGGGACTAAAAAACACAAATAGCTAACAAAGATTCATTTACATAATTTTGAGTTTCCAGAAGGGAAACTAACTGAGGACACCCTAGTGGCTTACGTCCTCGGTCCGAGTGCAGAGGCCGCCACAACCTTTTGCTTGCCAGCGTACAAGCGGACATGCTCCCATAACCCCAGCCGCAACCTGTTGCATGCCTGAGAGGAGCCTAACAATTATAAAAAGTGGCTTTACACGGGGGCCTACTCCCGTTCCCTGAAGTTACAATTTACTTTGAGCTGTGAAAAACGCTCAAGGGGAAATGCTAAAACAAGCGTATACACTTTAGATAAATATAACACACTTACAACACACAATTGAGCTCAACATGGTAAATGCTGGAACAAACACATATAAGAAACAAGACACAAAGGATAAAAGACAAACAAGACACACAGGAGACATAGGGTACAAGTAAAACACTATCATATAAAATAATTCCCAATACCCAAACGCAAGCGCAATATCTTAGAAATAATACAAGTCTTAAAGTTAGAGTAGACTTCGCTAAACAGTGAAGGCGCCATTCAGTGTTTAGTGAGGCCTATGGCGGTCCGTCCCGATCGTTCACGTTCAACGCGCGGGAGCGGACTGCGAGCCGGCTGTGGCCGGGCCGCCTTATATCCCCACCGGGGCTGCCACGCCCAGGATATCAGGGGTGGGGGGAGGGGGTGGGGGTGGGGGAGGGGGGGGGCTCGCACTTTTTGTCGGGGGGGGGGGGGCTCGCACTTTTTGTCGGGGGGGGGGTCACTTCTCGTCCGGAGCAAAAAACTTTTTGGTCAAGGTCAAAAATTTTTCCGAAAAAAAAGTTCGGGGGGGGTCACTTCTCGTCCGGAGCAAAAAACTTTTTGGTCAAGGTCAAAAATTTTTTCCGAAAAAAAAGTTCGGGGGGGGGTCACTTCTCGTCCGGAGCAAAAAACTTTTTGGTCAAGGTCAAAAATTTTTCCGAAAAAAAAAGTTCGGGGGGGGGGAGGGGGTGGGGGAGGGGGTGGGGGAGGGGGTGGGGGGGTCACTTCTCGTCCGGAGCAAAAAACTTTTTGGTCAAGGTCAAAAAATTTTTCGAAAAAAAAGTTCGGGGGGTGGGGGAGGGGGTGGGGGAGGGGGTGGGGGAGGGGGGGGTCAAGTGGGCCAAGGTCACCCACAACACTTCTACTCTAAGTGTTGGCTATACCCCCACCACAACTGAGTCCCTAGGCTGCACAACACCGCTCGGCCAGTATGTCTCCGGCTTCCATGCGGTGCGTCTCGCTGTTCTCCAACTCTTTATATGTAAGTATTTTTTACAAGTTTTGAATCTAGGTCACTTCACTTTAACTCTGGGACAATATCGACTTGTGGTATTTCAGTGTTTTCACTCAAGGTCATCACACTTTAACTCTGCTGTTCTCCAACTCTCTATATGTAAGTATTTTTACAAGTTTTAAATCTGGGTCACTTCACTTTACCTCCGGGACAATATCGACTTGTGGTATTTCAGTGTTTTCACTCAAGGTCACCACACTTTAGCTCTGGGACTGCTTTAACTTGTATCATTTCTGTGTTTTGACTCAAGGTCATTACACTTCGACTCTGGGATGGTATCAACTTGTAGTATTTCTATGTTTTGACTCAAGGTCATCACACTTTAACTCTGGGGCGATATCGACTTGTAGTACTTTAGTATTTTAACTCAAGGTCACCACACTTTAACTCTGGGACTGCATCAACTTGTATTATTTCTGTGTTTTCACTCAAGGTCATCACACTTTAACATGTAACTTTAAGGTAGCACTGAAACGGTGCTACCCGCTTGACATTTTCAAGTTTCTCAAGGTCATCGCAATTTCCCCCTCCACTTCCCATATACCTAGAGTGCGCGGGGCCGGACAGTCAGTCGCTCGGTGTCTGTCGTAGGGTGCGCATCGCGGTTGCAGTAATGGTCGAATGGGGGCTTCTGGGCCAGTTCAAGGTCACCCGAGCGGTGTCACATGACGGTTTAGGCAGAGTCACGTTGCAAACTTCAAGTTTCCTCGGCACTTTTGCTGTTTCTCATCGCAAATTCGCTCCAAGTCGTCAAGGTCATGGTAACTGTGACTGAAACTCGGAGCGTAGTGCGAGAAACAGCAAAAGTGCCGAAAAATTTTAGGTTTCAGCGTGACCTTGACCTTTTGTGACATCGATGACGTCATCTTGGTGACGTAAGGGGTGATGACGTCATCAGCACGTCATTTCTGTGACGTCATGGGTTTGACGTCATGGATGTGACGTCATTGGTGATGACGTCATCAATGATGCAATCGATGACGTCATCGATGAGGTCATTGACCTCGATGACGTCATCGCTCGGGTGACCTTGAACTGGCCCAGAAGCCCCCATTCCCCACTACTAGACATCGATTTTCGAAAAACGTTCGGGGACGTTATTTGTTAAAAACATAGTCTAGAAATCGATTTTCGAAAAACGTTCGGGGACTTTACTTATTAAAAACATCATCCAATTTATTCATTTATTTAAAACTTTTCATATTGCACTTTTGCTCATTTCATGGGGGCCATGAATCAAAGTCCAAGACCTTTGCTCTAAGGTATAATGTGTTTGGTCTTTAGACTCAGGTGTAAGACCTTAGGTTTAGATCTTAGGTCAAACATATTAGGTCTAAGCTAATGGTTAATAGGTCTCATTCACAGTTCAAAGCCCAAGCTGCTAGGTTTTCAAAATTATTACAAAAAAGGGGGGCTATATAAATGTTTTTATTGATGAAAAGGTTTTTTTACAAAAAGCAGTTTACAATTTCTTCGTTTTCGTCGTGTCCATCAGGTGCTGCAGTCTGCTCGTGAAATGGTCGACCTCCTTTTTCAGTTTATCTTGCAGACTGGCTGCCAATGCTGGGGTAGTTGCGCGCGAGCAGGCAATAATTACTCCTGACCGGATAGTTGGTCTGCACGAAACTCTCAAACCGGTCGATATAGGTCCTGTCGACCATGGCGGCGACCATTTCAGTATCGAGCTTATTCACCAACGATAGGTTGTTCCACAGCGTGCCGTTAGAGATTAGGTCCAGCTGTTTGAAAATGTGCACATACAAGGTGAACTCCTTGGCGAAAAAGTCTTTCGGGTCGTTTATGATGATGTCGGCAAGGATCGCGACCACAACGCCTTCAGAATCGCCGCGCCTGAAGCGGTTACCATCTCTGTCCACCAGCTCGTTAATCGTATCCACGTACATTTTTATTATCAGCTGGAACAGCTTGTTGGATGTTTTGTTGTACCTGGCCTTGATTTTCGCATTCACAAGCGGCTCTTTGAAATATGCCATCATGTCGGCCAGCTGCATGGTCTTCGACAGGAACACGCATTTGAAACGGTTCAACGAGAACTTGTAGTTGGTGTTGACAGTTTCATCACTACACTTGTTGAATCTCGCGCCCGACAGCCAGCTGTAAAGCCACATCATGTTCTCCTCTGACGTTGTGCACACGTTTATATTCTGGTTGATCACCCTCATGGTGAACATGTAAAAGGCGAACTTAAGCATGGCTTTCGCCCGGTTGCTGGCCTTCACCGTTTGGTTTCTAATTAACTTTTCAAACTTGACACCGTTGATGTTCATAAAGTTGAACTCGTTCTTCCTGTGTATGTGGAAAAATATCACCTGGTCGGATATGTTGCGATCCTTAGCATTTTGGAACGTGAAACAGTCGTACATGGCCCTTTTCGTCGCGTAACAATTTTTCTCGATCAGGGTGTCAAGCCTGTCGTAGTCGCACATCATGCTGTTTTCTTGAATCGTGTTCCTGACACCACCGACTATGAAGTTGTTGAAATTGGAACCGTTGCCGCCGGCCGCCGATCTCTTACGTTTCTTCAGTGCTGGCTTCCCTTCCGATTCACCTTCTTCCATATCACCCTTCGTCCGTTCTTCCTCGTTCATCGTATTGTCGTTGTTCTGTTTGCTGTCATCGTCACCGTCTGTTCTACTACTCGTGTGTTCCACCTCGTCTTCCACCACGTCCATTATATTGCTGGCGTGTCTGTTGTCCTCTGCTGTCGAATTGCTACCCTCTGTGTTGGTATCCTGTCCACTTTTCATGTCGTCCTCTGTTGTGTGTATCGCCTTTTGTGTTGGAGGAAAATCCAATGTGATTGGTTGCATCTTACATTTTTTTTGGTGTCTATTAAAATTTATATTCAAAATTGATTTCATACATTTTTCACAAATTTTTTTTTATATCGTGAATTTTCTTTTTTTTCGGATTTTTTGGGCATATCTTTATGTGGCGGGAAATGTTTGATTTAGAAAAATCTTTTTCACAAAATTTGCAGTTTGTTTTGACCATCTTCTGCTGCACTCTATAACAGAAAAATAATAAAGGAGATTAGAATAAATAAAAAATATTTTTTGTCACAATAAAACATTTGCTTGACAAAGGTAATTTTAAACGAATAACATACTCGCTGTTTAAGAAAAGCAATTTTAATTCAAATAAACCAAAAGTCATCCTACAACACTTTATCACATAAACACAACATTTTAATCAATCGACTAATCAGAGTGCTCTTCCTTCGGATGACGCAGAGCGCTACGTCATATACTACAACACCGTAAAACCATTTTTATAAACCCCACATTGCATACTGTAGCGATTTTGCTACATACATTTTTGAAGTTGTACAGCTGATTTGGACAAAGCAAAAATTGCATCGCCTTATTAACACGTTGAGTGTGGAAAATCCATATATGGGGTCAACAAAAATGCAAAATTTTTGTTTTTGTTTAATCACTAGGTAATTGCTTGTATGTTGCTAAAAAGTCGTCAGAAGTTGTCTATTCATCTATTTTCTGTCAAATCTCATGACTTCATTTCCGGTACATAAATTAACGTAGTCCGCCGGCGATCCTCACTTTTAACTGTGTAAACACTCGTCGGAGCCGTTTTCATAATCAGAGTACAAATTCTTCGTCATTATCCTGCTTCATTGAGCAAGTAACGCCAAAATCAACAATAGAAAACACTGTGAACACAATCACTTCGTACACTGCGCACCCAGGGGGACCGACGAATGATCACCCGCAAACCAAGCAGATGTACTGCGCCAATAAGCGGAGAGCAATATAACCTCTCCCGGCAGTGGCTAAAGCCTTAACTAAACAAATAAACCAATGTTACACAATCCGGAAGTGGAAGGTAATATTACGCAGGCCGCTGCCCTCCCCACTCCTTAAGAAATGGCGGACCGGGAAACGAACTACACCGAAGTGAACACATGGACTAGCACAACAGGCGGTGAGCGCATCAACCTCTCCCGGCAATGGCTAAGCTCATACTGAACCATTATGTTTCGGGCAGGAGCGCTACGTAAATTAACGTAGGCCGCCACCCGCGCCAGTGTGGAACTACGTTAATTAACGTACCATGCACTCAACGTGTTAAAACCATTTCACAAACCCTACATTGCATGCTGTAGCCATTTCACTACATGTATTTTTAACCATATCTTATCAACTATTTTTTGTTTTGGCAAAATCAGACATTTAATAATTATGAGAGTACAACACTAAATTACTGTGAAAATGTTTAAAATAGATGAAAATCCTTTTGAAATCAGGATTATGTTAGGTTAAAAAACGGAGGTTACGAGCTCGTACTTCCTTGGATTAAATTTCTGGATTAATTTTTTATGGATTAAATTTACCATTTTTAAGACCTGGTTGAAATTAGCCCAAAATCAGATACAAACTGGCTCAAAACTAGTCAAATATGAGGTTTACGAGGGGTTGGTTAAGAGGGCGACTCATACTTCCTTAGATTAAATTTCTGGATTAATTTTTTGAATTAAATTTACCATTTTTAAGACATGAAAAATGGTTGAAATTAACCCAAAATCAGATACAAACTGGCCCAAAACCATTCAAAAATGAGGTTAACAAGGGCTGGTTAAGAGGGCGCCTCGTACTTCCTCGTACTTCCCTTGTACTTCCTAAATTCACCATTGGTAAAAACTGAGAAAATGCTGGAAAATGGTTGAAATTAGCCTATAATCAGTGTTTCATATCTACTGATCAGAATAAAAATTTTTAATGGGTACTATTAAAAAATATTATATTATTGTTCTTAATAAACAGCTATAAATAAAAATGTTTTATTGTTAACAAAACAGCTAAACTCCAAATATTTAAAATATATATTAAACTAATTTGATTTTAAGAGAAAATCGTCCAAGTCGATTAAACAACATTTTTGATCGAGTGAAACAATCAGCAATAGCACGTTATCATACAAACATGACATCTGGGTCAGGCGGTTTGATAAGATAACTTGACCAAACGCTTTTCTTATAATTATTGTATGAAAATATTCTCTGACAATTTTGAGTATTAATAACTAATAGTGGTATTATCTCAAATATTACTCACCCTGATTGAGATAGATCTCGAAGCAAACTGAATACTACTTGAAAACCAACCTCCTTTTATACCAAAAATTGTATAGCCTCGGGCAAAGCACAAATTGCATCATCCTGTTAAAACTAAACAAGCTTGATAAGCGATATAATTAACAGACTCCATTAAAACTGTTATCACCAATACTTTCCTCGTACTTCCCTCGTACTTCCTTCGTACTTCTCTCATACTTCCCTCGTACTTCCCTCGTACTTCCCTCGTACTTCCTTCGTACTTTTTTCGTACTTCCCTCGTACTTCCCTCGTACTTCTCTCGTACTTCCCTCGTACTTCCCTCGTACTTCTCTCGTACTTCCCTCGTACTTCTCTCGTACTTCCCTCGATAAGATGACCCCTTATCCGATTCTTATTGTAAATAATAAATATTATTGTCCTCATTGAGGAAAAGCTGGAATCGGTTGACGATAACTTTAACAAACAACTGTTGAATTATAGAGGAAACTCTATGTGTTGTACAACGATAAAATAACACTTTCAGATAATAAATTCAATCACAATATTGAGTTTAAAGTTGACGAATAAAAATTGTTTTTAAAAACTTAATTTAAATACATTTTTGAAAATGCCCCGTTTAATTTATTTGATGTGGAAATCCGTTATGCATGCATTAGGAATCAATAATGGCTGAAAGCTACGGTTATTATTGCTTGACTGAAAACACATTTGAACCGTACAACGGGTCACCGGATGCAGCCGGATTGGATCTCAGAAACGTGTATGATTATGTTTTACCAAAACGCGGTCAACAGTTGATAAAAACTGACTTGACTTTCAAATTCCCAGATGGGTGCTACGGGAGGATAGCGCCAAGATCTGGCTTGGCTTTAAAACATTCTATAAGTGTAAATGCCGGCGTCATAGACCGGGACTATACTGGGAATGTCGGTGTTATCTTGATGAACAATTCCGATACCGATGTGGAGATAGGATTGCGCAGATCATCTGTGAAAAGTATAAAAAGCCCGCCTGTATCAGATTGGACAAAGTTGAACAAACTGAACGGAAAGACGGCGGATTCGGAAGCACTGGGATTAATTAATAAATATCATGTTGTACGTTATTTTTTCTATTTAAATGTTAATCATTAATATCTTGGAAATGTGTTTGAAATTTATTTTTTTCTGACCCCCCAATAATTTGCTGAAATCAAAAGTTGATTAAACATATAGTAGTTGTAAACATCATGGATTTGAAAAATAGAGATTGGTTCACTGATGAAGATAAATACGTGATATCCGTTTTAAAAAATTGCAAACCTGGAAAACTGCAACGCTGGATGAGGGGTCTACCTAAAGCGGTGAAATGGAAAATAATACATTGCAAATTGGGTTACGTTCCAAAAGCTATCGTTTACAAGCCCAAAGAATTTAGATCACTAACAGCTAAAGAAAAGTTTCCGGTTCGAGAAATGGAGGATGCCAAGATAATATACTGCTATGATTGCGGGTTCGATCGCATAGTTCAACTAGAAGCGAATGATGAAGCTGTTGAATTACCTGATAAGTGTTTTAAATCGCTGTGTTTCCTATGTCACAAGTCAGCATTTAAAGTTACAAGATGCGGACGTCATCTGTTGGCGGATCCCGATTATGAAGATGAAATGTCAGATGGTGACGAAAATGTTTGTATATTGTCTGAGATACCCTTTCAAGACTATCCAGGTCATGTGGGAATTTTAGATCAGCTGGGGTACTTGCAGTATTCTGATGAAGAAGACGATGGTTGAAAACTTTTTTGTTCCAATCCCTATTATTTTTTTATTACTTTTGTACGGTGAAAACCCCCCACTTCCCTCGTACTTCCCTCGTATTTCCCTCGTACGTCCCTCGTACTTCCTAAATCCACCATTGGCAAAACCTGATCAAAATGTTGGAAAATGGTTATAATTAACCAATCAAAAATGAGGTTTACAAGGGTCGGTTAAGAGGGCGCCTCGTACTTCCCTCGTACTTCCCTCGTACTTCCTCGTACTTCCTCGTACTTCCCTCGTACTTCCTCGTACTTCCCTCGTACTTCTCTCGTACTTCTCTCGTACTTCCCACACCCCTCATGACGTCGGATCGGCCCTCCCTTACTACAGGCGAGACGGGGCATTTTGACTAAAGGCGTCTAGAGCGACAGAAAGCATTGGCCCTTGTGGAGCCCCATACACTGCGAGAGGTGATGCGAGGTGTGAAGACACGGAAAGGCGTCTTTAGTCAAAAAGTGCAGCAGTGCAGCAGGCAAATATTTTGTTTCGTCGACAGTCACTAACAGTCAACGCGTCCTGCGCATGAGCAAAGTCACATGACACCCCGCATAAAGGTAGCATGAAAATACGTGAGAAATATGAGCAGCTCAAAATGTCACACGCACGTGGTTTTCCGCTGTAGCTCTTATATTGAAAATTGAATTATAAATTCAAGCAGCATGAAAATAAACTAAAATAAATAGCTCGTGTGGTGTAAACATTTAAAATAATTTACTTATGATTGCCATTGAAGGTCCAGAGAAAAATGATTTTAACATTGAAGCTGATTTTGCAAAATGGTGTTTAAAACCAAAAATTTTATATTAGGCTATATTATTGTTGAGTAGACCTACACCTACCCAGCCATGTTCATATATGTTGATGTATGAATCCGAAGACAATTTGGAGTTTATGTATAGGTTTATGTGTTCTTAAGTACTTATGTAAATCTGTAACTTTATATGAACCTATTTTAACGTTTTCAAAATTAAATTAAAAGTCGTTTTGAACTTTTTAGTCCTTTTATTTTAGGTAAAAAACAACAGCGTAAACAAAAATACTTTTAAGGTGAAAGTATTAGTAACTGGTGACGAATTATACTACAGTACGCGAGATAGAAATGCTACAACATGATTCATTTTGCTACAAGTATCCAAGAGCATGTAGCAATTTTGCTCCAAGAAAATTTTTCCCAGCTTAAACCCTGGTTATAGGACTGGTCAAAGAACAGCTAGTGGTGGTGAGTTCATACACCCTGACAGAGACTTTGTTAGAAAAACAGTGTGAACAATCTCAGTGACCTCCTAAAACTAAAACAAGACTTGGAACACAAGTGAAAATCCTACAGAGATATGAGCAATGATGATGAAATTAACCATGCTTTGTTAGCTTAGTGGGAGAATGTCAAGAATACCACATTAATTCACTTAAATAAAATCTTCCTAAGAAATATGAACAGCTCATTATTTTAAAATGTGCTTTATATTTTATTTGTAACACGTTATTAAAAGTACATTTTTGTTTAATTTATGTAGTTGCTAAGAGAAAATGAAAGCATGTTGGAATGTTTTAAAGATAAAATGTTGTTTTTAATTGCATTAATGTTTGTGACGGATATCTTCAGCAGAATTTGCCAGGATAGTTCCAGGGGTCGGTGGTCAGGGATGGTAAGGAAGTGAGGAGTGGCTCAGATATATTATTTGATCCAACAGCACCCGAAGGGTCTGTCACAGCAATGTTCCCACCAATGTTGGTGGAGAAGTTGTAGTTTCATCACTGCCACTGGGAGTGCTTGGTTGACACCAGAGGTTTAGGTATTGTGTTAATAATGAATCTAGCAGTCCAGGACAGCAGAATGCTTAGAGGGTGGCCTAGCAGGAGAGCGGCTTAGGAGAGGAGTGGGCATGCTAAGATCTCTCCATCAAGACGACTAAATCTATATTATGATGAATTTTGCTTAATGAGCCCTGTTTCCCCATTGGGACCTCCAATGATGAGATCTTCCGCATACCTTTGGGGTATAGCTGACACATTAATGGTACTATTTTTCCCCCTATTTACATTTTCATTACCAGTTCCACTTGAATGGTCAGTTTTAGTCTTTATTTAAATATCAAGCCCAATCAAGTTTAAAGTATACACTGCAATAATCTATACTTATTTAATACGCTAAGGGTTTTTTTGTCTTGAGAACTCCTCCTACAATTTTCAACCGATTTTCAAGTTTTTGGTGTCGTTGGATAGGGCTTGGTCTGTAGTTGTTTCCGCCAAAAATTGATGAGAATCGGACTGAAAATAAAGGCGCTATCCAACATTGAAATCTCAAAATTTCCCATTTAAATAACATTGGGGACTGAATAAAGCATTTGAAACATCTGTTAAATAATCAGCTGTAGATACGTGTAGTTATTGGCGATTAAAGATAATCACATTATTGGATAGGGTGGATGTCATTGATTTAGAGCTAAAGTAACATTTGTACCTACTGTATTTAAATAAATTGCTCGATTTCGAGCAACACGTATACTAGTTATAATTAATGTTGTATTGCACTGGCTGTATGACTATTAAGGGTGTTAAAAAAAGTCAATTTTAAATTATAACCTTTTTACTTAGACAATGTTAGACATGATACAATTACATTCTCCTAAATTTATATAAATAAAAATCAAGTCATAGAGTGAATAAAAATTATAAACTCAACCAAGAGAAGAATGTAATAATTTTTGTATGTAACTATTACATAGATTTAATTAATTACAATACATAAAGTACAAAATAATTTCAGAAACTGGTCAGAAATTAAAACACATCAAAACCACTACTACTAGAGAGAAATATTTACAGAGTGTTATGATACACGGTACATAATTGTACACCTTGTAGTTTGCTCTTCATTAAATCAAATCAGCCACTGAAACAAAAAAGGAATATAATTATTACCAACTTATGAATTTCCAGTATTTCACATGCAAATATCTGCAAATATTTGTTCTTAATTAATTTTAGCCTCTGGATTGCTTGATGTATAGTAGAAATAATTTTAAATCTTACCTTAATAATCCTTAAATTAATTTAATCCTTTAATAAATAAAGGATTGCTAAGGTAAGATTTTAAATTTATTCTACTAAATATTTGTTGTTAGCTTGGTAATCAATAATAAAATCATCCCTACGCCATAAACTATCTTGTTGCACTTCATGTTAGATGAATATTCCCATTAGGAAATACGCCCTTTTTAATATTTTAAGGCCATTAACAATGATTACATCTGTCGTACAGTCATGCAGATAATAACTTAGCTATGTGGATAGTGAATGATCACCAAGTAAAAAAACACAGTTTTCTAGGGAACATAACATATTACAAATAAAGTTCTAGACATAAATTTAGAGGCTATTCCCTTCATCACACATAAAAATGCAATGTATGCAAGACATTAGGGATGGGTCAATTCCAAACGTCGATTCTCGATTCCGCCGATTCTTACAGTCAGAATCGGAATCGAGAATCAATCACCTAAAAAGTTGATTCCGATGATTTTTTTTATTATTTATTTATTTCAAGTCATTACATTAATATTGTGACAGGACATAGTGTCATATATACAGTAGAATTTAACTAAGAATAACAAAAGTGTCTTATTACTAATCCAATATAACATCCCTACTTAAATAACATTCAACAGAATAAAAATTTTTTGTTTTTAACCATTTCCTCAGGGTGTATATGAACTTTGTAGCTATCTGATTGCAGCTATTGAAGCAATCGCGTCGGCTACGCCGATCGAAATCGCTAGCGATGTGCGTTAAAAACTCCTGAATCTCCTGAACTAATTGAATGCGATGGAATTAATTAGACAAGAACTTACTACTACTATACTATTTACTTGATTACTTCTTGATTGCTATGTGCTATCTTGCGTGAGTTCCAGCAAAATTTTGTATTACCAGTACCGACCCAAACGTGCTGGGTAGTTTCTTAAAGTACATCCCCAAAGTGCCAGACCGTGTTTGCCAATTACAGTAGACTCCCTCTTAACCGGCCACCTTTTAACCGGTCTCTGCTTTAACCGGCCTACCCTGACACAAAATAACATCTTTTTAACCGGCCATTTTTTATCTCAACATCGCTTTAACCGGCCGCGTTTTGCCGGAAACTAAGTTTTCTTATCTAATGTATCATTCTATTCAACTTTATTTCATATTGACGTTCTCAAACCAATTAAACTATAACGTCCTGGACGGAAGTGACTGCCACCGGAAGTCAATGGGTTTGGACGTACTATCCAGTAGACCACAATAAAGAAATTATTATAATTAGTGTAGGTTTGTTGTGGATTTCATGGGTGGTGGATATTAGCTATAAATCATATACAGTAATGTAGTTAAGGTTGTTTTTCAAGTAATAATTATATTTAGGTCATATAAAATTGTGGGATGGCGTTCTTAAATGAACATCGGTTTAACCGGCCAATTCATAATCCGGCCGGGGCCTGGTCCCGAGGTGGCCGGTTAAGAGGGAGTCTACTGTAAGCAGTTAAAAGTATTGAAAAATAGATTTTTCGATATGTTGATTCTCGCATATTTGACTCAATGACAATAAATAAAAGAAAAAGATCTGAGTACAAGTTTAGTTGCTGTGACAACTTACTTCTTGATCGCTATGTGCTATTGAACCTTTGAGTTCAAGCAAAATTTTGTATTACCAGTACCGACCCAAACGTGCTGGGTAGTTTCTTTAAGTACATCCTAAAAGTGCCAGACCGTGTTTGCCAATTACGCAGTTAAAAGTATTGAAAAATAGATTTTGCGATATGTTGGTTATCGCATAATTGACTCGATGATGATAAATAAAAGAAAAAGATCTGATTACTAGTTCGGTTGCTGTGACAACTTATCTATTGGGCCGGTGAGATCGGCCGCTGGCAATTCTTGCGTCAAGATACAGAATACATCAGCTGTGGATTTATGAGCCGATCTAATCAGCTTCAGGCTGGTAATAAAGTAATGAAAAATATCTATATTCCTACAAATTTTAGCTTGAAGAACCAATAAATTGACAGAAAACGTAATGGGAAGAAAAAATATAATTTCACTCTACCGTTCATAGGCATCTCATCAATTTGAGTTGAGTAATACTGCTCAATGTCTCTCAAGATGCGGATGTCATCGTTCTTGACAAAGTTGATGGCAACACCCTTCCGGCCGAACCTTCCAGAACGACCAATCCTGAAAATATGCAACAAAGTTGTTGAATGGCATCATCTAGACTTTAATTTTCTTTTTTACTATCATTAATATATTACGCAGGCCTATACTGTTAAGTTTAAAATACTACAAGAAAGTATATACTAAAAGTACCTTGGTAAGATAGATAGGTAATATGATAGGTAGATAGTGTGGTAGAAAAGTAGGTGATAGTATGATAGGTTTATGATTGTAAAAGCCTCTATAGTACAAAAATGCTACACTCGAAAAATAGTATAATTTATTTTTCACATATTATAGTATATTCTCACTAATCTGATGGATCAGACCAAAATGGTGGCAGATTGGAGAAAATGCCGGAAGAGTGGAGTAAGTCGATATAACCATCGGAGCTGATTTTATGCCCACAGTTTAATAGAATAGAACGTGTGAGGTTGGCTTTAAATGATGATCTACAGTGGAAAAGTAGCCACTAGCGATAACACTAGGTTGAAACGGCTTCAAATACCGATGGATTGTATTATAGACTATTAAAGAAAATTTAACCGCATGTGATATTATGTACCAAACACATATTTTGTTGGATATTATGTACCAACTACATGTAACATAGATAAGGTTTTGAAAATAATAAAAATACCCATCAGCGTTGTCTTAAAAGCAACGGACTGGACTGCAGGGTTGGATTCACAATGAGTTGGGTAACAGATGGTCTGCTGTTTACTTTACTACTGCCCATTTATTCAGAAGCAGTCTAACACCAATGCTTTCAAGTATACAAACTGTTAAGTTATTTTTTTCTTTTTATTCCCAAACTTGAATTTGATTTGTTTTTGTATTTTTTAAATATTTTTAATACATATGAAGGGTGGTCTGGAGTTGATATAAAGTTGATCGGCTTTGAACCACTATAGCAATATGGATTCAAAAAAGTAGTCAAATAGCCCAAGTTATAATCTTTTGTTTAAAACCTACAGTAGAAGCCCTCTAGTTCGGCCTCGGATAGTTCGGTCGCCGGATAATTCGGCCGCAGTCTGGAAATGAAATCTTCAGCCGCTGGCACTTCCCAAGGCCAAAATAGACATGAGTCAACTTGTTCCATATATCACAATAATTATATCAGTTCAATTACCAATTTCTGGTTTCGTATGTCTTTGAAAAAAAATTGTGTTTATTTTATATTTTCAATTGTTATATTTTTGTGTTTTGCGGCCCGATCCTCGATGTGACATGAAAGTTAGGTCACTAAAATGTTTCCATCACTTTTATGGACTTATTTATAAGTTTGGGTCTTCGTTGAAAGAAGACCAGTATCATTGTCCATGAAACACAGTTTCATCGCAGCGACCGCTTGTCCGTTGTCCGATCGTCATTTTGGCAGCATTACACTGTCTGAGAGAGCAAATCATGATTGTTACAAAGTAGAAGCACAGCATTGATTGTGCAAGTGTGATACCTTTCATTGTTAAATACAGCCTAATAGTTTATTGTTGCAACACACATAATACAGGTCTCTGTTCAACTCGTTTCATAAACCACCGGTTAATCCGGCCATTCTGAAATCTGGCCAGTGGTCCAATCTTGAGGAGGTCGTATTTAAGGGCTTCTACTACATCTCACTTTTATCAAATTTTAAATAAAGGTATAAAATGGGAGCAGGCAAAACACTGCATGACGCTCTGAGAGGAGCCCTTTAACCCTCTCTTAAGGAAAATTATTAATCATACACCTTTGTAAATTTTGCTACTCATGAGTCTTACTTCATATAGGTCCAAAAATAGACCCAAATATCTGAAGAAACTGAGTCACCCTGTTATGTGTGTCTCACTTAACAATCTCTCTTTTATGCTCTCTTTTTATCTCTCTTGTAAGCCAGTTGTATAATCCTTTCAAACCTGAAAAAAGCCCAACCCTTTGTGTTTTAAGCAACTACCAACTAACCTACATAATGGGCTTAAGGATAGCACGCACCTGTGAATATACAGTTCTCGGTTGTTTGGTAGATCGTAGTTGATGACCAAGGACACTGTTTGGACATCAATGCCTCGGGCCCAGACGTCCGTGGAGATGAGGACTCGACTGAAAGCCAACAAATAAATGTGTCAGAATGACTTTTTCCCCTACATAAATAATTTAAAACATACCGAGCCTAACTATTACTCTGGAATCTTTTTTTGCGTTTTTTTACTTTTCAATAGAGATATACAATCATAACATGTAGATCAAGGTAACGTGAATTAATATGCATACATATGTTAATCATAAAAAAATTAATCTCAGTTTGAGTTAACTATTTGAAGAAAGTTAACTAAAAGCTAATTTTAGTGTGGGTAGAAATCGACTGTGCTTTGATATTAAAGCTTAATTTATCCTAGGGCCTATTTTAGTTAAAATCCCAACTCAATTGAGACTGCGATGATTTTAATTTTACACTACACCACAGACATAGTAATTGATTGTTTAAATAGTTTACAGGTAGGCTACAATAAATTTTTAGCACAGTGATAATCCAGATGCAATTAGGATAAAAATGTGACAAACACTTTTAAACCTACTTTTAAGAACCTTGATTAATCAAACTTTGCAATGCAAGTGCAATACTTTAAGACAGTAAAATATTGAATCTTGAATCTACTGTTTATCTTGCTGCTTATGGATAGAACAATTATTAAGACTATGGAAACTGCACTTGACAATCGTACTTTTTTTAAGACTATCATATAAATATGACTCTCATAACTATTGAAACCGTGTTAAAATTGTTGCAGTGGAACCTTGATATATCGAACCTCAATATATCGAAATCCTCGAAGTAACGAAGTTTTCTTGCGTCAATAAAAGAAAAACCAGTTTTCTTGCGTCAAGATAGAGTGGTTCCCCTTGAACCTGACTATCAATCTAATGTTATTTCTACCTCTATATATCTACGTATTAGCGAGGATAACCTCAATATAACGAACTTTTGGAGGGCTGATGCACGATCTAACCAACTCTACACATCAAAGTTTGGACTGAAAACCTCAACAAATCAAAGTTAAAAGAAGAACTAGTTGAATCATTGAACTCATCTATTTTCTTTCACGTTGCAACCTGTCACTCTGCAGACATTGCCTTTTACCAGGCTTTGTGTTTGTAGCGCTGTTCTTGTTTACCACATTTGCAGTCAATATAGTGTGTTAGTGTTGTTCCATCCATCCTAAGAAGCCGTAAGCATTTTGTTTAAATGCATTTTACCTACATTATACTCGTGAGTAATAATTTACAACCCTATGGTTACTGCATGTATAAAAGTACAAACGTATCCTAATCCCGATCGATGTTTGAAATAAAATTTTTGTGTTAGCAGCACTGTTTCCCAATTTATAGCACAATTTATAGTCTTTGTCCTGATCAGCTCATGATAAAAAATATAAAAAAACGAACTCATAAACAACTTATAATGTTACAATGGACTGTTGTATTCTTTTGTGTAATAACAAATTGTAGGTTATAATCACCGTAAACCCCCTTATTAATTCCTCTGTTGCTAGGCCAATTGGAAATAAGTAATGGTATGTATTATGAGGTGGTCGTGAACCTCAGTATATCGAAGTTTGTAAAAAATAACCTTGATACCTCAGTATATCAAAGACCTTGATATTACGAAGTTTTTACATTCCCCTTCAGGTATGATATATCAAGGTTCTACTGTGAGCTTTGATGTTCAAAATTTTAATTATCGAGGCCAGTTTTGACATATTAAAAACTAAATTGGATTTCAAAGTAAACATTTTTAGCTTTAAATATTATTAAGGGTCTGCAGTGCCCGCCACACCATGGAGTTTGATTCCAATAAGATTAATGTTAAATTGAAATGTAAGCTACGCCTGTGATATTGGTTAAAAAAAATTCCTTATGTCATTTTAAAGGAAATATTAATATCTAGGGGACTGTGATATGAAAATCATGATTAAAAAGCAATTTACAACGTTACAACTACAGAAAAAAGTCTATTTTTTTTAGAAAAAATGTGGAGAATACTTTCTTGTTTACTAAACCAATCAACAATATGAAATGCCTTATTACTTATTACCTTATTACCAAGCAGCAATCGTTGACCTCAATTGAGGATTGATCTTGTCAGATTTAAATGAAACTTTTGTAACTTAATCACTTCACTTAACACAATTAAAATATTTACAAGACTTTTAAAACATTATACCATCATGGCTGGGCTAGATCATCCATAGGTTCTTGAAAAAATTCTTTAATGGAGTAGAAACTCCGACTTTTAAGCCATTTCACTAGCCTAGTGTTGAATTTCTGTGGGTCTAAATCCTTGACTTCCTGAGGCAGTTTATTAAACATTTTGTAGCCTATAATGGGGTTGCTGTCTTTTGTTTTCTCCAGCCTACACCTCGGTATGTTTATGTGCCCTCTATTTCGGACATTGTATGTGTGACAGTGCTCACGGGTTTTCTGACTGAGCTGTGGAGTAGACTTGACCTTCAGAAGGGAACTCAGTATAAACTGGTTGAAAACAGTCAATATGCCCAGTCGCACAAAAAGAGGTTTGCAATGTTCATCATGCTTACTGGAAGTGATTATTCTCACAGCAATCTTTTGCATTAATAGAACTCTTTCACAACTTGGAGTGTGTCCCCACAATGTTATTCCATAGGCTATATGACAATGAAAAAGTGCAAAATAAGTCATCAGAAGGTAATCAGGTGTGACCAGACTTTTCAACTTTCTTAACAGGTAGTTGACCCTCGAAACCTTCCTACAGACCTCATCAATGTGGCAGTTCCAGGTGAATTTAGTGTCCAAGTGAATGCCAAGCAACTTGACAGATTGATTCATTTCCCTTTCTTGTAGTGCCTCTTGCCTTGTCCATAGACTACATAACAGTTTCTGAGTTTTTTGTTCATTCAATTGAAGCTTGTTTGCTTTAAAGAATGTCTTAGCTTCTTCATATTCCTTTTCTGCTTCTTCATTAAGCAAGGCTAGGTCACTGCCACGAGAGATGAGGGTGGTGTCATCGGCGTAGAGCAAGGCACTAAGATTCAGGTCATTCACAAGTAGCAAGAACAGGAGAGGTCCAAGGGCCGAACCCCGCGGAACTCCGTGGGCTACTGGGAGGGCTTTTGAGATTGCACCATGTATAGTCACTACTTGTGATCTGGTATCAAGGTATGACTCAAACATTTTCAAGGCAGCACCGCCAATGTTGTAATTTGTCATTTTGCTCAGTAGTAACTTATGTGACACACAGTCAAAGGCTTTGCTTAAATCTATCAGCGTAAGCAAGACGGAATCCTCATCCTCAAATGCAGCCCTGATTTGCTGAGTCAGTGTCTCTACTGCCGAAATAGTGGATTTTCCCTTACGGAAACCATGCTGCTTTTCACTAAAAAGACCATGATCTTCAAAATAAGATGTTAGCTGATTCTTTAATATGGTCTCCAATATCTTAGCAAAGACTGGAATGATGCTTATTGGTCTATAACTAGTGATTTGGCAAGGGTCGCCCTTCTTGAATACCGGCACTGTTCTGGCTATTTTAAGTTTATCAGGAAAAATTCCCTGGCTGAGACACATATTAAAAATAATGGCTAAGGGTTCAGCAATTACACTAATAAAACATTTTAGGAAAGCAGTAGTTAAACCGTATATATCAACACAAGGAGAGGTCTTAAATTTAGAGACAATCTTAACTATGTCATTTGGTGTAACCATTTTCCAGTTGTTCAAAACCACATTATGGTCGACCTGAATACTAACATTCGTGTCAACCAACCCATCGTCTATAGTGTTAACAATCTCGTCAACAGATTTAATGAAAAAATCATTAATTTCATCAGGGCTGGCTGAACATTGAAAAGTAGTTTCCTTCTTCCTACCACTATTAATTACGCTCCAAGCCGCTTTACAGGGGTTGTTAGCGTTTTCAATGAAACTTCTCACGGCTATCCTCTTAGCCAGATCAATTTCCCTCTGATAGTCCTTCTTGGTTTTGAGATAAAGGGCAAACAACTTATTACGATCAAAATCATTCTTAGCCTCTTTGTACAGATCGTGTAATAGAACAACCCAAGCTCTTAATCTACCTAACTCTTGTGTGTACCAAAGTTTACTATCATTGAGACTCGAACCAGTATTTTTCGTAGGCATAGGCCTTGTTTTCTTATGAGAAAAGGCTTCACTATTTGTTTTGGTTACAGTTACTGGGAAAAAAGTGTCAAAAACTTCCATAAACTTATAAAAAAATATATCGAAAGTTGCATTTGCATCTATGCTCTGATCATCATTTGAGACGCTAAAATCTACTTTTGTCAAACTATTCTTAAAACTAGGCAGCAAGGATTCATCTAGTTTTCTGTTAAGTATTAAGTAGTTATCAATCCAATGCAACTGAAAATCACCACCTACCTTGGTGTTAATACTCAGGTCGGTTACCACCGCATGATGATCCGCGACCACTGGGTTGATGATCTCCGTCATATGATTCCTTGTCCCGCAGTTTGTAGCGACGACATCCAAACAATTGTCTCCCCTGGTAGGTTGTCTGTGAGTCCAGTATAGGCCATAGCCACGGATGAAGTTCTCTAGTCGAGCTGAGACTGATGTTGGAAAATTTATCGGGATATTCCAATCACCACCAAGCAAAATGGTCACTTCAGGTTCAATCATAGTTATGTAGTTTAGACATTTTCTAAAAGTTCAAAAAATACTTCAAGGTTACCGTCACCAGATCGGTATACCACCATAATTACAGTTTTTTGATCCGGTAGTTTAACAGCGACTACTTCAAAGTTCAATTCCGAGTTAAATTGCTTAACATCAATTTCTAGGACGTTCAAACCTTTTCTAGCATAAATGCCAACACCACCATTTTTGTGTTCAGTTCGACAGAAAACACTAATTATGTTCATCTATACACAATACATCTGGTTTTCTGTCCGAGACAAACAAGGACAGCATGTTCAACTTTGTACGTAAACACTGCACATTTATAAATATTGTTCTGATTTGACAGACTTGCATTAAAGGTTTGGTTGGGTTAGGCCTAGTAGCAGCATCCGCTATTTCACTTTCTGATGTCTTCGCGGATTCCATAAAAAATTGTTTCCATCCCTGGTGAACATTTTAGGCCTAGGCCTATGTGACTTATACTCACTCACAAGAACTCCTTCTGGCCATAATTCAGGTTTCATAATGTTTTCCACATCTTCTAGGTTAACTCCAACTTTGTAGGATTTATATCCTGGATACTTGGTTTTTATTTCCTCACAGATGATATTCCCGGTGCACATTTTTCCAACATATTCTTTAACATGATCTTGTTGTGTTTCCAGAGAAAGCCTTGTGATGAATACCCATTCTTTCCTTGGAGCTGAATTGATCTTTAAAGAGTCTGTGCTAGGCTTACTACCTACAACAGCTTTTTTGGGGTTAGCCAATGTCTTGTTTTTGTTTTCTTTGTCATTCGAGTTATGCTTTCCACTGGACATCACATTACTTTTAGTTTTATTGCTGGTGGCCAAGACTTGGGAGTAAATTTTGGTAGGCTTGACAGGTTCTGAAACGTTCGTTTTGACACTTTCGTTTTGATTCAACTCAATAGTATGAATGTTTGTTTCCAATTCTGAAACTCTATCTTTAATATCAATATCAATTCCCTCTTGGATATGGAGAATATTCGTCTTTTCAATTTGCGGCTTATCCAATTGTCCGGTGCATTTGCCACTATTCGAAGCTTCGTCTTGATGGAAGTTTACATTTTCAACTTTTATTAATCTTGCCTCATTAGTGCATAGTTTCTGCTTATAATAGCTAATTGATCCTTAATCAATTTCAGTTCGGAGGTTTCGTCAGAATATTCATCACTAGGGAAACATACCGTTTTCCTCTGCTCAATAAGCATTTTAACCTCACTTTTGCACATTGCACAGAACCACACAGCTTTTTCCTTCAAATCATCGAATTTTTCACAGTCTTCTTTTGTTATTCCTCCACATTTTAAGTGAAACCACTTTTCACACAGTCCTTCACAACAAATTCCTCCTGTTTTCGCAGTAACTTTATTATTACACTTCCCACAATTAACACCGCCTCTACTGCCGCCCGCCATGATGGACCAACTCCCATCATTACCAATGGCTCATAGTAATGTTTGATTACTATGAGCCTATGTATTAATATTCCTTTTAAAAGGATATAAAGATGAATCTTTTTCAACCAATATTAAAGGCGTAGCGGACGTTTGAAATTTAACATTAGGCTTATGGGAATTTAAGGTGATGGGCACTGCAGACTCTTAAATGTGTTGATTTTCTTAAAATAAAGTAGTAATTGCAATAATATGTAACTTTTTCTGAAAGTACAAATTATTTTAGATCTACTATGCTTGACAAAAATAACGTTTACTTACAAAAACCAACGTGTAGGCCTATTATTATTTTTATGTTTTTTTCTGATTTCCTGATTTATGCTTTGTTTACCTTTGGCCAGATCGGAATTCTTTCATAATGGCGTCTCTTTCCTTCTGAGGCATGTCTCCATGCATGGAACTAACTGTGAAGTTTGCCTCACGCATCTTTTCAGTCAACCAATCACCTGAAAATAGAAAAATTTCCTGAGATAAAATTATGCTAGCTAAAGACATTCATAGTATTGTCTTAAGACCTTCAGCCATAATAGATTAAATAAATTACCGTATACATTTCTGATGAGCAAATAAGATAAGAGAAATTCAATCTCAAATCAAGTTTTAACCCTAGAAGCGGCCATTGCCGGATATCCGGCAATTTCATTTTTGCGAAAATCGTCAATTGCCGGATTCCGGCAATATAGGTCAATTTTTGTTCAACTACTCATTACACATGGAAAACGATCAATAAATGTAATAATATTGATACCATTTTAAAGAGGATATTCCAAACTTTCATTTTCGTATATAATCGAACCTTGTACCATTAAGAGATTGACGCAATTTGTATTATAATTTGAACAAAATTAAGCGCGCGAACCATTTCCGGCTCAAAAACGGAGAAACGTCTAAAAACATATGTTTTTAAAAAAATTTTACTTTTTGTATTTTTTTGACTATCAGAAAGCCGTTGGTATGATTGAAAAGAGCACGAGTTCTTCTTTCGTTTCCAGTGATAAACATTTGTCATATGATTTCGGAAAATAGGAAAAATAATTTTTTAAATCAGCTAAAATGTGCGGTGCATAGTTTGGCCAATTTGCCGGAAATACTGCAAATTATAAATCGCCTATTAAAACAATTAATAATGAGTTTAGCGTGTTATAAATCATACAATTTTGTTGCCAGGTAAAAGTTATACGTATTAGTAGCGATTCCTACCTCTATGGTGCGTCCGGTGGTCTGTGGAAGAAGACGGAAATAGTTGTATTACTAGGCCATTCTACCTATTGCCGGTGTGAAGCCTCACGCGTCTCATCCCAAAAAAATTTTAAGGAACCTTAATATTTTTTATATTTTACTTGTATATATTCTTGTTCAGGAAGATATGCACTTCAAATAAATGTACTAGTTATCTTATTATAAAATTGTAAGATAATTATATCAGCTTTTAATAACTAAATTAGGGTTTTTGTCAAGAACAAATTATGTTTTCCTACACATGATAAGTAAAAAGAAAAACAGTTATTTTTTGATCATAAGTGTATTAATACCAAAGAATATATTGTAAAGTTTAGTAAAATAACAAGTGCTTTTTATATTTACCTATACTTTGTGTCAAACATAAAACCTAAGTTTGTCAATTTTGCCCATTTTACCTTATTTTTTATCAATTACTGAGGATAAAAAAAATTATTTCCAATAAGCCAAACACATTTATGTAGAGAAATAAATTAAATACAGTTTATTATGTATTAGATTGAGTTTAAATTAAATATTATAAGAGTTCTCGTAGTAATTAAAAAAATATTTCAAAATTATTTATAAAATTGATTGTTTGCATTTTGCTAATAATATACTAGCAGCGATTAGTTTAATTTTATTTTATTTAAATGCTATGTTCTTTTGTGAACAAAATGAGTATTCATATGATAGGGTTATCTTGTAAAGTTAAGTCTCAGAGAGGGTTTGAAGTAATTTTTGCAGATTTTGCTGGAATACGGCCTGAGGGGTAGATTTTTGTTCTAATTTCGACCCGTGCATCCATTCACTCAAATGTCTTAAGAAAAATTGTTTTTTTTATTTCCTTATACTAATATGTATATTTTCTTGTTCAGAATAATCTGTACTACAAAAATATGTACAATTGATCATATTATCAAGTTGTATAAAAATTATATTAAGCTTTGAGTAACTAAATTAGGTTTTTTGAAAATAAAAATAAAAAATTTAAACACATATAACATAAAGAACAAATTTTTTTATGATACGAAAACGCATTATTTCCAATAACTACATTGTATAGTTTAGTAACATAGCACATTTACTGTAAAATGTATATATTATTTACTTTATTTTTATCTTTCAAATGTACAGGGCACGTTTGTGATTTTTTTCCATTTTCCGTAATTTTCCCTGTAACAGTTGTAAAAAAAAATATTTCTAACAAGCTAAACATATTTCCACGTAGGGAAATAAATTGCCTACATTTTGTACATCTTCGATTTTCTGTATAAAAATCAGTGTAAAAGTTCTAGCACTCTACTTTTGAAAAATATTTCAAAATTTTTCAAAAAAATTGTTTTTTGACATTTTGTGAAAAACGTACCAACAGGGATTTTATTTAATTTATTTTAGAAATAATCTACGTCTTTTTCCGAACAAAATGAATATGCATATGACTAGGTTATCATTGGTAGTTTGGACACTGTTAATTTTTTTAAAAACGTCCTGCAAAATGGCCGAAATTGACTGGCCGCTTAGCGCACACGCACCGATTTGGCCTGGCCGCTCCTAGGGTTAAAAATAAATAAACTTAAGACAAGCTTAGAAAAGTTTAAAATTTTTTTACAAGTCTTATCAACAAAAAATCTTTTAACAAAAGCAGCAAGTACAATACTAAAATGTGTATGGTTATTAAGATGGCGTTCTATAGCTGAGTTTACAACTCTAAAAGTGAACCAAGTAAAAGTTCACGAATGGTTATTATTTGTGCATAAAAATTTATGTTTAACATTCTTTAAGTTCTTATAAAACTAAACCAATTAAAAGTTACATGAACTGAACAGAAGTGTTGAATGTGATGCAAACAACCAACCTTCCTTTTGGTGTTGCAGAATATGGCCTGGGTGATGGTGAGGGTGTCATAGAAGACAAAAAATCTTTTAACAGAAGCAGCAAGTACAATACTAAAATGTGTATGGTTATTAAGATGGCGTTCTATAGCTGAGTTTACAACTCTAAAAGTGAACCAAGTAAAAGTTCACGAATGGTTATTATTTGTGCATAAAAATTTATGTTTAACATTCTTTAAGTTCTTATAAAACTAAACCAATTAAAAGTTACATGAACTGAACAGAAGTGTTGAATGTGATGCAAACAACCAACCTTCCTTTTGGTGTTGCAGAATATGACGGCCTGGGTGATGGTGAGGGTGTCATAGAGGAGGTCACACAATGTGTCGAACTTCCATTCCTCACGCTCCACTGCGACGAA
This sequence comes from Neoaliturus tenellus, assembly GCA_030545055.2. NCBI lineage: Eukaryota > Metazoa > Arthropoda > Insecta > Hemiptera > Cicadellidae > Neoaliturus > Neoaliturus tenellus. Next base: position 78,347,673 of record CM061533.1, read on the forward strand.
GAACTGCTTGATGCCTTCCAGTGTCAATTCATCACTGCAACACATAATATTCATTACCATAATTTGTAAACAATTTGATTTCGGTTAGCTTACATTTATTGTTATTTCACATTTAAAACAAAAAATTAAGTATTTGAACAAAGTTATGTACTGCTTTTTGGAAATATTTATACATGATCCATATATTACATGCTCCATCAGAAATCAATTTTCAATGTATTTTAATAGCCTAAACTTTTTTATTTTTTTTTTTTATTACAACAACTTAAATTCTTTAGTTTAATAATTGAATGGCTCCGCCGAAAAACGTTCTAAGCGACAAAAACCTACTTTTGAGAAAAAGCAGAAAGAAAACTGATTTCTAAAATTTTACGAAATTTTTAGGTTGGAATTATTTTTTGCCAATTATCTTTTAAAACTACATATATAACTTCGTATAGTAGTATTATACAACACTTTTACACACCACAATCAGATTTTTAACTATTTTTATGCATTTTTTGGGGGTAAAACGTTCTAATCGCCTGTCCTTTGAAACGTTTTTCCCGGACGTAGCCTCTGCCGCTAAAAATCGTCATGAAATGTAGGAGTACCAACATGAATTCGATAATAAATTGAATATAAAACACTTTTATTAGAATAATATTATAAAAAGATAACATTAAAGTCTTACACAAAACGTTAATACTTCTTAAAACGTTTTCTTAACGTACGATATTATTGTTCAACATGTTATAATAATGATAACAGTTAAGTCCAAAAAATATTTTTGTCAGAGAAAAAAATTCATTTTCAAAATTATTAGAAAACAATATTATAAAAAGATTACAGTTTTAAACTTATACAGGTATCAAAATGTATCAGGCCTTAGCACTTAGAACGTTATTCCACTTACCTCTCCCGGTGGCAGTTTTCCTGGTACAGGCTTTATGGTTTTAGATATATATGGCAATCCGGCGTTTCTCCTTTCTTTTCTATTCTTATCTTACCATTTCCCGACATTTAACTTCCTTTTTTCCCCAAAATTAAAACGATTTATGTCGCCGGGTGACAGCGGCACAGCCGGCGGAGGATCCATATCGCGGCTGATAGAACCTTATTCGCCAACAACTCCGCGAACTCCCGAAATCGGCGCCGGAATGGACAGCTAAAATCAGGGATGCCAACATAAATATTTCCAACGCAAAATATCCCACGATGTTGGGGAGGTCTGTTAGAACCTTTTTCACTAAAAATCTTGAAATTTGTATTTTCGTCGCATAGAACGTTTTTCGGCGGAGCCATTCAATTGTAGTTAAACAATTAAATTGTAATTGTTTTTAACATTACTGTATTCTTTTACAGATTTCTGAGAAACAGTTGGGCGTCACAATACATCCAAAATAACTGATGAGAAGTTACTGGCCAGTTGGAATAAAATTTGTGACAACAATATAACAGTTGGCAGATTGTTAAAAGTGATGAAAGATTGAGTTTATTTGTTTGATAAACACTCGTGCAAAAACCACTGGATATATAACCTAAAATGTTGCCAGGGGCAGGCAGTTTGACTATGTGGCCAGCGTAGTTATAAAAAAATGAGAGAACTTACCGCTTTACCAATATCCTAATGGGATCAGTCATGAATTTGCTGGTCATTTCAAGAATTTCATGAGGCAATGTGGCAGACACCAGGACAACCTGCAATTAAAAAATTGATTACATAACAAGAGATTGAGGAAAATATCTCTACTATGTTCTATATAATCCTGAAAAGTGAAACTTTGATGTATTGACAAATAATGGATACAGTTTACAATGAATGTTGAATTGAATTAGCAATAACTTTTTATATTGTTCAATAAAGGATCAAGAAAATTTGTGTTTTAAATTTACTTCGCTGAAAGAGAGTAAATTTCCAGCCTATAAATGGCCACAGAAAGCAGCTGATTTTCTGCAGTCTTAATAATTGGGAATTCAAATCCCAGTCTATGGAACTGGGATTTGAACCCAGGCTCGCTGGGTGATAACCCAGAGCTCGACCACTGAGTTACAGCGACTGCGTATTGAAAAAAACTGTCTTAAAGATAGCCATTGCGTAACACCTGAAATTCTCTCGCGTACCACCAGAGGCGAGACACTGTTTTAAAATAAAACACCCATAAAATGTCAATTGGAAATGTTGTAAGTTGACAATGTGTCGTCTGTAGTACAGTTAGTGGCACACGTATAATGTGCCATACTACTTGAATGCCATTAGGTTGCAAGGGCACTTATTGCCTTATTATTGCAGACAATGCCTACTTACCACCTCAGTACCGAAAATAAAAAAATATAATTAATTTCCTTATTTAAGTGCAATTTACAATAATTGCACATGATAATATATTATACTTAAAATAATTAATTTTGAATAATGTACTGGCAACACCAGTCTTGCATCTCATGTTGCCTGTTGGCGCCTTTTTGTCATGTGTCTGTGTCACCCCCACCCCTGGGACTGTCGGGGGTGCGTGTGTGGCGCAGGTCAGTTGTGAACAAACCGTCTACAGTGTCGGGTGTCTGCCACACAGGCAGACGTTTCATTTTCACTTCTCATTTCACATTTTCAAGTGTTAATCACTCATTTAACATATTTCACACATTTAAGTTATCATTTACATTTGTTATCATCATTTTACTTAATTATCAATCAATAAACAGTGTTTTATCAACGTGAGCATTTTCATTTACAATTTTCACACCAGCTCAATTAACTTTAAACATTTATCATAATCCATTATTTCATTTCAGTACGCATTACGTTCAGTCTTTTGTGCGTGTGCGTACATATTTTTGGTCCTCCGGGCCGGATCACGCGATTCGTGTGGTTACAGTGTTCAGTGACTTCAGAGCAAAGTTTTTGAGCTGGAATAGTGAACTCGAAGACATCGACGGCGAGAGAAAGCTGTAAGACACCACGGCTGGACAATAGGGGCGGCGAGTTTATTGCGCGGCAATAAACCCTTTGGAGGTCTTTCCTTCGTCACAGCTGACACCAGCCCCTACGAAGCGGAGCGGAGCCGAACATCCCTTGCCAAGCCGAGCAGAGCCGAGTCGACCTGAACCTCGCAGAGAGAAGCAGACGAGCCCCGAGTGAGCCGAACATCCCTTGCCAAGCCGAGCGGAGCCGAGTCGACCCGAACCTCGAGAAGCAGACGACCCCCGAGTGAGCCGAGGAGACACGAGCGGAGCCGAAGCTTCCCGACCACTTCAGCGCAGACGACGACCAGCTGATAGAGGGGGTGAGTGACCCGGTGTCAAACATAACCTTTGTCCATTCATGAAACCTAACCAATGTTTTTACCTATCAAACTCCTATCTTGAATTTATCAATATTCCTCATTATTAGTACCTCGATCACTGAGTTATTTCAAATTTCTTCAAAATGCCTGACACGGAAAAGCAGTTAAAAATATTAACAAACAAAAGAGGACAATTAAAAGGAAAGTTAACTCGTTTTGAAACATTTCTTCTAAATCCTAACAACCATCAAAATGTAACAGAAATCGAACTTAGAGCAGAAAAAGTAAAGGATCTACTAACAGAATTTGAACAAATTCACGAACAGATTCTAATCCTAGATGAAACCTCAGACCATTCTGCACAAATTGAGGAATTCGAACAACAGTACTACGAATTATTAGCAAAAGCAAAAAATCACATTAAGATTAACACTATTCAAAATCAAACTTCTACTAAATCAGACACAAATTCACCATCACCGTCTCACAGCAACAATTCTGTCTCTGTCAAACTTCCAACAATAAATTTACCATCCTTCTCAGGAAAGTTTGAGGAATGGCTGTCGTTTTTTGATACTTTCACATCATTAATAGATCAAAATGACAGTTTGACTGATGTGCAAAAGCTGCACTATTTGAAAGCGTCACTGACTGGTGATGCAGCAAAATCTTTGGACAACCTAGAGTTAACCACAGCTAATTACTCTATAGCCATATCCTTGTTAAAGGATCAGTACCACAATGAAAGACTTATTGCCCAAAACCATGTCAAAGCTCTTTTTCATCTGCCATCACTGCAAAGAGATTCTCCACAACATTTCAAACAGTTTATAAGTAGCTTACACACACATGTGCGTGCACTAAAATGCTTGCAACAACCAGTAGAGCACTGGGACACACTGTTAATTCAAATTCTCATTCCCAAACTAGACTCCTCAACTCAACGCGAATGGGAGTCTTCAACAGAGCCCAGAGAGCTCCCCACATTCAAACAGTTGACAAATTTTCTGGAGAAAAGAAGCCAAATCCTTGATAACATCAGTTACAATAAAGTACATATCCAACATCAACAAAATCCACCAAACCAACCCAGACAAAATCATTTCACTAAACCCAAATCTTATCTCACAACACAACAAACACAAAGGTGCAAGCTTTGCAACGGCGATCACGCCATATTTCAATGCAGCGATTTATTAAAAAGTCCCCATGAAGAGAAAATCAAATTGCTGGCAAATGCAAAGATTTGTAACAACTGCCTTCATCAGGGACACAAAATTGATCATTGTAGATCAACAGGATGCAAAAAGTGCGGCAAAAAACATAATACTTTGTTGCACATTGATCTTCAACCACCGTACTCTAGGCACACAGCAGCACCCAAACAACAATTTACTAAATCTCTTGGAACTTGTGCTGTGCCAGCCTCAGAAAATAAGGGGGAAGTGCTATTGTCAACCGCCTTAGTAAGAATCGTCAGCCCTCAAGGCACACCAATGACTTGCAGAGCATTTCTGGACAGTGGCAGCCAATCGAACTTCATCACTGAGGAGGTTTGCCAGAAATTGCAACTGAAAAAGGCAAAATCATCACTTGTAGTTACAGGTATCAGCGAGGGAACCACTCACGTATCATCTAAAATTAATGCAACAGTACAATCTTTGACATCCAATTATGCAGTACACTCAGAATTTTTAGTATTACCTAAAATCACAGGCCTTCTTCCGACTGTCCCTATTGAAATTAAATCATGTCCACTGCCACAAAACATCACTCTAGCTGACCCTACCTTCTCAAAACCCGGAAAAATCGATCTTCTGCTTGGTCAAGAGCATTTCTTTGATCTCTTAGAGGATGGAAAAATTCAGGTACAGAACCTCCCAACTCTACAGAACACCAAATTAGGCTGGGTGGTAGGAGGCAAGACAACACACTGCAATAGTGAGGGAACAGTCTCTACGTTTCATGTTACAACTATGGATCGCATCGACCAACAGCTACAACAGTTTTGGAAAATTGAAGAAGTGGACCACACCAAGACCCCATTGTCAGAAGAGGAGAGATTGTGTGAGGAGCATTACAGAGAGTCTACAACAAGATCCGAAGATGGTCGCTACACAGTCACCATGCCTCTCAAGGCTGAGCCCACCAAACTTGGAGACTCACAAAAAATAGCACAAAACAGGTTTCTTCAAGTTGAAAGAAGGTTTAAGCGACAGCCAGACCTCAAGGCGCAATACGTAGACTTCATGAAGGAATACGAAAGTTTAGGTCATATGGAACGAGTCAGCCCAAATGACAATGGCAGCACAACCTACTACCTACCTCACCATCCTGTCGTAAAGGAGTCCAGTGTCACGACAAAGCTACGAGTAGTATTTGACGCATCAGCTAAAACAACAACTAATATTGCACTCAACGACATCATGATGGTAGGTCCAACCATTCAAGATGACCTGTTTTCTATTTTATTAAGATTTAGAATACACGTATTTGTTTTAACTGCTGACATTGAAAAAATGTACAGACAGATATGGATTGATCCCAAACAACGGAATCTGCTAAGGATATTGTGGAGAGAAAGTCCCAATGAAGAAATTCACACTTACCAGCTAAACACAGTCACTTACGGGACTTCATGCGCACCATACCTTGCCATAAAAACATTGCAAAAATTGGCCATGGATGAAAGCATCGAATATCCAGACGCAGCGGAAGTGATTATGAAAGATTTCTATGTGGATGATCTACTTACCGGTACTGACAGCCTTGAAGAGGGCATAAAACTTCAAGGAGAAATCATCAAGATTTTGCAGAGAGGAGGTTTCAATCTACGAAAGTGGAATGCCAATCATGACGCCCTCCTACAAAACATACCATCTATGGCGAATGGACCCCATTCACAACAAATCATATTAGCCAGTGATAACACTACTAAAACATTGGGATTATTATGGAACGCCAAAGATGACACTCTACAATTCACACATCACACAGTTAGCAAAACTAGTCAGGAAGTCACAAAAAGGACTATTCTGTCTCAGATAGCAAAATTATTTGATCCCTTAGGACTGGCATCTCCTATAGTAATCCGAGCAAAAATGTTTCTACAAGAACTGTGGAAGACTAAACTAGACTGGGATGACACGATACCCACAGACCTACAAGATAAATGGGCAACTTTCAAAAACTGCCTCATATCAATTGAAAGGTTAAACATTCCAAGAAATGCTGTGATTAAACAGCCTGGTGGAACAATTGAACTACATGGTTTCTCTGATGCCTCTGAGCAAGCATATGGTGCGGCAATTTACATTAAACACAGCACCAATGATGGGAAATCACAAGTTTCTCTACTATGCAGTAAATCACGTGTTGCTCCTCTAAAAACTGTATCCCTACCAAGGTTAGAGCTTTGTGGAGCACTTATTTTAGCTGAACTGATGTCGCAGGTTAACGGTGCACTTGGCAGTAAAATTAGCAAAAATTATTTTTGGACAGATTCAAGCATCGTTTTATGCTGGTTGTCTTCTGAGGCGTCTCGATGGAAAACGTTTGTTGCCAATCGGGTGTCAAAAATTCACAGTCTATCAGACCCAAAGGAGTGGAGACACGTGATCAGCGAAGAAAATCCTGCTGATTTAGTGTCACGAGGAGCCAGAACAGACGATCTTATTAAATCAACTCTTTGGTGGAATGGACCCAAATGGTTAACAGAAGACGAATCACAATGGCCATCATCAACAGCAGTATCATTAAAGGAGGAGAATCCAATCACAGAAGAAAAACGCAAGAAAGAAGTCTCAGCAGCAGCGGTTGTAAATCAAGACAAGTTAAACAATGCAGACATCATCAGTAGGTTTTCTAGTCTTCAAAGACTTCAAAGAGTGGTCGCTTACTGTCAAAGATTTATCAACAAATGCAAAAACCGAGAGAATCAAGTGAACGGCCCAT